>OY754978.1:15796717-16149217 GCA_963576475.1 Molanna angustata | reverse complement strand
CTGATTTGTTAAGAAAAATAATTTCATTAATACATTCCTCATTTTCTTTTTATTATAATTATATGAATTATAGAAATATAAAACCTTATGATTAATAAAGACATAATGAGGCAAAATAAACGATGGAATACCTACCTTAAAGGGAGGATATTTCTGATGCAAGAAAAAGGATTAGATTTTATTCCACCATTTATTGAAGGCGATCTTTTGTGTTTATCGGCTTCTTGTTCTTTTTATACGAATCCTTTGTCCTTAGACCCATAAATGCGAGATAATAAATCCTTCCAGCCACATCGCATAAGTTTCAATTTCCTCTGCCATTACGTAAATGATCTCCTTGTCTCGATTCAACCCATAGATGGTTCATGGTTATCACATATTTTTATTAATGTGATTCATTCACAATGTGTGAGAAAAAAAATTTTGAACTTCTCTTTAGAATATAAAATCATCTTATTCGTTTATTTTCGCTCAATAAATAAAATCTATTTGTGTATTAAGTGGAACTAAAAACTTGATAAATTTGAACTAAGATAGTTGATAAGTCAAGTCTTGACAAAATTCCGGCTCTTCATAAAATCAAAAGACTTTCTTGACCTCGCTAGTTAATTAATTTTTTAAGTACCTACCAACAAATGTTAATTAGCAAAAATTATTTTGTTTTTTATTTTAAATACTTAAGAAGATACATATTGAAATTTTACGATTTTTGTTTACCATAAGGCCATGTTACTTACGGGGTAAGCAAAGAGAACCAAGCGCCATATTCTATATTTGCACAAATTTCTGGCTTCCTTTACATCTATGCACCTTCTGATACATTACCGTCGTTTGTTTAAACTCCATATGTTTCATTTTTCTTGATTAGTAATGTATATTTTTAAATCCATTTTTTAAGCTTTTAGTTTGGAAATGTTTTTTTTATTTATAATTTTTAATTTATTATTTATTTTAGTTATATGATTTGTTATATAGATTTGTGTACAGTATTTTTATTATGTAAAAAAAGAGCTGCTGTTTTCCTAAACACAAGCTTCTAGTTTAAATGAGGAAACAAAACATTAATTATTTTCTTATAACATGTAATATTGAATGTAATTTATAATAAATAAAAAAAAACAACTTAAATTTTTAAATATTTTTTTCCAAATCTAGTTCATTAATATTAAAGGAATCTGAGTTCTATATTCATTAAGCAGCCCATTCACGATCGTGTCATTCGGCGTCGCTCCATATGGACCGGCTCCATTTGAAGCATTGTAAAATTTTCATCACACTCACGGGCGCGCCATCAAGCCATCAAGCCATCGAGCCATCAAAATTAGCATACACAAGCTGTCGGCGCCTTCGCCTTGAAATTTCTATTTTTTTGAAATTTTCAAGTAAAAATGAGTTATAATTCTGATGATGAGTTTTATACAACTGCTATAGCGGTTTGTTTATATACAAAAATAAAAAACCAAAGAGAAAATCTTGTATTTTCGCATTCACAAGAGTGTCAAACAGTTCGGCGCAATGAGATGGCGCAATGTACCGCTGGTTTTCACACTCAGGAGCATGCTGTACCGACAAAATGCGTCGCGCCGTTTGTCGCGGTACTATGGAGTTTCGATCGTTTGGAATTCAATTTTGGTGTGTCAGGCCAATTCGGCTGCGCAGGTTTTAACATTCACGAGCGCATTTTGGAGTGAGAGCAAGCCATTTGGAAGGTTGGCACGATCGTGAACTGATCGGAAGGTTGGCACGATCGCACGATCGTGCCTTTAGGTACGTAATTCATCATTTATTACAAAAACGATATGAAACTCGCTATTTGTATACGTTGTTTTAAGAATTTCCGATTTTTACAGCTCGTTGTGGTATCCAATCCTCATTTAAAAATATTTAGGTAAAACGTTCTTCTTATCCTTGCGAGTTTTTTTTTTTTAAATAAGTAAATCTAATAATGTCTCAAAAAATAATAAACAACAATATAAATTATGCATAAAGTTGTTTACATTATGTGCTTACCTTTCATCAAAATATTCTCTTTGAACAAAAACAAATTTCATGGAACCCAAATCATATTCTTGTTGCTCCAACTTTTTAAGGTCAGATGGTCATAGATGAATAGTATGATAAAGGATAATATTATGACGTAGAAACCCGAATATTTTTTTCCAAATTAGACAAAAAATAAATCAAATTATAACAATCATTATAAAAACGATAATAATCTAAAAAAGACGTTCTTTTCAAGTGAGGATGAATCGATAAAACAACTCTAGTCCTCGTTTCAATTTCAAAGATTGTATTGCAGCAGCACCTCGCATCTTTTCAATTCGGAACGCGAGAAATAATTGCACTCACAACCACGATGCAGTCCGTCTCTTCTTCGATCTTCGTCGATCAGTCAATCGAATTTATGACAGGATGAGTGATTTAGGTGGTGGTGACAGAGCGGTTAGCGCGATGGGTTAGTAATACAGTGGTCGCGAGTTCGAATCCTTCCACGACCGATTTCGTTTACCTATAGCACAACCATTGATTTAGGATATGTATAATAATAATAATAATAAAAATAATAATATATTTGACATTTAACACAAGAAAAGAAAACTTACAGAAACAATACACCACAGAGACCACTCAGTATTTATATAAAAATAAAACAAAAAACATGATCAACAAAATAAAATTTATAATAATAAAAAACTCTTGGGTGCTCCCTGATTGGCATCATTCCATCACTTTACCTATGTCTATTTAACTAGGAATAATTCCTGTTTTAAGTAAGGACAATTTCAATTTTTCTAATAAAAAACTTTTAGTACAAATTAATTTTGTTTTAACTACTTTGAGTAACTTATAGTCTAACTAGTTTTCAGAGCTGACCACTCCCTCTTCAGGACAGACTTGTACTAAATCAATCGCGTGCGTTATTACGGAATGTTGGGGGTGGTAACACAGAATGTAGAGGGGGTAGCACGGGGTTGAGGGGTGGGACGTTTATTGTTATGGCGATAGAGTGGAAAAATGTTTAGCTATGGTGAATTATTTTAAAGGACCTGATTATTTATGATGTTATCTTTTCTATTAAGTGCCTTTTTAATTTCTAATGCTTCCAAGTTGTCTAATTTCAAACCCTCCTTGTGAATATGTGAGATTTTAACATTAATGTCTTTATTAAAGGAGTGATTAGTGCTTATGAAGATATAATTTCAATTTTCACTACGCTTTTACGTCATGCGATAGAAATTTCAATCGATTAAATTAAAAAAGAACATAAACATCAATATAAGAAACAAGAAGAGAAACATTTTTGCATTAACAAAATTTAAATATAGCATAAAAGCCTTAATAAAATATAAATACAGAGCATTAACAAAATATAAAATAAATCATTATGGAAAAGAATGACAGCAGGCAAGACAGCTGAATTAAAACATTACCTAAATAAGTATGTTTGTTAACTTATATTCCAATTGCGATCGACCTATACTCAGCAACCACCCATTTACAAACTTTTTCAGAACATTCACACTCATTGTGTGGCAAACGCTAAGTTATGTATTGTAAATTTTCGGACCAAGAAAGGAGTAGTGCTTTTGGGCGTACGTCTCACGGACTTTCCCTATATTTAACAATGCCTTGCTTCCACATCTTGTTCCATGTATACTGTTTCTCACTGTAAATTCTAAATTTAAACGCTTGTGCACATAAATAATTTACCTTTGCATATAGAGTTGTCGCACATCCAAAACACCGAAATTCCCGAATAACAAATCACTCGGATATCTAAATGGCTTCTTCAAAATTGCTCTCAGAACTGCTTTTTGCCCTATTTCCAGTGGGTCGAGAATTGATTTATATGAGAATGATGAGGATGTTTATATAATTATTACAAGAACGTGTTCATTCTTTTAAAAAAATATATACCAAGATATTCTATTTTGTACCATTTTCTTTATTTCAGGTATCAACGGGAGCAGGTATCCTGTCGCATAATGTGAACCTGAATATAGTCATCCCAGAAGCCTTCATTTTGGGATCAGGGGAGCATCATGTGGACACGGGAAGTGTTATCAACCTCGTTTGCATCATAGAAAACGTAAGTAAATCATCATTTTTGAACATTTATGAATCACATTCGGTTATAATTTTAATAAAAATCAATGGATCAATATGCAGATTAACTAACATGATTTAGCAAATTATAGTTTGTTTGATCTTTATACATTCTTGTCTTTCCTGGTCGTGTTCTTCATTATAGAATGTCCATCTTGATGAGCCACTGTTGCCTACCCTACAAAACTTCTCCAGACGTTTCTGTACTCAGCTTTTCTAAGGGCCTCCGCTACCAAGAGACCAGTTATTCCTACTATTTGGCCACTCCAACAAAAAAGGGAAGAAAAAGAACCATATAAAGAAATAAAAAGCATATGTTGGATAGGTTAAATAAATTAAATTAATTCAAAATCAACATTAACCACACTCTTGAAAATAGTAACGTTGTGTAGATAATATCCAGAAGGATCAGACTAGGTTGGAAAGTCTTAAGGATACTTAAGCATTTCTTAAAAAAACAATGAAATTCCCGTAAGTCTAAAAAGAAAGATGTTTTATGCATGTATGTGCTTACGTGTGGTCTGGAGAATATTACGCTAACTGCGCGGACCATATGTACATAAGCTAAAATGCACTCAGAGATCTATGGAAAGGCAAATGCTAGGCGTAAGTCTGAGTCAGAATTCGATATGAGGATTTATTTGGCTACGTATAAAATGAAATAAGAATAGTGAAAAAAAAATAGCAGGGTATAGTTTCCTGCTTATCAGATACTAATTTAATTAATCGCTTCATCGAAAAGTTCATAAAAATCACCTTTGTCGCCACTATACAGGCTTTTCACACAATACGCAATTATAATATATGTTCGATCGTCTATCTGTCAGTTCTGCAGTCACATGTAGGGGATTCTTGCCATCCAAATTTGACGACAAAATCAGCGCACCTGTCTTGGCCAGTTCGGATGCTGTTTAGCTAGATTATAATCGGTTGCAGATCAAAGCCAGGCGGCTTGTCGTGATGCAGGGCAAGGAATTCAATAAGTGTATACCGCATTTATTTTCATTCATTGATCCATTATGGTGTATACATTGTTTTGCTTGGATATGTAAGAAGCTGTTCGAAATAGAGGAAATCAGACGCCATGCAAAAAATATTAATTTGATAGATCGAATGGCCAAACTAAAATGGCAATGGGCAGGTCATTTTGCTAGCACCCTGAGTTCTGAAATGATATTGTCCCCATAGCTGGAGGTAGATAGATGCAGAAACCCCAAAGGATAGTCGAGGGGAAGTACTTAGAAGAGACCTACATCCAGCAGTGGAGAAATGGCTGAAGAATGAAGAAGTGTGTATATATATCATTACTTGCATTAGTACTTTGTTCGGTTGCTATGAAACTTTGCTCTACATTTTTTTATGTACCTACACATAAATGATCTAAAACTTACTTACTACTTACTTCCGATGGCCATACAACTCCGGTAGAGCTTTAGCCTCCTGAACAATAGCTTTCCAAGCCTTCCTGTCAGCTGCTGTGGACTTCCAGTCATCACAAGCATTCAGCACGTTCAGATCTCGGGTAACATTGTCCATCAATCACTGCCTTTGTCTTCCCAGAGGTCTCTTGCTCACAGGGTTATTTTGCAGAATACGTTTTGTGGCTCTTTCTTCCCCTGATCTGACAACATGTCCAATCCAAGCTAATCTTCTGGACCTGATTTCGCTGGTGATTAAAGGTTGTCCTGTCAATGCACGAATTTCCTCATTGCTTCGTGGTCTCCAGGTACCTGCCGCAATTCCTGGTATTGGTCCTAATAATTTAAGTAATATCCTGTTTTCAAGTGTTAGCAGTCTTTGTTGGTCCTTGAGTGTCATACACCAGGACCATTCAGGATTACTGGTTTAATTAGGCTATTATAGACCTGGAGTTTCACTCTTCACGATATGGACATTGGAGACAGGAATGCTCCCAGTGCCGCTGCTGCTCTTGTGCCACTTTGAATTCGGGACATTATCTCAACGTTCATCTTATTGGTGTTGATCTAAAAAGCACTTTTAAATTTTGTTTGTATTTTACTAATACGTAATACATACTCATACATTTATCTGAATTGTTTATCAATTTTGAAAAATTATAAATATCGATTGAATTATGTATAACACACTTTTAACCTTCTACGATTTTCATCTTTTCATTGTATATTTTAGTTTTTTTTTTGCTTCATCACGCCACACGAAAGTGGTACAAGTACTTCGGACGAAATGAAAAAAAAACCCGTTAAAAAATTGCCTTCGTACGAAGCGACTTTTTGATATCGAAATTGTTTCCAACTAAATCAGCCTGTTCGTGACGTACGTTTTTTTTCGAAATTCGTTGTTTAAAAAAATATATACCTACGTGAAATTTCGCGTGTTACTTCGAAAACAAGTGTTGTTAATAAGCTTGCATTCAATTTACTAGAACAAAAAAAATGTTTGCTGTTTAATTGAAATGTTTGATTGAAATTTCGGCTCCCATTAAAAATTCAAATAGGCAGTTTGTTGCGTGAAAAATTGCCTTTACTAGAATCAACACAGTTCATCGATTTGAAATGCTCTGTATTGACTTTCATTGTTCGATTTTACAAAGAAAAACAAAGATATATTGTATTTTTTTCATTCGTTGCTGGTGTTGCGATTTATAGAAACAATGCGCCCTTGTGATGCCATAGTTGCCATATGCCATATAAAATAAATGATGTACAAGTATGTCAAGTCAAACAAACAGTAAATTACACATAGTTTCATAATCAAATAGTTTTTTAAACATTGGATTTTTTTCCCTGTCGGGGGTCAAGTGGTGTTTTTATTGACAATAACATCTCAATAGAGACGAAGTTGGCATATTATAGAAGAACCAGGAACTCAAGGCACCAACAGGGTTTACGACCTGTCATCGACTGGTTCAAACAAACAGTAAATTAAACATAGTTTCATAATCGAATATTTTTTTTATTGCGTATACGCAAACATTGGATTTTTTTCCCTATCGGGAGTCAAACGGTATTTTTATTGACAATAACATCTCAATAGAGACGAAGTTGGGATATTATAACGAGCGAAAATAAGTATCTTTTCCTGCGTGCTCGTCAACTATCTAAGGAAAGGGGTTTTCAGTTTGCTTGGACTCGGAACTGCCGCATATTTGTCCGAAAAAATCCTTCTTCACCCATTATACTAATAGCAAGAGAGGAAGACCTAGCAAAAATTATCTAGGTATCCCAATAATGTCATACTTGATCTCATACTATGCCGAAAAGGTTTACAACCCCTGGACAATGATTTATTTGAAACATCGTTATATTTTTTGTACTTCTCCCTCTCTGCGCATGTCTGGCTACGGCTATGATAAAGAACAATATTTTATTTTAATACAGCGACTCAATATCAACTCAATACAGATTCATACTATATTATTTTATAATTTGTACACTCTACTTTGTTGCAGCAACATTTTTCATATATGTATGTTACTCATTTATACAGAGTCATTTTATGTTATTTCAAAATATGTACACTCTACTTTGTTGCAGCAACATTTTTCATATATGTATGTTACTCATTTATACAGAGTCATTTTATGTTATTTCAAAATATGTACACTCTACTTTGTTGCAGCAACATTTTTCATATATGTATGTTACTCATTTATACAGAGTCATTTTATGTTATTTCAAAATATGTACACTCTACTTTGTTGCAGCAACATTTTTCATATATGTATGTTACTCATTTATACAGTCATTTTATGTTATTTCAAAATATGTACACTCTACTTTGTTGCAGCAACATTTTTCATATATGTATGTTACTCATTTATACAGAGTCATTTTATGTTATTTCAAAATATGTACACTCTACTTTTTTATAGAAACATTTTTTACTCGTATTATTCTCTTATACTGTTTCATACTATGTCATTTTATAATATATACACTCTACTTTAGTGCAGGCACATTTCTTATTCAAACTATTCTGATATATTTATGCATACTATGTTATTCTATAATATTATGTACCCTCTACTTCGATGCAAAAACATTATTTATATGTACATGTTATTCTGTTATACTTATTCATTCTGTGATATTTGATAATATGTACACTCTACTTTGGTGTAGCAACATTTTTTATACATGTTATTCTGTTATACTGATTAATACTACGTTATTCTACAATATGTACACTCTTCATTGTTTCATCATAAAACTTTTTACACGTTATTCTTTTATACTAATTCACAATATGTTACTTTATAATATGTACACTCTGAATAACTTCTTTGGTTTTTATACCAATTTGCATTTACTTTTTTATAAACTATCCAATTTCTTAATTCTAACAATATTTAAAAAATGTCTTTAATTGTATACTATCAAAACGTACGGGGACTTAGAACAAAGACTGACATTTTCCTAAATAACCTTTTAAATTATGATTACGACATTGTATTACTGACCGAGACGTGGTTGACAGACAGCATAGGGGATCGCGAGATCATCGATGGTCGGTATAATGTTTATAAAAGGAACAGGGATTATACTGGAACACATAAGCTTGGCGGTGGAGTGCTGATTGCAGTGCGTACCGAACTACTAACAAATGATCAACCATCATGGTCGACAATAGCGGAGGACTTGTGGATTACCATATCCACTAAACACAATAAAAAATTACATTTATGCTGCACGTATATACCCCCCAATCAACACCTGGCAAGCAATTTATCAATTTTCAGATTTTTTATCCTTAAACGACTTATACCAGTATAACTCAATTAAAAATTCAAACAACAGAATACTAGACCTTATTCTTACAAATCAGAGAAATGTAATTGTGACGTCATGTCAAGACCCCCTGGTAAAAGAAGATGTACACCATAGAACAATAAATATTGAAATTCCGATGATGAACGACCCGACGATAAAACAAATACCTAAAACAATAAAATTATATAAAATTGCCGACTATCAAAATATCAACTCATATTTATCAAAAATAAACTGGAATGAACAATTCCAAAATCTCGACATGGAAAGAGCAATAAATAAATTTTATACAGTACTTGAAAACTGCATATCACATTATGTTCCCACAACAACTTTAACATGCTCTACCAAATACCCACAGTGGTATACGAAATCATTAATTAAAATCATCAAAGAGAAAACGAAATATCATAAAAGATGGAAAAAAATATGGAAACCAATTAGATTACCTAACCTTTAGTCTTTTAAGATACCGTCAGAAATCATCAGCGAAATGTTGTTACAATGACTTCATTAACAAAACGGAAGAAAATATTCATAAAGATCCTGCGCAGATTTGGACATTTATCAAATCCAAAAAACAAAGCACAAATATCCCAAACAATATGTTCTATGGGAGTGTTGTTGGTACTAACGCTCAGTCAGTCTATGAAATGTTCAGTGACTATTTTCAATCTGTGTTTATTGACAGATCGATAGATTTACCAAAAGTGGAATTTAACAGCATAGTAGATGTGAACTCAATAAAATTTGATAAGACAACTATTTTAAACCATCTAAAAAAATTAGACAAAAATAAAAGCTCGGGTCCAGACGACTTACCTCCCATTTTTATTGTAAACTGTGCCGACCAACTGGCTTATCCTCTAGGATATCTTTTTGATCTTTCAATGAATTCAGGTGTTTTCCCCGAAGTTTGGAAGATGTCATACGTTACTCCCATACATAAAAGCGGCGATAAACGAAATATTGAGAACTACCGACCCATATCAAAATTATCAATATTTAGTAAATTGATGGAAAAGATTGTCGTTGATCAATTGTTTCCGATAGTCAAAGACATTATAGATATAAATCAACACGGATTTTTTAAAAATAGAACAGTCGAATCAAACTTATTAGAGTATACCAATTTCATTTTGGACACGATGAATGAGAGACAACAGGTAGACGCCATATACACCGATTTTTCCAAGGCATTTGACAAAATCAGTCACAATATTCTAACTCACAAACTTGCCCTCTTAGGTGTACATGGTGATCTGCTGCGGTGGATCTCATCCTATATAACTGGTCGACTGCAATCAGTAGCGATCTTGGGTTCAAAATCGAAATTTAATACTTGCCATTCTGGTATTCCGCAAGGGTCCCATCTCGGTCCTTTGCTTTTTATCCTATATATCAACGATATTGGCAGTTGCTTTAAGCACACAAATTATAAAATATTCGCTGATGACACGAAAATATATAAGAAAATCAATTCCTTTCAAGATTGTGCATATTTTCAAGCTGATCTTGATAGATTAAATTCTTATTGTAATAGTAATCAATTACTTCTAAACTCATCAAAATGCTTAACAATTACCTTCACGAGAAATAAAACACCCATCAACTACATATATTTAATTGACAATAATCCCCTACAAAAAGTCAAAGAAACAAAGGATCTTGGTATCACCTTCGATGAAAAGATGTCATTTGCACCACATATGGATAAGGCAATAGGGAAAGCATATAAAATGCTGGGGTTTATTTTGAGAATCTCAAAACCCTTTAAATTAGAAAAAACACTTATAACTTTGTATTATGCATATGTCAGGAGTGTACTAGAATTTTCATCAGTTGTATGGAATCCTTTTCTAATAACATACATCAATAAACTAGAAGCACTACAGAATAAATTCCTGAAACATTTGGACTATCGTGGTAAATTATATTTCTCCAACTATCGGAAATCTGCAAAACACCATAATATTTATAATCTTGAAAACAGACGAACAATTATAGACATGATGTACCTTCACAAAATTATGCATAACCGTGTACATAGACTCGCCTTACTTACTTTCTAAATTAAATTTTTACTGTCCATCACGCAATTTCAGATCTCAGTTTTTGTTCTATGTCGACCGACGCAACACTAACTACTCACAAAATAATTACATTAGACGAAGTTGCTCCAACTACAATTCATATTTTAAACATTTCGATATAGTACATAAATCACAGGCGGATTTCAGAACATACATATTACAACAATTCGATAAATAGTCACATTCATTCACAATCTATCTCGCATAAATATATACACAATATTGTTATAATATGTATGTATATAATACATATACATCAAATATAACACATATCCACTTACTTAATACACACTACATACAAGTATTATATTAATTACTTTAAAACTTACTAAATAAGTCAAAAACAAGTTCACCCTATATCTTATGTGATAACATATTATTGGGGTACAATGAACTTTCCTTACTGTTAAGTCTTCATATTGTATTTATCCTTATACATAACATTGTATCCTGTTTGTTTTCTAAATATAAAATAAATAAAAAAAAAAAAAAAATTATAGAAGAATCAGGAACTCAAGGCACCTACAGGGCTTACGACCTGTCATCGACTGGTTTACGTGATCACTTTTTGCGATTGCGCAACGTTCACCAATTGTGCCTTCTAATTGAGTTCTCTTATCAATGTAAATTTTGAAAGTTATATTATATATTTGAATAATATGTAACAATTCACCTGAAAATAAGGAATTTTACTATTGTCATCTATGAAGTAACAAAGAAACCTTTTTTAGTAACGCCATCTATTGAGATTGTTATTGTCAATAAAAATAGTTTCATTACATTCATTCACCTATATGTTCTATGCTTAAAATATAATATTTCCATATGTACTACTTGTTTCTTATTAATTTTAAGGTGTCAATTTATAAATTTTTATTCATTGGCGGTGTAAAATATATTTTTTTCTATCGTGCTTTCTTTGGTAGAATTTTACTTAAGACAATACATAAGTTCGTCACATTATTTAAATAGGTAGGATTTTATTTTTATTTTTTTTATGTACCTAAGTAGGTAAACTAGTGATTTTTTTTTAAATACAAGCTGTTAGCTTAAATAAGAACAGAAAACACGAATGAATGAATGGCTCGAGCAAGTCGACGAGTATGTATATCTGGGAAGCATGTTTCAACGGAATGGACGACCGAAATAAGGATATCGAAAGAAGAGTTATGGCAGGAAACAGAGTGAATGGAGCACTGAGACCAGTTATGAATGATCGCGACATATCAAAGGCTACCAAAGTTGCCATTCATAACGCTATCTTAGTGCCAACGTTGACGTATGCAAGTGAAACCTGGACATGGCAGAAGTCGCACGAAAGCAGAATAAATGCTGTTGAAATGAGATCGCTAAGAAGAATCTGCAATAGAACGATGTATGACAGGGTAATAAATGAGAACATAAGGAAATAATGTAAGATGAAGAAAGATATCATTAATAGAATGAAAGTGAACACACTGAGATGGTTTGGCCACATGGGTAGAATGAATGAGTAACGCCTGACGAAGAAAATATACAATGCGGATAGGATTGGATTGAGAGGCCGGGGCCGCCCAAGAAAGGGATGGCACGACCATGTGAACGATATTCTGAAAGAAGGAAATGTTAGAAGCGTGTACAATAGACGAACATGCATGAGACGATGCATGGATATTGACGAGGCGATGAATGTGTGCCAGGATAGAAAGATATGGCGTTCGGTTCTCTCTGCCTACCCCGTAAGGGACATGGCGTGATGGTATGTATGTATGTATGTAAAACATTGATTCACTTTGAAAACAAGTTAAATTTTGTGTAATTAAATTAATTAATATAAATAAATATTAATGATTTTATGGATTATTTTATTATTTTATGGCTGTCGGCCTTCGTGGCTCAGTTAGTTATGTATCTTACTGAGTATCCAAGGGTTCCGGGTTAGATTCCTGGTAGAAACGTAGTTTTAAGTCTGTGTTTTTAGTCTGGATCTGTGTGACGAGTATTGTCGTATGTCTCCAAAATGCGTCAACTTGTTTTTGTCTGCGTGTTATGTCATTGTTTGACATAATACCCGTAAGTTGCCTGAGAAGCAATATAAAATAAAATAAAGCAACTATAACATTTCCTGTCTCTGAAAATGTGCCTATAGAAATATAAAAATCTTTTGTTTAATAAAATGGTGGGCTGATTAAATGACAATTACTTTTCTTGTTATTCTTATTTTTTATTTTCGTTTAAAAAATATTATTGTACGATGCCCTTTATTTCAAAAATTAAAAAAAAATCCTTCATTATAATATATTATGTATACACCTACTTATTTTTTAATGAATAAAATTCTTTCATTTACAAACCTATGCAATATATATGAGCAAATTTATATTTAGCCAACATATCTTCATTATAAAATCTTTGCATTTTTGAAGTGTAAGTATTTAATAAGAACATATTTTCGAAATCAATGATTTATAATATTCTTGCTAATAAATATAATTTGTAACGTGATAAAAAATATAATGCTACTTAAAAATATTTTTTCTTGCAATAATATAAAAAAATATTATATTTTAACGTGCCTAAGAACTTATCATTTTTCAAATATAGCCTGTATATTTGTATTTCTTTTAAAATAAATTCTCTGGCAAACGTTGAATCAAAATTTAATAATATGATATATAAAACTTCACTCTTTTGTTTATATAACCTTTTTAATTTATGCTACCACTACAATTTTTATCCGCCGCTTATGAATTCAAATTCGGTTTTAAATTTAAATTAGATTTTAAAAGCACCTGTAAAGGGTGGGATTGGAAATAAATTAAAACTTATCATGAATTTTAATCGGGAATTAAATTGGGACCAAAAATATCCATGATTTGTGATGTAGTCGATTTAGAAACATATTCAGTATACCGTCGAGTTTGAGAAACACTGGTGATAAAATGGCCAGTCAATACAGTGTGGTAATAAAGCTTTTCCTACCATTCTGCAATTGTCAAAAATCATTTCATTTACCTTCATATTTCATTGATATATGTATTGTTAAACTGTGAACAGTTGTACATATTCAATATAGCCTATAATTATATTTATTTTAACTATGGGAAACCAATATAAAAGTGTTAACATAGACCAATGATGAAGACCAATCATTTTTGCTAAATCATATTAAGATATAGCTTCAAAAAGTCTGAACAAGTTTCCTATATGTAATCTATGCCTTCTTCATAGTCAACTCTGAACACATCATGAAGAACATAGTTAAGAAGGGTCTGGAAATCTCTGAAACTTTTTTTGACGTAGCAAAGAGAGTCAACTGTAAAGAAACAACAGAACTGAAATTAATGACATTTAAAAAAAAAAGAATGAATATGTCTTTGAAACAAGTAGGTAGGTACATATACAGCCTCATAAATTTCCTAAATTAAGCATAAATGCTTGTGCTATAGGTGAACGAAATCAGTATCATGATGAAAATTACTTTTCTAATATGTATGAAAGTTTTGTTTCCATAGTTAAGTTACTTGTTAAAATGTGAATACAACCTTTTTTTTATTAATAATGCATATAAAAAAAGTACATTTTTTTTACCAGCGCCTGCCTTACTAGGATTCCATCCCGTGATGAAGAGAAGAGGGCACTTTACAAAAAATAATAATAATACTTCAAACAAAATAATTAATAAATAAAAAATAACCTAATAATAAACAATAATACAAAAATAATAATGCAATATAACTTATTGATCACTGGCTGCATTATACAACAACAATATAAGAACAATACTATAATAATATTAAAAAATATAATAATAAAATAACAATATAAAAATCACAGCATTAACAACAATAAAAGAGATAAGTTCAAACAAACCCAAAAAACAACCATGGTCCACAGTATACAGCTTATGTACATGAACCCATTATATAATGATGAGAGATAGAGAGTTTTGTGTTAATCTAATATTTTTATTGTTGTCTATACACAAACGTTAGATTTTTTTTATGTACATACACATTATTGGTACAAGCAAGTAAATCAAGTCAAAAATGAACTTATAATTCTGGCGCGTTTTAGGGTGACATCTGTGCGAAAGCATTGTCACCTCATGTATAAGGACTTTTGCTTACATTTTTTACATACTTATTTTTCAATAGATGGCGATGTCGTTTTTGAACTTATTTTCAAACGAACAGATTTTCGTGATTTAAATTATATATAGAACTTTCAAAAATAATATATAGAACTTTCAAAAATAATATATAGAACTTTCAAAAATAATATATAGAACTTTCAAAAATTGGATTGATAGGGAACTCAATCCAATTTTTGTTTTCCTGTGTCCAGCGACAGATATGCGATTATTTATTATCTTATAAAAGGAAGCACGCCACATGCGTGTACATATGCCCGAATAGAAGTCTAACAATCAGAATAAATGGGTGGTGAACCTCATAGATCAACTTTGTGATACGTTATTGTTGCCTATGTTGATAATGGAAGTAACAATGATAATAAATCAATTTACAATAAAGTAATCGAGAAGAAATAAACGCAATAATAATACAGAAAACAAATCATAACAAATTGAGTAAGTAAAATAAGTAGAAAAATCAAGATGTACAATCTTTCAAGACTTATGTCAGGAATTTTATCATGTATAAAAGATATGAAAGAGAAAAAAAAATATTTGTTACGGTGAAGTTAATATTCAGTTACAATGGCCTGAGCTGAGGATTTGTTTAATTTTACTAAGATATGGTTTATTTAATGTTAAATACGTCGATATTATTACCTAAATGTTTTACTATAATATATGTAGATAGTGTCCTGTTTAAGACAGTGTTTTACGTGTGTCGTGTTAGTATTTTTTTTATGAAATGTTTTTGTTGAGCGGGTGGATCGCGATGGAACGTGTAAGGCGATCAAAGAAAGAATGTAAGTTGAGCCTATGTTGTTGTGTAACGACATATCGGATATAATTCTTCTGTTGATGTAATAATATAGGTATTAATTAATATGTTGAATTTCTGTTAAATTTTAAACATCCTGCTTTCGACCCTTGACTCCACGTGTGGAATCCAAAATAATTTGCCGGAACTTAGTAGGTACATTACGAGTATATTGAAATCCGAGAAAATCATATATGTATGTTTTAATTCTTTCTTGTTTGATCTAAATGTAGAATTGTATACTTCTTTCCTCTAACATTCAAAATATCCTTGTTGCCCTGAGGTTTCGTCCACTTTTTCGTTATAAAGGTTTCAAAAGTGCGTCTCGGCCAATTTAACCCTGCGATATAATAGTGGATGTTGGTATTGTGTAAGTCAAGAGGCAAACAGCTGATTCATGATTCAATTAACAACTTATTTCGGTTTTGGTGAGCCGAGAGCCGCTGAATCTAATTATTGTTTTCTTACAAATAAAACGGCCAAGTCACGCCTGGATTAATATCGGTGTTGTTCTAAGAATATAATATGTATAACAACTAACCTACTTTCACAACCTTTTGTGTTTGTATAGCAATAGCCGCAGCGGTATTCGCATTAAAAAACCGATGAAATATTTACAAATTTTCGAATACTTTTTTTCGTATTGTTATTTTAATGATAATAAATAAATTAATTCATTTAAGGTGCTTCATTTATATTTGAATTGAACCACACTGTCAATTTACTCATTAAATAAGTTAATTTACTCAATCCCAATTATTTTACAATTTCAAATAATTCTCACCCAAATTATTCCGTCAGCCTTCGTGGCTCAGTTGGTTGGGTATCTGACTGCTGATCCAAGGGTCCCGGGTTCGATTCCCGGTGGAGACACAGTTTTTAATTGTGTTTTCAGTCTGGATCTGTGAGACGATTAATATCGTAAGTCTCCATTATGTGGCAACTTGTAATTGGGTGCGTGTTAAATAATTATTTGACATAGTACCTGTAAGTTTGCCCGAGAAGCTACATAAAATAAAATAAATAAAATAAAATAAAACTTCATATTGTTTATGAGTTCAACTAAAAAAAACTGAAATAAATATTAATAAATTCTTGGTATCACGTTTAATCTAAATTGTGAAATTTATTTTGTTCGTTAGTATTATTATTGAGATTTTTCTTATGAGATTTTTTTATACTTTTGCTTGGGTCGTCAAGTTTTTTGCAAATAAAATGTTTCTATATCAATGTTTTTAATATCATATACCAATATTTCTTAATATGATGCCCATATTAAGATTTAATCTTATTTTTAGATAGTTTGTATATTTTGTGAAATGTGACTCAATTCAAATCAAGAGAAAATCTCGTTTCGAAGTCGAGATATACATAAATGTCTGTATTAATCCTTATTTTATCTTTCAATATTTCTATAATGTGTATTTTGTATTGCTAAATTTTAAATAAAGTTCAGAGAACCGAGACCATATTCTCTGAGACCGATCGAATTCACTACTGAAAAATTTCATTCATCAGAACATTATTTTAAAAAATTGGTTTATATATTTTTGTTTTAAGAATGTTAACGTTCTGGAGAAAATAGAGATTTAATTATAACGAAGAAAAATTGCGGGCGTCCCGGGTTCGATCCCCAGCAGAGGAGACATTTATTGAAATTAATTTCTCACGCTAATATTGCTACTCTGAGCTGGAGAGCCACGTGGAAATAAACTCCCCACTTGCGCAGGGTGCAAAGAAGTGTTTATTATTTATAAATATAAAAGGATTGAATGAAAATTAATTCAGAAGAAGACAATACACCTTTAAACGCGGCATAAAACAGATCTAGAGTTTCTTAAAATAAACGAGATTTGATCTCATCATGATTTCAATGAAATTCACTAGTATTCAATAAAAAAACTAAATTTTCAAATTACATTTTGATTGTGTTTCGACATGAATGTACAATGTACATACATACATAGGTACATACTTTATTCTGATACAACAATCCCAATTTCCATTACTTCGAATTGATTGATCGTTTCACCCTACTGTACTAACACAACTTTGGGAATTAAAATCTCGCAATTTTTATTTTTCGCTGTCGTCTGACGGCAAGAAGTTTAACAGTTAATTTAAATTGAACAATTTATCTATCCGAAGAGACGTTTCGATTGAAGGCGTTCATCAGCCAACTGTGGGGAGGAACGGGGGGCACGAAATTGTATACATTTTGATGTCATCTAAAGATAGTGCGACAGTGAATTTTTACAGCTCTATCCAGTCAACGTGGAAAATTCATTGTTAAATAAAAAGATTCGATATAATCGCGACAACGTTGTTTTAATGTCTCATTTTGCCCTCCTCCAATCTCTGGTCCCTCCCCGGAGACTATTTCCTTAAATGGGTCATTTGGGGACTAACGAGACACACTTTCCGTATTAGGGGTATAAAAAAATCCCAGTACCAAGTATCACTTTGTCATTAATTGAATAGTGAACAAAGAATCCTTAAGCGTGGCAGAGCGCCAGATATTCCTTGTTAAAAGAAGTCGTTTATCATTAATTCCAAAATCAAACGGCCGAGTGCTTTAAAACGTTATGTGAATAAATTTAATTTCTAGTATACCGAACTACCTAACAAAAAAAAACATTTTTTTTTAAAGATGTAGGGTGCAAGAATTTATATAACAAGCAATCAACATATTTTATAACAATGTAGGTAGCAAAAATTTATAGAACAATCAATCATCAAATTACATATATAAAGATGTACGATGCAAGAATTTATAGAACAAACAATCACTAAATTTAATAAAGCTGTAGAGTGCAAGAATTCATATAACAAGCAATTAACAAATTTTATAAAGATGTAGGTTGTAATAGTTTATAGAACAAACTATCAACAAATTTTGTAAAGATGTATGGTGTAAGAATTTATATAACAAGCTATCAAAATTTTTTATAAAGACGTACGTAGCAAGAATTCACAGAACAAACAATCACTAAATTTTATTAAGGAGTAGGGTGCAAGAATACATTTATAGAACAAACAATCGACAAATTTTATAAAGATATATCTTTGTATCACGAATTTATAGAACAAACAATCACGAAATTTTATAAAGATTTACAGTGTTATTTATAAAAATAAAGTTGGTTCAATTGAACCCGGTTCAAAGTTTTATTCTCAAATTCAAATATTCTTATACAAGAATTATTTATTTTTATATGAGAATATTTGAATTTCAGAATAAGACTTTGAACCGGGTTCAATTGAACCAAATTTATTTTTATAAATAACACTGCTAGGGTGCAAGAATACATTTATAGAACAAGCAATCAACAAATTTTATAAAGATGTAGAGTGCAAGCATTTATAAAAAATCAAAAAATTTTAATAAATAAAATATAAAATACTAAAAAAAGGATATGATCAAGGAGAATATATCGAGATAAGAAGTTTAGGTACAAATATATATTATGTTTTTTCTTTAGTTTTTTCGTGAAAATACAAAGTGGGCTAGATGAAGCAATGTCCAGACTTGGACTATTCCTTAGTCTTGCTGGATTGGACATTACAGTGAATAATATTTGTTTTATTAACGGGAAAAACGTGAAACAACAACTAGAAGTTTGTAGCTGTGGAAGTCGTCATTAAGCTGTTGTTAAAAAATATAGGAGGACTATCTATATTTAATATGTCCTTGGAGGATTACTTTGTCAGGAAATAAAGTTCAATCTTTAATATTTACTTTTCATGTACAATGTACTCGTACATACCTACTGGAAAATCAAGACAACTTAATAAAATATAAAAATGCTATTTAGTAGATTTTACGCTTTTCTATAAACACACATACATTATGTCGTGAGGCCTTCGCAGCGATGTATTATTGACAAAACATACTTTAAAATGATATCAAAGGAAATGGTTTCTGAGAGAATGGTATTATTACTGTGGAACTTTTTACACTAACAAGAAGGCAGATATATATTACAAGAATTGAGTTCGTTTTCCTTTTTATGTCCGATAAGGGATTTTCAATGTTACATAAGTTCCAGTTGAGAACAAGGCCATCTTTTTATATTTGTTTTGCATAACGACTGGGAAATATGTTATTATAAATTTAATAAAAAAAATCAATGTCAAATAAATAATAAAGGTACTAGGTTTTATTAATTTTTCAATATTTGAAACATTTACCGCTTGCTTGTTATTTGATTTTTTACACCAATTTCTTTGACTTCACTTCTCTGTCTATACGGGAATTTCGCAATCAATTTTTAACTAATATCCCACCCAGTTAGAGCTCTAAAACTTTCAGAATTTGTGTATTAAGCGTTTTCAGCTTGATTCGTTTAACAAATTGAACAATTTTGTATTTCTGAACATGAATTGTGACTGCTATACATGTTGCATAATATTCAGGCGCTATTTATATCGTTATTAGACTGATTTCACTTTTCTTTAACATCACTCGGTCTTCATTTCAACGGGAAGAAAATTTTAAAAAGGGTGTTGTCATATTTTTTTCGGTTAACTTGTTCTGAATCAATATTATGCTGACCTTAATGATCTTTACAAATCTTTCATAAAAATTCCACAACTTTATCCAAGTACCTACCTACCTAGAACTTCCGTTTTTTTGGAACACGTAATTTGATTGAACACAATCGAATACATTTGTTTTCATTTATTTCATTGATCATTTTAAGAATTATTAATTAACCTTGTATTGCTTACATAGGGGATAAAACACTCAACACATAGACAAGCAGACTATGATGCATACATACTATCTCAGCATATCTCAGCAGCATTTTATTAAAATGTTTACAAAAACATGCCAAAAATAAAATGTGTAATTTTCTGGATAATTTACAACCGGGTTTTTAAAACCCGAACTAAATTTTTCCTGAGCAGATTGCAAACCCTTCCCAACGCTATGTAGTGCTCTTCTTTGGAAGAGTATAATTTATTGATAAATCCTTATAGCTGACACGACACATATGTGTATGCCCATACACTAGTAACTTATCATGCAGATCATGATGATCAAAAATATTTATTTTATCTTGTTTTAATATATTTTTTACAACACCATTTAATATGAAGTGGTTGTTCAGTCAATTAAATGTAAAAAATGAGTACCTACTTTTTTTTACAAAAAATATAAGTTTGTAAGTACATTCATTAAATGGTTTTTTATCCATTGTTCCTCGCATTATACACAGTGCATAAAACGAAAAATTGTAAAAAAAGAGAAAATTAAAGTTTTAAAGGTTTACTCCAAGTTTTCATCCAGAAACTGCGCCTGAGGGGACTGGTGAACCTTCGTTACGTCCGCTTAAGACCTATCCAAGTGTTTTATATATTATATACATCGTATGGAAATTCAAAAAAATATTAAATTTTGTTTCAGACAACATCTCCTAAACATAAATTTTGTTTTGTGAACTCGTGGCCTTTTGGGCGTAATGTACAAAATGGGAAATTTTATATGATAAAATTATATACTCCCGCAATGCAATGAGGTTAGAAAAAATTTAACAGATAGTGATTACGTATAAATAATCGAAAACATGACTATGAAATTACTAAAGTGGTGATGTTATGACGTCTGGCTCTGCAAAGATAAAAATAAACAAATGATTCAAACGTATTTTTCTTTCTTCCTCCTTTCTATTCTTGTTGCTGTGATTAGTCTGTCAGTCGTCTTTTTATTTCATTTGTCTCGTATTTGACTGTCCCGATCGTACTAGAGATTTTATGGTTGGCCTAAACTGTCTGTGTGTTTGTGTTTATCTGCTCTTCCTGAGACCCAGTTTTTTTTGTCATTTTTACTTAATACGCTTGCTATACTATTTATAATGTGTTTTTTTTTAATATAATTATAGTGTCCCTATACACTACTTATTTGTTGGGGTGGAACTCTTAGTACTTGCAGTAAAAGATGAATGTTCTTTTACACTTTAATCACAATACGTCAAATATACAAGATACAATTCAAGGTCAAATACTATTACAATTCACGGAGGTAGCTATCAACGGCGGAACGATGAATGACGCGTCGCGTGCCCATTCACACACTATATACACACACAGACATGCTATCTCTTTCACTCACATATCTCACACTCCTCCACACTTAACCTCTGACATCCATCCCTTACAATGGCCTGCAGGGATAACCGATGTCCAGGATCGAGTGTCCAAGTGTTCCTCCATCCTGCCTCCAGGCAACCCTCCCGATAACCTGAAACAAGAGGAAACACAACTTAGCATCCGAGGAGTGAACTGGGGTGTCCGGGCCCAAACTCAAGCAATCCATAAGCTTCAGAGTCGAGACCCACAAGAACTATGAGAACAACTTTCTACCCCCCATCTGACCACTTTACACTTGTGGTTCTTAATTGGTTAACATGCCTTTTCCATGTGTAACTAGTACCCAGAATATTTACCAAGTAAATTGCCTTCCCAATTTTCCTAGTAATCTGTCCCAAAACCCACGTTGGTTTGTTTACTACCCTGTAGTCTTTTACCCAACATTTTTGACCTGTTTTCAATTCCTTCCTCTCTCTCCCCCCATAATAATAATGCTGCCTCTTTTGGCTTTTTAACAAGTTATGTCCAATAATATCATCATGATCATTATTATCATTACAATTAAATTCAGGAATGAAAATGTCAAAATTTGTCCTTAGTTTTCTACCTAACATTAAAACTGATGGTTCAACCTTTGTTGAAACATGCGGAGAATTCCGATAATCAACTAAAAAATTATCAATTCTATTTTCATAATCACTCATAAATTTTATATTATTTATTAATAATTTTTTTAAAAACATTTTACACGTTTTCACCGTGTTTTCCGCTTGACCATTGGAAGTAGGTGAAAATATTGGTGACGTTACATGTTTTATACCATGTTCAACACAAAAACTCTGAAATTGATTTGACATAAAAGCACTACCATTATCCGATACTATCGTTTTGACACATCCAAATTGACAAAATAATTTTTTTAATGCTTTAATGGTGCAAAACGCATTAATATTCTTCATTTCTAAGCATTCAATCCATTTTGAATATGCATCACATACTACAAGAAATGATTTACCTGCAATTGGTCCAAAAAAATCAATATGTATTCTCGTCCAAACCGACTCTTCCTTAGGCCAGCTTGTCAATACATTTTTTGGTTCCGATGCGGCAACTTTTGAGCAATCAAAACATTCACTAACTAATTCTTCAATGTCTTTATCAATTTTCGGCCAATAAACATAACCTCTTGCAAGACCTTTTGTCTTCACAATACCAAGATGAGATCTATGTAACATACCTAAAATTTTATCTCTCAAGCTTGACGGAATAACTACTCTATGATTCCACAAAATGCACCCTTTTATAATCGATAACTCATTTCTCTTTATCCAGAAATGCCACAAATCACTGTCTTTGTTAACCTTATCCGGCCATTTTGTCTGTAAACAATACATACTACGCACTAACACATCATCACAACTAGTTGCCTCACTAATCTGCTCAATGTTTATACAAATTTGCTCACTGTCACATATTAAATTTAAATAATTATCTACCAAGTTATCACAACTATTATCTGGTTCACTAACCGGTACTCTCGATAAATAATCAGAACAATTATCTTTAGACTCAACTTGCAATCTATTTGCTGCTAACGTCGGTATATTTTTTTTTTCACTAAGAATTCTCGTCAGTGATTGGCTATCACCCAATAAGGTGAATTTCCGAATACCATTCCTACCTATTATTACACTGTTGCCATTGTTTACTACGAAAAATTCAATCACCTGTTTGATATTGTTGTATGTTACTTCCATTATACACATACCAATACATTTTAAAATACTACCGTCGTATGATTTCAAAATACTTGTCGGTTTATTCAATTTATAATTTTTAAACTTCTTAAAATAAATATCTTTCGGAATTACACATACATTAGCACCTGTATCAATCATCGCGTGAATAATCTGACTACCAATACATATATTAATCATGAATGGATTTACAATTTCATTATTACCTTCCGTATTGCAAACAACATTTACGTTCGTATTATTTTCCATAGTAAAAATACTATTTTTGCTTTTACCAAACTGATCGTTTTTACATGCTTTCGCAATATGACCCATTTTTCTACACTTATTACACTAAAAATTTTTAAATTTACAATCTTTAATTAAATGACTATCAGATAAACATGCAAAACATTTTAAATTCCTATTACTAACATGCGGTGATACTGATCTATTCCTTTTCTTATCAACTTCATTGAAATTCCTTCTATGTGCACTATTTTTAATATACCTACTATTCTGTTTACTTTCGATTTCACAAATTTCTGATTTACAACTTTTTATCATATTTTTATTTTTTGATACCGATTCCAATACATTTGCATATTCAAGTATTTGAGAAAAACCCTTTTTCTCGTCCTCCAAATACAACTTTTCTTTTATTTGACTATTACACAAACCGATAATAAAAATATCTTTCAAAGATTCTTCCAGACGATCATTAAATTGACATTTAACACTACGCTCTTTTAATTTACAAGCAAACTCTTTTACTGATTCATGTTCAGACTGTTTCATGCAATAAAATTTTTCTCTCTCAATATACGGAGAAACAGTTTCATTACAAAAATTATCCAAATGATCAAATAATTTCGACAATTTTTCTTCAGTAACTTTTCTTGGTACACACAAGTTCTGTAATAAAACAAAAGTTTTTTCAGACAAAGAGGTTAAAAATATTGCTCTCTTCCTTGATTCAGACATTTTTTCATCATCAGCTATGATGAATTGCTCAAAACGTACCCTGAACACACTCCACAAATCACTCTCGTGACTGAAAAGCGGTAGATTCCTTTGTTCCATATTACCGAAAAAAGAATACCTACAGACAAGAAAAGAAAAATACACTTATCTTAACTCGATCCTGTCCAGTCGCTTGAACCTGCACTACGGCCCAACCCTGTCTCTGCAGAAGTCGTCTCTGTCGAATCCTGGTCTTCCAGCTCTCTGGTCCTCTTCCGTTGCCTCTGCTCGACGCTCGTTCACAGCAAGCAGCCAATCCTCTTGTCCAATCCTTGTGGTCCCCTGGTCCTCTCTGATTCACGTTCCCGTTGTCCTTCCTGGTCTTCCTTGGTCCCCTCTGGTCCCCTTGAAGTCCAGTCCAAAATCTCCCGAAGTCGTATCAAGAAGATCCCTGTCTTCTTCAGCTCCGATACTGCTTCCTCGAAGATCTTCTTTTCGTACACTACAGTGTCTATGTACACTTGTACGAACTCGTACCTCCAAATTTTTTTCCAGTGAAAAAAAAATATTGTCGCCTGTTACGCCGAATTTTTTTCTTCTCGAAAAAATCCCAAATTTTCTGCGTAGATTTGTTCCAGACTGCGCCAGTATAGTGTCCCTATACACTACTTATTTGTTGGGGTGGAACTCTTAGTACTTGCAGTAAAAGATGAATGTTCTTTTACACTTTAATCACAATACGTCAAATATACAAGATACAATTCAAGGTCAAATACTATTACAATTCACGGAGGTAGCTATCAACGGCGGAACGATGAATGACGCGTCGCGTGCCCATTCACACACTATATACACACACAGACACTATATACACACACATCTTTCACTCACATATCTCACAATAATATATTGTAAATACTCTTGATTCAGTTATGTATATATTCGTTTGTTGTAAATTGTATCATAATGGTTTTGTAATAATAAAGACGGGGTAGAAAAGTGACATTGCCCAAATGGGGATTTTGATGGAAAAACTGAATAGGGTGCGTGCGTGTTCAAACTGAACGGAACTTTCATGTTTTTCGGAGGAAGCACACGTTAGCACATTTATTATGCGCTCATGGCGTATGTAGCGAACTCGAATTCTTCTCCGAGTCTGGATGGTAGGTTCTCCTAATAGAAGCTAGGTTTGATTGCAAATGATTGCCTTATAATATAAACACACCTCTGTAAACATGATTGTACACAAAACAAACTATCATAGAAAATCTATTAATCATATATCGAACTTAAGCTAAAAAACATAAATTAATTGAAATTATATTATTATACCAATAAAAATTACTATTTGATTCAAGTTTAAATCATTTAGTTATTCATGTAGCAGCAGTAAACTTTTGTTAATTAATGGTATTTCAATTTTTAAATTATTTCGTGTGGCGTGTTTGAAAAAAAACGAAACATGGCATGTGCCTGGCGAAAACTAACATTCACACAAATTTATACATACATTTATAATGTTATGTATTTTTCAACCAAAATGACGCGACGTAACAACGTTGACACGTGCGTAATCAAAATCGAAAAATATGACGGCATTTTATACAAAGAGAAATAATAATAATAAAAATAATATACATTGGTGCTTACTGAATCAACGTACGTCATCACAGTACAATATGATATAACGCCCTTCCAATGATACACGAAAAAAATACATATTGACAAAAGAGTTCAGAAACAAAATAAGAAAAAAATGTTATTTTTATCAAAATATTATCTAAAATAAATTTTATCTAAATGAAACAATTTCTCACTCTGTAAAATCAGCAACCTCGAACAAGGCAAACATATTTCTTGAAGAGATTAGAGATTAATGTATGATACTTAAGTATTTATAAAATGTTGAATAAATTGTAAATCTATAATCAACTTGGTTTTTATGACTTTATTTCGTATCGCAAAACAATATTTATTGGTCAAAAAATAGTATTTCATTTAAATTTTCGTTGACCTATTGTATACTGATAAAATTGTGTTTAAAAAATGTTTGAATATCCTACATTAATTGAAGATGTCAACAAAAAAATCAAGATGTCGACAAAAATTCTAGATGTCAACAAAAAAATCAAGATGTCGACAAAAAAATCTAGATGTCGACAAAAAAATCAAGATTTCAACAAAAAAATCTAGATGTCAACAAAAAAATCTATGTGAC
Source organism: Molanna angustata (assembly GCA_963576475.1). Taxonomy (NCBI): domain Eukaryota; kingdom Metazoa; phylum Arthropoda; class Insecta; order Trichoptera; family Molannidae; genus Molanna; species Molanna angustata. Next base: position 16,122,325 of record OY754978.1, on the reverse strand, counting down.
CCAAAATTACCTATTAATAGGCAAATTTTACCAAACAATGGTCAGATCCGCAGCTATGTATGGCTCCGAATGCTGGACAATATAATATGTACAATCCCTCTGATGACTGTTCACCTTATTTATGTGAATGCCCGAGCATTAAAAAAGTCAAAGACCCAAAAAATACCATGGAATACCTAAAGACGAAAGACTTGCTTTCATGCTTTCTCTGAATTTATTTTGCTCTTGTACAAAGTATACTGACATAATGGAATATGGGGGTTGAGGCGAAGCCACCTTAGCTGCCGTAGATCCGCTTATTAGATGCCAAAAAGCAGTTGTAAGGGTCTTAAATAAAAAACCATACAGACATCCATCCGACCAATTGTTTCGCGAATTTCGTGTAAAAATTAATATATATGTTTGTGTAATTTAAACGAACCGTGCGTTGAGATCTTTTGTATGAGAAAAAAATGTTTAATGTCACGTTTTAGAACAAGAAGCGATTAATTTACTTAAAAACATCGAGTTACTTTGGAATATTTATTGTGGTATACGGCACTGGGGGGTTTCACTGTATATCTTTTTTTATTAATTGTCTTCTCTGTATGGGGATGAATACAACAAATAATTCGCCGTGTAGGTATTATAACGTGTGTGTATTTACAATACAATCAATTATTTGTCGCTACCTACTGGTCGTGTGCAGAATGTCCTCTACCGTTTCACACACTATTATACACCCATCTCTCTCTCGCACACTGGTACATTCCAATCACGTGCGAACATACGCACGCTTTAAAAAAATACATAGGTACCTCCGATTAATGAAAATGTGATTAATTATTTTGTATGAACTCTTTTATATGCATATGTCACAATTTCTGGCTTTAATCGACGAAATTTTAGCGGCGAGTATTACTTTGCTTTATTTTGAATTGGTTAATATAAATGAAAAATTTCTTTTACAATTAACACTAATAAAATTATTCGCACATTTCATTTTATGTCTCACTCGTGTAATGAGAGAAGGTATATACCAACCAACACATTCAAATACATTTTAATTTAAATAAATGTAATATTTAATTGACCTTAATGTGTTAGATTTAAATGTTTATTTTTAATAAATGTTTCATGTTTATTTTTATAACTCAAACACGTGCTCACCCACATACGTTAGTTATAATAATTATTGTACTATTTTCATAAATAGGAATGAAACAATATATTGTGATTCGACTAAAATTACTAAGACAATAAAATAATAATGATTATCTGAGGAGAAATAATGTCCATTTTTCCAACTGTCGATTTGTTCAGGAGAATTTTGTTCTCTTAACATATCGACAATGTATCAAGCCAGAATACGCGAGAATTGTATGGAGAGGTCTACTTTTTTCACGGCTTTTCCAACTTTGAAGTCAAAAAACACCAACTTAGAGGCTTCGCAGCATATATGTTCCATACACGGATTTACTCAGAATTCGGAGTAGAACATTTCGTGTGTCTGTGTGTGTGTGTGTGTGTGTGTGTGTGTGTGTGTGTGTGTCTGTGTGTCTGTGTGTCTGTGTGTGTGTCCCCCCCCCCCCTTATAACTTTTGATCTGCTCAATTTACAGAGCCTAAAATTTCAGAATATATAAACAGTTACAGACCTACAAAACTTTTATACTCGGAATTTTGAATTTTTGTTTCAGTCAGGGGTTATCAACTTTTGAATTTTTATTTTATTTTTCCATATATCTCAGAAACCATAAACGCTAGAACGCTGAAAATTGGTACAAACATAGAAAAATACAAAATCTCAAATTAATTTTTTCAAAAAAATTCCAGGGTTTCTCAAACATTTTTTATTAAGAAAAATATTTTTTTTATGATAAATTTATGAGTTTAACTGCCTATATTTCCAAAACTTTTACAATTATCGAAAAAAGCCGAAACACCCCAACTAGATAATTTAATTTTCTATAAAAAATATTAACATTGTAGTAGAAGATCTCAATTTTTTTTTAACAATTTTTTTAAAAATTGAATTTAGTGACGACATCGCTTCATACATTTTGTATGGCAGTCGCCTATACACAATATGTAAGAAGACTTAATAGTTTGATACTTCATCTCCAAACAAACATACGTACCATCATGCTATTTTCATATTCTGGGTAGGAAAAAAGGATCTTCCTCCATACTATCCTATCTTGACATACATACCTACATATGTTGTATAGAAAACAAAATATCTGAAAATATTCAATAATTTGTATTTATGGGTTTATAGTTTGGTACATATTCTTCAACTATACATACTATCGCTATCGACAGTTGGATCTCATGTGTAACATGCAACTAGTAATAATAATATTACATTGAGCTTGATGGTCTTTAATTAGTTAGAATATCGATAGTATGATGACTGTGTAACTTTTCCACGCATATAATGTATCCTGTTAATATTTTAGTATGGAAGCATTGAATGGTAGTCTTCTTCTTCGTTTTGCAGACCTAGTTGGTTTGCTCTTCAGAAACTTTGCCTCCTGGGATGACGAAGTCCAGCTATCCTTCCATCTCTTGGGTGGTCTTCAGAAGGGATTTCATTCGCCGCTATATATGCAAGTCTATCACTGTCCCTCCAATGCCTTCTTCTGAATCTATTCCACCGAACGATGTTCTCTATTCCACATGTTTTCCTTATTTGAATATTGCGAACACAATCTCGGAGAGTTTTACCAGTGATTGACCTTAGAACCTTCATCTCCGTTGTCTTTAATGGCTCCTTGGTTCGTACAGTGTCTGCTCGCATTTCCACAGTATACGTCATGATCAGTCGCACGCATTTCTTCTATATTCTGACCTTATTGTCAATGCGCATGTGTTTATTTTTCCAGATCATATTTTTCAAACATCCAGATACGACAGATGCTTTATTGACTTGTTCGCGGACTTCAGTGTATAGGTCGTTATGGCTGCAGATCTCTACTCGTAAATATTTGAAACTCATTACTTGTTCCATGGGCTTATCATCAACAGTTAGCTTACACCCTGAAGGTTGTTTGGATATAGTAATCCTTTTTGTTTTACTGACTGATATAGCCATGTTTAGCCTCTGTGATGAATTTGTTTAATATTATTTGCAAGTCATTCTCAGTTTCAGCTATTATCACCGCATCGCATCTGCATAACAGATAACATTAACAGTTTTGCCACCCATTTTTTACCCTATTGAATGGTAGTAATATTACTTAATGCTCGTACATAATATTTGACCAACTATTGGTTTATTCATGTGCGTAACACAGTTGCTATAAAGTTTCTAATAAAATTTATGAGCTCATTAAAATGATTCATTCTAATGTCATACCAAATGGTTTCACAATATATTATATTTCAGTCTTTTGCTTCTTGTATTTTTTTCCAAGGCATTAAATAAAATTGTATCGAATTAATTTTAGAAATATCATTTTGCTCGGGTTATAATAAATCGGCTCGAATAAATCGGAAGAAATGGTATCAGGTTTTCCAGAATGTATTTAAAAAGTCTCTTCGTTATAATCTATATAGTCAAATTGAGATATGCCTATTTTCACAAATCCAATATTAATGACATTGCAGTAATCCAATCCGAATAAAACAAATTAGAAACTGTCTGAGCTCAATTTAAAACGCAAGATATCCTGAAAGGTTAGATTTATCTTGGTTTGAAAGTTGATAGAAATATTTTCCTGGAGAAAATATTTTAATATTTAACCAATTAATGACACTCGATTTATCAAGAATCGTTGATTAAAAAAGAACCTTATATTCTTTACAAAACCTTCACTTTGATATGATTATTATATACCTTCCTTTATTTTACTTTTGTTTATAATATAGAGACCCAACACGAATAGATACTCGCCTACCTAACGGACAAACTATTTTGCAATTAACTACATAATATGTTACATACGTTTATTTTTTTATGAGTAAAGAAATAAACAAAGTCAAAACCATAAAATACGATTTACTAAACTAAAAATTTCAAGATACTGTTTTTATTTAGTAATTCACTTAATAATATTCTCCTCACCAATCGCTCAAAAAATTGTAAAAGTTAAGATTGTATTAGATCTACTATATTAAAAATGAATATTGAACATGACAATGGCCTGCTAAGCCTAAACGATCGTCGCCATAAAAATCTTTATAGAAATTTTATGTGTTCAAATTAACCCATAATTTACAACTGAGTGTTCTTTTGCCGTTTGCGATAAAAGATCATTAAAAATAAAGAAAAATAAACACAGAAAATAAATAAAGATAAAGAAAATGGCGGTTTCTTGGTAAATTGTTGGTTCTTTAAAACGATGAATAAAGTAATTTACAAAAGATATCAAGACTTCACCAAAGGTATTGTCGAATATTTTTTAATTGCATAAATAAGGCAAATATTGAATTTAAATTAAATAGGGCAAACACATCATACTTATTAATGCATTTATCGTTTTGATGCTTTCATTCTAGCTGTTTTACAGTCGGGTTTTTTCTACTCCAATTCCTCACCAGTCTGCCAGTGTGCATTATCATTGAGGTGAAGATATACATATTGTTGGAGTAACTAATGGGTAATCGATTGGTATGTTGGTAATGTTAAAGTTGAGGCACAAGGTATTTAGGTACAACAAGGATATCATAGTAGGTAGGTATGTATGAATTGATTGATGAATATCGTACGTGTGGATTGATGGATTACTCATTTAGTTTCCCAGTTCGCATCATAACAGATGGGGCTATCCATTTCGTGTCGTGTGCCCTTCCGCTTACATTCTTTTCCTTCGATATCCACGGTATCTCGCCATCGCTGAGTATTTTGCAAATAAAGCGAAAAATTGTAACAAAATTTGTAACATAGAATTCTGATGAAAAAAATTATACATTATTTCGTCGAATATTTTTTTTAATTGCATATACGCAAACATTGGATTTTTTCCCTGTCGAGAGTCCTTCAGCGTTCTTCGTCATCTGCCTCAATCCTGGCATGCACCCCTCCAGTCCCTTACACCAACAGCCTCCACATCCCGTTGCACGCCATCCAGCCATCGGAGATTGTGTCTACCAACGCTTCGTCTACCTTGGGGCTTTGTGTGCAGGATCCTTTTTGGCACACTTTCATCCCCCATTCTTTCTACGTGCCCTGCCCATTGCAGCCTCCCTATTATTATCACCTTTGCCACGTTGGGCTCATGAGCTCCGTTTACCTGCACATGTCTAAATATCTTTCTGAGTATTTTTCTCTAGAACACTAGTAGAGACAATTCATCTTCTTTACTCAACATCCAGCATTCAGAATCATAAGTTAGTACGGGGCGTAGCAACGTTTTATAAATCGTGTCTTTCGTTTTTCTAGACATCCCTCGAGATGCCAGATGTCTTCTCAAACCAATAAAGCTCTGTTTGCCATATATATCATACGCTTAATTTCAGTGTACGTGTCATTAAATTAGTCACAATCGATCCCAAGTAGGTGAAACTTTTATCAGATTCTAGTATGTGAGCGCTATGCTGATTGTTGTTGGGTTCCGATTGTTATTGACAGTCTTGGTGACTGGCATATATTTGGTCTTACTGGCTTTGATGCAAAGTCCCATTCCACATTTGCAGCTCTTTCCAACTCAACAAATGTCTCCATCATCGCTTGGTGTGATCTACTGATTATGTAAATATCCCATCATCGCCTGTTGTGATCTACCGATTATGTCAATATCCTGTGGGGATTGAGGAGGCAAGCCCCTCTGGCTTGCCTATATAAATTCCCACCAACGACGAGCCAAGACAGTTCTCATTTAACATTCTCACTGGCCAGTCAATAAACACAATGTAACCCAATCAGCAATTTCAATATCTTCCCACTATAGGTACCCACCATACTTCTATATAGTGGTGAAACCCGACGTGATATATAGCTATAGTGGGAACGGTATTGATGTTTAGAAATTTTGTAATTTGAGCCTTCGTGAACCGTGGACTAGATAACGAATTCGTCCTACACGTTCGTTACAGTGCAAGCTTGCAAAAATAAACATCAAGCGATAACACCGCTGTGAGAATTCAATACTGCTGACACTTACTTTGTTTTGTCGTGAGAACTCATAATCTGAGAAGTGACTACTGCCCATCGTGATGTCTACCACGTTACCAGCAACTCCCACCTGCGAACTTTTCTGCATCCCGTCAAGCAAGATCCGCTTGACCACGACATCCTAAAGCTCTGTCTGCCTCTGTATCACCGTCACGACACGCCGAAGCCGCTCACTCTCATCTCATCGCCTCCACGACAAGCCCAAGCTGCTCGCTCTCGTCTCATCGCCACTACGACAAACCAAAGCCGCTCGCTCTCGTCTCATCGCCACTACGACAAGCACAAGCCGCTCGCTCTCCTTCCAACGCCATCACGACAACCCCAAGCCGCTCATCAGTATCTCGTTGACATGACGAGGCGATACCTCTCATCCTTGTCTCATCGAGAGATAACGAAACCAGACAAGGACTTAGATTTAAGACATTCTCTTAACCTTTCGTGCTCCTGCCAGACATGGACTCACATCTTTGCTGACACACGCAAGAAATCATCTCACCGATTCATAACCCATGATTGGTGACCTAGTGCGTACTTTACAGCTCCTACAAAAGGATGTCAAGTCACTAACAAGCATCCTCAGCAGGCTATACTGGAGGACCACTCCAAAGCTGTCAGACTCACTTGACACGCCGTAAGCAACAAGCAACCTCAGCAGGCTATACTGGAACATTCTTCCAAAGTTGTCACTCACTTGACACGCCGTAAGCATAAAGAAAATCAACAACACCATCTCGCTCATACATTTCCTCTCCAACCCCTTTTCCTCATCTGGAAGACGTCCTGCAACTACCAGTACGTTTTGCAATACAACCCACTCGAGAAGTCCAAGATCCAACGTAGGATCAAGCCAAAAGCAAAGAAGAGCACGACCAAGCAACAATTTCTCTGTCCGGCCTATACAAACACCGGAAAACCAGGATTACGTATGCCAGTACCTACAGCTACTCGATCTCTGGAATTCAACATCCGGTCAACAAGAACCAACAGCAACCAAATCAACATTTTCATCAAACCGTTCTACCTTTTAGTGTCCTCTAAGTGTTTTCAAAATAATGTATTCTATCGTAACAAAAAAACTTCAGTCGTGAATTTACGCAACCTCGTTTATATTATTCGTGTTATCTACAACATACTATACAGTGTCAAAATACTCCTGCTGCATATATAAACTTTTCAGTATCTACAATATCATACAAGCAAGATTTTTTATGTATTTCGTTAATTTCCATTATGCCAACTAATCATTCTCACACGGCTAAGTTCAGGTGTTTTTCCAAGGAACTGCAGACCTTGATTAATAACTGAACTTCAATCTCAGCAAATCTGATCAATTTGCTGACTAAAAAATTAAACATAAAAAATCTCGTTTTCTTTGTACCATTTTAATTTATTTTTCTTTGTAATATGATACGCAGCGCCGAATGCTTAACAGCAATCCGAATGTTATCTATTTATAATATAGTCAAACAAGCAACACATAACATTATGCAATTTGAGACATTTCTTCATATCTTAATGAATAATATTTTTCCATTCAATGTACACATTGCACGATTCCAATGTTTCTCAAACTTTGAATATTTATTTTACATGTTTGATAATCTTTTATGTTCACACTGTTAAATCATACAATGTATTTTACTGTTTTTACAAATTATGTATGTCAAATTTAATTGTTATATGTAGCGTTATCACTTAGAGGGGAGCACTGTGGGGATTGAGGAGGCAAGCCCCTCTGGCTTGCCTATATAAATTCCCACCAATGACGAGCCAAGACAGTTCTCATTTAACATTCTCACTGGCCAGTCAATAAACACAATGTAACCCAATCAGCAGTTTCAATATCTTCTCACTATAGGTACCCACCATACTTCTATAATATAATCCCACCATCGCCTGTTGCGATCTTCCGATTATGCCAATATTCCATCATCGCCTGTTGTGATCTACATTATGCAAATATCCCATCATCGCCTGTTGTGATCTACTGTTTATGCCAATATTTCATCATCGCCTGTTGTGATCTACATTATGTCAATATCCCATTATCGCCTGTTGTGATCTACCGATTATGTCAATATTATTTTTTTTGAATATTAATAAAAATATTAACAAGCATCAAATACTAAGGATTAGAAATACACAATCAAACTGAATACAAACAAGATAATTTATACTTTCTGCTTTGAATATAGTACGTTTATTTATCTTTCTGTACATAATATAAACAAATATATTGTACACTGGCTGACTTATTGCAATTAGGCAATTTCTTCCAACCAGCTCGTTTAAATTTGCAAGAAAACTAACCCTCGATTTTCTGAGAACGTGATATTGAGTATTGGACTATGCGATTCTTGAAATATCAAATAATCAATTCTTTACAAACAAATCTAGAATTTAATGATGTCGTTAGTTGAAATATTGAGGACGGAAAAAAAATAATTTGTTACTAAAAGCATAAGAACGAAAAGATTTAAAAGTATAACATAAAGATATTTATACTTTACTCTTGATCATATTAAAAAAAGAAATACCTAAAGAAATTAACTTCTTACAATTCAATTATTGTAGTTATGTACAACCCACACCATAATATTGTGAATCTTATGGGCCAAATTATTGGAATCAATTTGATAATAATTTAAATGTGATATAAATTTTACAATTCATAACTTTCCTTTAATACAAACATGTTTCAAAGTTTTTTTTTTCTGATGTACCTATGTATTATGATGTTGAATAATTTTCTTCTTTCATTCCTTCCTCTTCTTCAAATAAGTAATAAGTGATTTTTTTTCCAGAAGGTTGTTACCCTTGTGATGATAATATCCATCATCTTTTGGGAGGTCATACTCGAGGTACCAAGTACCATGAGGCTTATCATGTAAAATATATGTGTGTCTGGTGGTGTCCATTATTAAAACATGAACATACCAGTACCTACTCTGCTGTCTTCTGTCCACATCATCTTATCAAGTCTTCATCCTCACATGATCTCTCTTGTTCTGGTTACATATGATCTTAAAGGGTTTTGTTGGCCATTATCTTCATAGTCTTCCTCTCGGAAGATACTGTATTTTTAATTTATATATCTTTCACTGTCTAAGTAGAACAACCAGATATCCTAGCACTTTTTGTATTCCTAATTGTAATAACAACTACAGTCAGAATGCTTTTGTGTACCGTGCTTGCACGGTATAGGTACAATGCTTTCTTTAACCGGTTATGTCCCGATTTTTCATTTCTGGGTTTTTTTATGCTATATCAAGAATTCACATAAGAATTAATGTAAATAGAATTATTTCGTCGAAATTTACTTAAAAAGAATTAATACTTGGATATTGACTGATCTCGTTTGAGATCACTGCGACAATGTCATATACAAAATGGAAAATGTTTGATCATAAATGAAAACGGTGTTTTTTACAAATTATTTTAATTTTTATCATTTTTTTGCACTAAATTTTGATGTAGGTATTTAATAAGACTATTTTCTTTAAAAAAATTAGAAGCAAAGTATACATATAGTGACGTCACACTTTGAACAAAATGTTCTTGGACGTCCTTTACAGCCTTACAATAGGCAATGTTTTTGGTTTCTTCGTTTGTCCAATATAAAATTATTTTTGCCGTCAAATCGTATGGTTGTCAAAACTTTTGACTTCGAAATGCTAGGTAAAGAGGGGCTTCCTTGAGCATTTCTAAATCCTTGCCCAAGCTCAGATATGTTCGGACAATTTGTGTTCGAACTTCCTTGTGTAATTGGGCTGTCTGCCATATCAATAATTTGTGTGAAAGACACCAATACAATTTCTTTACACAGATTGCTATAGTAACCCTTTTCAACAATCAGTCGTGTTGATCGACGCCACCCATAATTTTTTTTTTATAAATACCTACGTGTATTTATAAAAAATTTGGACCGTCCTATGTTTGCTTCATCTGTTTTTACTGGGCACCATCTTTTCACTTGCGCTGTAAAGAATGTATATTGTCAAAATTCGTGGCCACAGAAAAGCACTTGTTGTCGTACCACTTCACTACAAGAATTTAATTTTCTTAACCAATTTAGAAATCAATAGGACCCCTTTATTTTGATTTCATCACTTTGTCTAATGTTATCGGACATTGCTTCAGTCTGTTTTCCCTCACCGTTTCCTAAGCTCTGAGGAACTGCTAAACTGTTTCTCATCTAAAGGTATGTTTAGTTCCATACTTCTAGGCATAACTTGGAGTTCAGTTGGTTCCGATCCTTCATCATCAATATATTCATCATTTGTGAGTTCATAAAAATCACGATGAACGCTAGGATATCCGCATTGATTACTTCCGACTACATGTAGGTACTGTAAAATTTATTTAGGTAAGTACTCGAAAATTTATTTAACTGTCGATAAATTGCGACGAGACATGCTTATTTTTAATTTGAGCCATGATAAAAAAAGAAAAAAATAATTATATATTGGTAATAAGAGAAATACAAAGATGACAATGTATGCATAGTACTGTATATTATTATATATGGTGCTGTCCCAGCTGTATCAAACGAGATCACTTACATGTTTACTTCATTTTTTTTAAAACTAAAAAAAAACTCAAATATTTTGCATTCATCAGAGAAAATACATTTTTCTTAACGATAATCAGAAAAAAGTAAAGAATTATCTTTTGTATAAGTTTTTATTTCAAAATTTCGAACAACGTCCGAACAGTGTCAAATTTCTCCAGATTCAAGATGGCATCACTGGCTAAATGTCATCCATAGACAAGTAAAATAACCGTAGATGATGAAAATAAACCTTTTTAAAATGTAGCATGTACCTACAATAATATTAAGATATTTGCGCATTTTTTTTTTATATTTTTTTCACCAAATGATCCCAAACGAGATCACTGGTACTTAACCGGTACTCTCGATAACTCTGCGAGCTGTCTCAATGCGTTTAGGACAGCATTCTCCTCCTATCTTTCCTAGTACTTGATCATCAGTCTTATTTTTGTTTTTTTTTATGCACTAGTAAATCAATTACACATTATTTGTAATTTTTGTATCAATATTAATTAATCTTTTGAATAATGCATGGAGATATCACTGGTTCACTAATAAAGCAATGTACATTGTCTCTTTTATAAATTGTGTAGACTGTATAACTCTCTATCGACCAAAAAAAATAAAATAAAATAATTAAATATAATTGAAACAATTGAACGAGGGTAACGTTCCTAGTAAATTATGTTACTATCTAATTTAATTATTAATATTCATAATGTTATTATTGACAAACTCTATATCTCAAAAGAGACGAAGTTGGAATATATATTTACAGGAGAACCGGAAAATCAGACACCTACAGGATGCTTGAGTTCCCGGTATAGTGGTTGTTTATATTATGTGTTGGTGCTAGTTCATACTTAGATACTGTTAAATTGTAATAAAAAACATAAAAAAATAAAATGAAGTATTTTGTTGTACGTTGAATATTTTCCCCGTGAATACGGAAGTATAACTGTATTTCCAAGATCCATCCTGAAAATTTAAAATTTGACGCGACAAAAATATTCGATGCAGAGCAGCTCCGTCGAAGGGAGAAAATGCCACAATCTGTTCCCGAGGATGATTCTAGATGGATTTTGGAAAAAAAAATCCATTTAGTTGGATTTTATGGAGAGCATTTTGAAAAATTCGATGTGGTTCCGGGGCTTTCATTAGAGTTTCGTTTTGACTTATATGAGCTAACGGAATACGATGGAATATTTTTCGTTGGAGAAATTTTATTTTGAAGTACATATCGTTGTATATAATACTATCATTATTCATCTATACCTATTGGGAATATCATCCAAATGAAAAAAACTAGGACAGATATGTGTCACTGGTTTTTCTACCTTTGCATATAACTCAGGAATGGCTGGACCAATTGGAATTATCTCTTATTTGTTGGATTCGTCTCCGCTCCGAATAGCAGAATAATTATTAAAATATCGGAAGAATTAACGGAAAAATTCACGTAAAAAAATTATACAGAACTAAGTTTAGTTTGTCGATCGACAATTCTTTATAACATATCAATTATACAGAATTTTTAATTAAAAATAAATTAAAACTCACCGCAATGCGAGCGTGATAGTATAATTGAATTTTTATTTCTTTTATTATATATAGTTAGGGGGTATAATTTTTATTTTATTTATTTATATCAGAAGGGTTGTATTGGAACTAATAGGTAAAGAATTAACTCAACTTTACTCTATTGAACGATCAAAACATGAATCTGTATGTTTGTATCAACATGCAGCGGGTGGTGTGGCGGATGCGTAATTAAATAATTTATTGAATGTTGTTAATTGATATTACTATGATGAAGTTTTTAATGGGTGCGTGGTTTCACCTATATTCTTCTTCATCTTCTCTATGTGTCCTGTCGGGTCCCCCCGACGCTGACGATCACTCGGGAGAAACTTTCCCTGTTTTGTGCGGTGCGGAACAAGTCCTCCACACGCCTCATTCCAGTCCACTCCGAATGTTACGGAGCCAGGATAGCTGCTTCCTGCTGACCCCTCTACGGCCCTCAATCTTTCCTTTTATGATCAACTGTACGATCGAGTATTTTTCGCCTCTCATTATGTGACCAAAATATGAAGTCTTACGGAGCTTGACTGTCGTGAACAACTGTCTGTCAGTATTAGCTCTACGCAAGACTTCGACGTTGCTCACCATGTCGGTCCAGGATATCCTTAGCATTCTACGATGAATCCACATTCCGAACGCTTCCAGGCGGTTTTGTGGTACCAACCTTGACGGTCCATGCCCTCAACACCGTAGTGCAGGACCGCCCATACATAGCATTTGATCATCCTTTGGCGTAGTTTCAGATTTATGTTGCCGTTACAGAAGAGATTTCTCATTTTATTAAAAGAATTACGGGCCGCTTCTACTACATAATATATTGGGAAGAGACAAATATTAACGCTATGCGAAAATGACTCAAAACAAATAGAGAGAGAGTGAAAGAATGTTCCTACCTGAAGGACTGTGGGGAAGGCTGAAGGACTCTAGAACATTCCTCTCAGCACCTGATGACGTGGTGACAAAACACTTAAATATTGAGTATACAACACAAGCACAGATAGGTCAATTAGCGGGATGAAAAATGTTTTGATAAATCAAAATGCGACGTGTGAACGATAATAATCGTTGTTTTTTGCTCAGACAAGCGATGCGAAACTAATATGAAGTTTAGAGCGATGCGGATTTGATACTTATACGAGGTTCAAGTTGATACTGTGGCAGCTAGACCACATCTCGAAATTTCTTTCGAGCGCGCGCCTAGCGACGGCAACTATATTTGTTTGTCGCTAGGCCGAGTTCATCGCCCGCGACGTCAAATAAGTAAAATAAGTGACAATACTACTCAACAGGGTATGACAGTTCAATGAAATGAGTCAAGAAAGTTCGAGGACATTGAACTTGCTACCCCCAGCGCAGCACTATTTAAGGGAGTCTACACCTGTACACATCGTCACTTCATTTCCGTCACTTCTATTCGTCACTTCACGCCGCCGTTACGACCACGCGACCACTGGTCGCTTCTCGACCACGCCGTCTCGCCGAAACTTCATCTCTCATACCCGCGAGCACAATGGTACTTCACCATGCGAATAATCGGACGATTCGAACACACTCGCTAACTCGCTCGTTATACCTACTCATCGTGAGAAAGTTCCTTTGTAAGTAATTTTATCATTTGTAAATTTACCTTTAAGCAAACTATTAAATGTGATCAATATACTCATTGTAAATTTGGACTTATTCTTTCTTCTTCTCTCTAAACCACTGTCCTTGTGTTATTATTTCAAATCATATCCACTTAATTGGGATATAGCAAACTCTCTAATCAGCTTAACTAAATAACTTACTTTTGATTGGTAACCCCTTTGGTTACCAATTAGCTAAAATACTAAAGAATGAATGCATTTGCTACTGAGCGGCGATGATATATTATTGTTGAGGGTGAAGTATTGGAGATGGACAATGTATGTAGGTAAGTAAAGGGCATAGGTACTGGATAATGGGAAGGTGGAATTTGTTCCACTGACATCCAATCCAGTCACATACATCCCGTCACTTTACCTCCTCATCAATACATTGGAGAAACCAGGTGGTGAACAATGTAAAATGTTACTTTGTCTGTTGTATTTTCGATCCCCCTGCTCTTTTGGGACACCAGAAAATTTTGAAAGAAAAAAAAATTAATCAAAAATCGGGTCCGTTTAAGAGTTCAGTAACATACACACGTACAGAAGAATCATATCACAAGCATTAATGATTTTTTTAGAGAATGTACGAGGATGGATATTTACTTGTTTACAAGGACACATTCATTATTGATTTTTTTTTTTAATTGTGTGTATAGTGTGTTTGTTTTTCATTTTTTATATAATGATGTTATTTTTTCTGATTTTTCTCTTTTTAAATTTTTCTCTTATTAAAATTATTTAAATATAATATACTATCAAATAGAGATAGATAGATGCGTAGACGGCAGAGCGGTTAGCGCATTAGGATAGTAATCCTGTGGTCGCGAGTTCGAATCCTGCCTCGACCGATTTCGTTCACCTATAGCACAAGCACCAAGCGTTCACCTATGCTTAGTTTAGGGAACGTAGCAAGATGTATATGTGCTTGTTTAACAAGGACATATTCATTTGAAAAAAGATAATTTTCTTTATACATCATTCTCATCCATCCATCGCCGAAAATAAATGATAAACATTTTGTTCAAACGTATAAATTTACATAAACACTATCTTATAAACTCTTTAACGATTCTCTTTGAAAAATCTGATAATGCAAAATCATATTTTACTCAAACACAATTGTAGAGACGGCGAAGCAGACATACTGTCAATACACCAAAATATGAACACATAATGGAAATTTCAGTTGTCACATAAATTAGGATATGGCCGTTCCAAAGCAGGGTTGACCATAATCCAAAATAAACAGATTTGTTTGGGATTTTTTTTATTCAATGCGGGTTATTCTTTTGGGTATTTTTTGCACATACACGTACCGACGCACAGACCCCGCATAAAATTGAAATAAAAACTCGATTGAACCTTCGTATATTCAAAATATCCACCCAAATCATCGTGATACACTAAACGCAACCATTTTTCATTCCAAAAATCCTTTGGCCCCGCCCTTTAAATTTCTTCTCGGTCTTCACGGAGAACAAACTATAAAGAGCGTTTTTTTGCCGTTTCTTCTAAACGATACCTTCCCACAAATCACTCGTCACCGGTAGAATATCTGAGGTTATCTTGATTCCTCCCACCCGCCTTTTGGTATGTGGTTGCTTAACTCCAGGTTTCGACTAGCCTCGGGCTTGCATACAAATCTCTTTGATTTAAAAAATCCCGAAACAAAAGTTTTTCGGTACGAATAAATTCCCGGTTTAGCCGAAAATGTGGCCATTACCTCAAAAACGTGGAATGAAATTCGGCATTCGTGTGATCAAGGTTGAAATTGGGCACTACATGAGGTAAAACATCGGCGGCAAAAAAATATTTGATGAGCGAAATGGAAAGATGTCGCACAAAAATATTTCCACCTTTACCATGTGCCATAATTTATGAGAGAAAGTGTTTTAAATTAAACACGTATTCATTCAGAATGAAACTAAAATTCATACCAATTGGTTTAAAACATGCTTTGCTTTATAATTTCCACGGTCTTCAATTTTCAATTGTGACGGTTCAAAATTTAAAAATTATTAACACAACTTCTACGAAGGTTCTTTAATCCGACTACCGTTTCAGCATAAAATACCATGTTAAACTGTTATATTCAACAGTTTTATGGCCTGACAAATCGAAACAGACATTGGTTAATAAAAGTATGAAATTGAATCCAAAAATGGCCCAATTAAATTTTAATGAAACTTGGAAGACATGCATTTTTTTCATATATTATTCATTTTTATGATTCTTCCTAAAAAGAGTTCCCAGTAGATGGATACATAACAGTAGATATATACATACTGATATTTTTGTTGTATCTGAATCTATGTATATTAAAAAGGAAAATTTTAAAAAAGGTCACAGATAAAGCATAATTAGAACCTGGGCATGTCTGGAATGCACTGTTGAGGAATTGATAATATAAGGATGTTTTTTTAAACGCAATTCTTGTGAATCCAAAATAATACTTAATATTTCCTAGTCTTTTTTCAATATTTATAGATTTTTATTTACCTGAAAGACATGCATTTTTATGATTTTTCTTAAAAAAAGTTCCCAGTAGATAGATACATAACAGTAGATATATACAAACTGATATTTTTGTTATATCTGAATCTATGTATATTAAAACGAAAAATTGTAAAAACGATCGCAGATAAAGCATAATTATAACCTTGGTATGTCTGGATTGCACTGTTGAGGAAATGATGATATATATATGATTTTTAAAACGCCACTCTCACAAATTCAAAATAATATATCATAATCTTTTTTCAGTATTTATATTTTTTTACTTTTATCTTAATCTGTAAGCACGTCTATTTTTTTTGTATCTGATCTATGGGAAATAATGTGTTTTAACATATGTATCAAATTTTTTTTTAAAACAAAATAGTATATGTGTGATGCGTAATTGTTTTTTCTCTCAATGTATACACAAATAAACATTCGCTCCTTAAGCAATAAAAAGCAAGTCAGGCAAAACAGTCGCTTTTTAAGCAATAAAAAGCAAGTCGAATGTTTATATCTAAAAAAAATGTTTAGTAAGTTATTTAAAATACCCCTACCTAGCTATTAAATTGATCCTATTAAATTCATTTACACAAAGTGTTCCTGGGATAGGGAAATAACATAACTACTTAGCAAGCTCTAAACGAACAAGGTAATTTATAATTAATTTTGCTTTTGGTAACGTAACATAATTATTATAACAACTGTGCTTGATGGGTACCAATGTAAATATGTTTTCTAATTAATCGCATGTGTATATATTATGTATTTACTTACAATAGATGGTGGGTGGCAGAGCGGTTAGCGCGCTGAATTGTTAATCCAGTGGTCGCGAGATCGTATCCTGCCACGATCGATTTCGTTTACCAATAGCACAAACATTTATACTTAATTTAGAGAATGAATGTGGATGTATTTGTGTGTGTGTGTCTGTGAGACACACTAAATGTTCTATTCCAAGTTCTGAGTTCATCCATATAATATATAAAATTGTATGCTCTAAGCCTTTAAGTTCATGCTCTAAGTAGGTGGTGTTTGATCAAAGTTGAAAAAACCATGCTGCATTTAATTCTATCACTTGGGACGAAGGTTAAAACTGTCGCTGAGAAATCAATTTTAACAACTAGCCTAATTGCTTGAAGAGAAAAAATTTGTTATTTTGAAAATAATGAAATTTTATACTTATTTTGTCCTAATAATACAGGAATGGGATTAACATGTATCCATAAAAGTTATTTAAGTTTCCACACCAGAAAGTGCTCTCGGGTTTCGACTAGTCCCATTCGACATCGTCCTACATAATTTTGCAGATTCCATCAACTTATGCATGGTAATATTCAGTCTTTCCTTTGACGACTCACGTTCGGAGTTTGTTGAAAGTTTGAGGTTCAAAAACGGGAATAACACTCGTGGCAAAACTAAACCTCGAACATTCTCCCTGGTGACATAATATTCCCATAGATGTAGGTAAAGCTATAATAACTCTTAATGGATAATCAGTAATGGATAAAGCCTCTCGGAAAACTTGGTCATATAACACACAACTTGCTGACGTTAACACAAATGAAACCTTAAATTGACTACACTAGAGTGTGTCCAGATATTTGATAGAATAAAAAACAAGCTTGTTTTGAAGACCATATATGCGCCTTTTTAAAATCACATTCAAAGTCTTCTATTTTCATTCGTTAGCGATGTTCATTGTTTTTTTATTTTTGAAGCAAATAATTCTGTTGATATGTTATAAAAATACTTGGTTATAGTTCTATTGTATTTATTAGATTATCGTCGCGTTTCGTACAAGACACATCGTCAGAATAATGCTCTACAAGACTGAGAGACTAGTGGTTATATACAAAGTTTACATACCACTAGTCTCAGTCTTGTAGAGCATTATTCCTTGCACGAAACGCGTCGATAATCTAATAAATACAATAGAACTATTACCAAGTATTTTTATATTTTTATAACATTAAAATTAAGCAGGTGAAAGAGTTTATATATCTGGGAAGCAGAATATCTCAAGACGGACGTTCAACAGCAGACATCAAAAGCAGAATCCACCAAGCAAGAGTCGCCTTCAACAAAAGATCAACAATTTTTGAATCCCCTAACATTTCCATCAAAATTAGGAAAAATTTGATCAAGACTTTTGTCTGGAGTGTACTGCTATATGGCTGTGAAACATGGACCATCAGCCAACGCGAAACGGGACGTCTGTCTGCGTTTGAGATGTGGTGCTACAGACGCATGGCTAAAGATCACTGGTCAGAATACATCAGCAACGACGAGGTACTAAGTAGGGTTGGAGAGACAAGGCAAATTATGAAAAGAATTGCCCAACAGAGAACAACTTGGATAGACCACAACATCCGGCACCCAGGCCTGCTTTTTACCATCGTCGAAGGAATGATTGATGGGGGTAACTGTAGAGGTCGCCCCAGAAATAACTATGTAGACCAGGGTGACGTGCGCTGTAGCAGCTACAAAGAGATAAAGAGACTGGCGGACGAACGAGTTAAGTGGAAATATCGAGTGTTTGGTGCAGACCAATCTTAGGATTGTGACACAGAAGAAGATAACATTATCAACATACAACGGAGTTCTATCAAGAATAATTGTCGATCGACAAACTAAACTTGGTCAAATAATTCTGGATTAATTCAGCGTTGTGCATAATATAATGAATAAGTGAATAAATGATCTGCCTACCATATATTAGGTACCTATAGGTCAATCCGTCTAATTTTCTTATGGCAAAAGCTCGCCAGTGTACATTATTGTGTTCAAAAGTTGAATGAAAGATATTTAATAAAGGGGTCTGTTCCGAAAATATAGCCGGAAAAAAATTAGTCTTTTTTATTTTAATTGAATAGAAAAAATACTTCAATCAAAAATGACTTGAAAAGTGTTGTAAAACATTTTGTACGTGACAATAATTACTAACGGTGTTACAATGAAATTCATGTCACAACTGGGTTTTCAAATGTAAATAATATTTACGCATGTCCTAAGTTTAACTTATTGATTAACATATCAAACTTATGTCTACTTACAAGTATAATATTAGACGTTCCCAGATATTACTATGCAAATTCAACAACTGTAGTAATTCAGACGGATCCTTAAGCAAGTTTATTTCTATACTGTCTCGAGCGTTGTGAACAGTAGGTAATTCATTATACCTATTACTTACATAATATATACATAATATGTATGAAGATCATTCTTACTCGAGTAACTCCAGTTCATTGAATTATACCATACTTAAATTGAGCTCTACTTTGAAGGGGTATGAATTTATTCAAAATAAATATAAATCATAATACTTTTCTTTTCAAACATACAAACTAGACATGACACGATATTGTGAAGTGATATTTTATGTAATGCATTTACAAGAGGCATCCCTTTTTTGTTAAATGGTGAACCAGGTGATAACTAATGAACATTGTTTATGAAGTTGTAAGTGTTATTTACGCTTAGTAATGAGTTTCATTTAGTAGTCCTATGTACATACTTTTTATGTGTATTTCAAATTGTCATATGATCAAAATAGTATCAACTTGAGAACTATTTAGGTACTAACAAAAGAGATAATTTGAAAAACAGTATTACAACCTTCAAGTATATTTTGTCATTTAAAATTTAACTGCAGATACTTTTCAGAAATAATTTAAAAACATTCATAAAAACACACGAAGAAATCTACATTATAATATGAAAAAAGGCCATAAAAAATCAGGTGGCAAGTCTGGTCAAAAGGCGGAATAAAAATTATCCATGTTTATTAGTAAAAATGTTTATTAGTAAAAAATTTCATAGCTGTTGACAAACTGTTAAATAAATAAACCTATCTGCATACGAAAATATTATTTTCCATTCCTTCAACTGAATTTTTAAACCTTTCTTCAAAAAATAGAAATAATTTATGTAACTTTGCTCCGTTATCTTAATGTGTAAAAAATATTAATTAACTTTTTCTAAAAGTATAATAAATATAATTTAAATTTAATAATCTAAATATGTCAGAAAGCAAACACGTATCGTGTTTCATGAGAACTCCGCAGGCAGAAGACTTCAGACAGACCCCCGAAAAGATAGCGATACAGTTGGCAGTTAATCTTCCAGAAGACAACTCCAGCGGCACAGACATCCTTTAGATCAATGGAAGGGTAAAAAATAAAAAGAAGAAGAATCATATCTGTCATAAATATTGTTTAAGAAATATTTCTTCTACGTCCTTCACTACTCTCCCTCTTTTAATCTTGATTATGATAAACCTGTTATAGCGCATTATTTTTAATCGATTCACAAAAAAGATCACAGTTACTTTCATTTGTTTTCATCATAACTTCTATATACATAGATGGCGATATTCTTTTCTTTTTCAACGGTTTAATAACAAATAACGTCATTTATTAAATTGGATTAAAAAATGAACTAAATAAACGACTTTTCGTCGAGCCAAAACTTATTGGCATATGTTTCAGATTTCACTAGATTTCTCTTATGAAAAATAATAAAACACATTTTTTTCTACACCTACACCGTTTATTAACGTACGTACTATTCAAATTATATATTTTTTAAATAATGCGGCTATTTCTTCGAATCAATATTGAATATTTAAAATAATTTCCATTCGACGTTTAATAATTTAGATTTTAATAATGTAAATGTATTATTGAAAAACTTATCGCGTACTAACACAGACACGTTGACAAATTCACGCCGTCAAATGAAATTGTTTTACAAATTCAATTACTTAAATAATTCAATTCTACAAATGTTTCTTTTGACAGATACAAATTTTAGAAACGTATTTTATTAACAACTTTGAAAAATGTGAAAACCAATAACAATAAGTAGGTACCAACATATTATGTATTTATATTATATTTTTATACAGCTATATAAATATTATTGAAATTTACATACCAGAATAAAAATCATCAGAATCAGTTGTTTTTAATATGAAAAGAAATACAAATATTGAAATAATTAAATAATATTGTACTCTAAATCAATCAATTTGTATAAAGAATAATCAAATTTATTTTGGGCTTCTTTCCAAGAAATTTAAACAATATGAATTTTAAACTCAAAATCCTAGTAGTCATCATAGTAGTAATAATCCTTTGTTTCCTAGTATTTCCCGACTCCTTTACCCTTGATCCATTTACATCCCCCCCCCCCACCCCCCATTTGTTATCAACTTTTAATTTTTGTTTATGGTTACGCAAAGTTGGGTACACACGCATATACACACACACACACACCTTTCCTATCCTATCCTAGTTTACCTCGGCCTAAAAACAACCTACCTACATACCTGCCAGCTATATGCAAAAAAGTATTGTTGCATATAAATTTTCTCATTATATCAACTGTCATCTTGACTAACACACCGCACCGCACCGCTCTTAAAATTATATCTTCGAAATCCGCTGAAATTAATTAACTTGTGAATTACTAGTGAAGTGTCAAAGTTTTCATACGCTGTGAATGTGGTGAAAAGATTATTCAGAACCAGCACAATAAATATCGAGGCAAGGTAACTCCCTATACCTTTACCTTTTCCACCATATTCCTTGGTCCTTCGTCCCGTATATCTTGTATTTTCCCGCATTCCTTGGTCCTTCGTCCCGTATATCTTGTATTTTCCCGCATTCCTTGTTCCTCTGTCCCGCATATCTTGAATTTTCACGCATTACTTATCAAATTTATACATTTTTATACAAAATTAACATTTATACATACGCTATTTACATTACATATTTCATACATACCCGCATTGATTGTAGTACCTAAGTACTTAATCAAATTCTTGTTTCATTAATTTTATTGTTGTTTAATCAATAATGGCTTCTTTAAAAATATTGGAAGCTAAACGGCGAAGTTTATTTGCAATTATTCAGAAAGCTTATGACTTGTCAAAATCATTAAATACCGCTGAAGAAAAAACTAATTTTCTTATCCGCATACAATCGATAGATAAAATTCGTTCTGAATTTTGTCAAGTTGTAGAAGAATTAAATTTGGGAAAAATAGCTGTAAATCCAGAATATGTTCCGTCTTTTCAATCTATTGAAGCCCTTGACGAATTATACTGTAACATCAAGCATATTGAACAATCTTTAAAAACTAAAGTTGACTATGTTCCTCCAATTATTAAATCATTTGAAAAAGACTCTCAAAGAACACACAAATTGCCAATATTGGAACTTGTTAGTTTTAATGGTGATCCAACGAAATGGCCATTATTTTATCAAAATTTCAAAGATCTAATACACGACAATATTAATTTGTCGAATGGTGAAAAAATACAATATTTAGTGTCAAAATTGACAGGTACCGCTTTAAGTGTTATTTCTGGGATACTTCCTGTCGCATCTAATTATGATATTATATGGGATAGGCTTGTTGATCGATTCCAGGATTCACGAATTTTAGCTACGCATTATTTAGAAAAAATAATCAATTTTAAACCCTTAACACAATCAAGTTCAAAGAATTTGGATTATTTCATAGAAAATTTTTGCTCTTCATTTGAAGCTTTAAAATTATTAGATATTTCTGATTTAACTGATTTCATCATAACGCACATTGCTCTTCTTAAGTTAGATAGAGAGACGTTAAATTTATTTGAGCAACATATTAGAAATGAAAAAATTCCAAACTTTAAATTATTACAATCTTTTCTGAGAGAGCAAAGCAAAATTCTCTCTAGAACGCAGGTTATATTCCACAAAAGTGCACCAAATGATCGACGAAAAAATAATAATAATTCACATTCATTTGTTATAAATAATACGCCAATGGATATCACAAAATGTTTTTTGTGTGAATGTAATAAACATCCATTGTATTCATGTAAAAAATTCTTACAGTTGGATGTATTCACAAGATTCAAAATAATCAACAAAAGATCACTATGTAAAAATTGTTTTGGTACTCATTTAACAAAAAATTGTAAATCGGAAAAAAATTGCTTTTATTGTAATAAAAGGCATCATTCATTGATTCATTTTCCTTCTTCACCAACATGTGATGATGAAGATAATTATCATTCAAAACAGGTTCCTAGCGCAGCTGATATTGTTAAAAACGATGATAATATTACCTCATTCGTCAATTCTGACCGCAATACGAGCACTTCGGTGAATAATATCGGTCGACGACATTTGGATCAACCATATGAACCTAAATGTCAAATCGACAATTGTTTGTTGATCCATAATGTAAACTGTTATCATGTAATACCAACCGCTATAGTATATATTAATGGAATTAAAAAAAATACCATCCGCACATTAATAGATACAGGATCAAATGCAAATTTTATAACGGAAAAGATATGTAAAAAATTTAATATAAACATTACGTACGAAAATGCTTTTGTGTACGGTATTGGGTCTGCTGTAAAACCAATATTAGGATATGCTATATTTACAATTTATTCAAGATATGATACAAGATTCTTTTACGATATTAAGGCTTCGGTTGTCGAAACTATTACTAATGATTTGCCTACGTCAGCCTTAGAAATGACAGATTGTTTTAAGAATTTGCCGCTAGCGGATAATAATTTTAATCTTCCTGCTAGTATCGATTGCATAATCGGAGCTGGTTTATTCCCGCATTTACTTTTACCTGGGAAATTAACACATAAAGAAACTCGTATTATCGCCTTACAGACTACTCTTGGTTATTTGATCATGGGCGAAACGCAAATAGATTACTTCTCATCATGTCAATTTCAACGCACGTTACACGCAATTGATGATTCTAATTCAAAAAATAAGTTAGATGAAATGATTCAAAACTTTTGGAAACTAGAATCTGTACCATCACGTCAGTATTTAAGTCCTGACGAGCAACTTTGTGAACAAATTTTTGAGAAAACAGTCTTGCGAGACAACGAGGGTAGATATACTGTATCATTACCTTTTCGTGAAAGTCCCACAGTTTTGGGTCATTCAATAAAAAACGCTAAACATAGGTTGCTTTCATTGGAAAAGAAGTTGCAATCAAATTTAGATTTACAATATGGTTATAATGCCACTATTCAAGAATACATTGACAAAGGTTTTTTGAAAAAAGTTACAGATACACAAACTTCAGATTGTGTTTATTATATACCACATAGAGCTGTATATCGGCCTGATAAAGATACTACTAAAATTAGAATAGTTTTAGACGCCAGTTGCAAAACTTCCTCTGGAAAAAGTCTCAATGATATATTGCATTGTGGACCTAATTTGCAAACAAATATTTTTGATTTACTTATAAATCTACGCCTGTACTCGGTAGTTATTTCTGCTGACATAGAAAAAATGTATTTTCAATTGAAAATGAATCCAGATCATCAACGTTTTCAAAGGATACTTTTTAGATTTAATAACTCAGATCCTATTGACATTTATGAATTTCAACGCGTTTCTTTTGGGCTTAAATGTTCCCCTTATTTAGGAATGAAAGTCATTCGCAAACTCTTAACAGATGAAGGCGATAAACTGCCTGAAACCACACAACTTGCTATGAAATATTTTTATATGGATGATTTTCTTTATTCAGTCAATTCACCTGAGGAAGCTTTACAAATTTATTCTCATTTAGTTCACTTATTTTCCTCTGGAGGTTTCTGTCTAAATAAGTGGATTTCCAACTCTGTACAATTTTTAAAGCACATTCCAGATAATCTACGTGTTAACCAACACATTACTTTTAATTCAGATTTTGACGATAAAACCAAAATTATAGGTTTGTCTTGGAGTCCCACCTCTGATTGTTTCACTTTTAAAATCAAACCTTTCTCTTTAGATACGTTAGTATGTACGAAAAGATTAATTCTTTCTAATATGGCATCATTATATGATCCTCTAGGTCTCCTTGCTCCAGTTATCATCGGTTTGAAACTTCTAGTGCAAGAGTGTTGGAAAAGAGAATTGTCTTGGGATGAACGGGTTCCTGAGGATATAAATAAGATTTGGTTGAAATTTCAGAGTGAACTCGAAAACTTATCAAATATAAATATACCAAGACATATAGGTATAGTAAATGATTCATTCATCAATTTGCTTGGTTTCTCAGATGCTAGTGAACGTGCCTATGGGGCGGTTATATATATCCGCATTGGATCACTTGAATCTAACACCTCAAATGTATCACTACTATGTGCCAAGTCAAAAGTATCCCCACTTAAAAAGGTATCTTTAGCACGTTTAGAGTTATGTGCCGCACACCTTCTTGCATTATTAATGAAATCTGTTCTCTCAACTATTGAGATTAGATGTAAGATTGACAAAATGTTTGCATTTTCTGATTCAACTATTGTACTTTCATGGATACATTCCTCACCGCATAGATGGCAAACCTTCGTTGCCAATCGCACCGCAATTATTCAAGAAATTATTTCTGAAGAAAATTGGTTTCATGTTCCTGGAACTGAAAATCCAAGCGATATTGTATCCCGCTCCGTTACTCCTAATGAATTTTTGAAAACCTCTTATTGGTTTAATGGTCCAGCCTGGATCTCATTGCCACAGAGTCAATGGCCTGTGACTAATTTTAAAAAGGAAAATGCCTATCAGAGTATACCTGAATCTAAAACTGTTGCTCTCATACAAATTAAGACTCAATCTGAGCCTCACTTTATTTATTTAATCGCTAACAGGATCTCTAAATGGAGTAAATTATTAAACATACTTGTTTACGTTCTTCGTTTTACAAGAAAACTTAATACGTCTGGAATGATTACAGTCTCAGACTTAGAAACTGCTGAAAATCATGTAATTAAATGCATTCAGAATAACCATTTTTCTCAAGATATACATTCTCTTGAACAGAATAAATTGAGTAGTCCTGTATTACGCAAACTTTTACCATTTTTAAATAATAATATCCTTAGAGTTGGTGGTCGAATTCAAAATTCATCATCAATGTATGAAACGAAACATCCAATTTTATTGCCTTCTAAAGATCGTATTGTTCAGTTACTTATTGAATATTATCATTATTTACATTATCATACAGGCCCTGCATTATTGTTAGCATTATTACGACAGAAGTACTGGATTTTATCTGGTCGTAGTTTGGTTCGTAAGATTGTTCATTCTTGCAACATTTGTTTTAAAAACAAACCAAAAGGAACCTTCCCGTTAATGGGCAATTTACCCGATTTTCGAGTAAATGAAATAAAATGTTTCGCAAAATGTGGAGTAGATTACATGGGTCCAGTGTTTGTAACTCTGGCAAAGAGAAGAGGCGTTAAAAAGCAAAAGGCATATGTTTGTTTATTTGTTTGCCTAGCAACAAAAGCTTTACATATAGAATTAGTTTCAGATCTCTCATCTGAAATGTTCTTAGCTGCATTTAAACGTTTTATAGCCAGAAGAGGACCTGTCACTCTCATTGTAAGTGACGGTGGAAGAAATTTTGTTGGAGCTCGTAAAATTTTAAATGAATTATATAAGTTTGTTTGTTCCGATGAATATAATAAAGCAATACTTCATGAATTGACGCCTAGAAAAATAGAATTTCGAATAAATCCTCCGTATTCTCCTCATATGGGTGGTATATGGGAAAGCAATATTAAGTGTATTAAAACACATTTATTTAAAGTCATAGGCTCACAAGTATTAACTTACGAGGAAATGAATACCGTATTGATTCAAATAGAGGCTTTATTGAACTCTAGACCGCTTTGTGTATTAAGCAATGATCCTTTAGATCCTGCCGCATTAACCCCTGCGCATTTTTTAAATTTAACTCCGCTAAATTACATACCCGCTTACAACGTTGATGATATTTCAATAACCCGCATTCAACGATATGAGTTGATCGATAAATTAGTACAGTCATTTTGGAAACGATGGCATGTAGAATATCTCACCTCTTTACAAATGCGTGAAAAGTGGAATACGTACACAAAACCCATTACACCTGGCCAAATAGTTATTATTAGAGAGGAAAATCTCCCTAAATTATCTTGGCCACTTGGCATAGTCAAGGAAACATATCCGGGAAAAGACAACGTCATTCGAGTTGTAAAAGTTCGAACCCGGAATGGTACATATTTAAGACCAGCTATTCGATTATGTCCGTTACCTTCCCAATAATCAAAATGTTTTTAATTTAATATTTCTTTTTATTTTTTAAGTTAGTTTACGTTTATTTGAATTTTTCACTCTATTGTTTAAATTTGTATTCTTCTTTTACCATCCGGTGAGTCATATGTTTTTTGAATTTTTTGTTGGAGTAATACTCCAAGGCCGGGAGTTATGGTTACGCAAAGTTGGGTACACACGCATATATACACACACACACACACCTTTCCTATCCTATCCTAGTTTACCTCGGCCTAAAAACAACCTACCTACATACCTGCCAGCTATATGCAAAAAAGTATTGTTGCATATAAATTTTCTCATTATATCAACTGTCATCTTGACTAACACACCGCACCGCACCGCTCTTAAAATTATATCTTCGAAATCCGCTGAAATTAATTAACTTGTGAATTACTAGTGAAGTGTCAAAGTTTTCATACGCTGTGAATGTGGTGAAAAGATTATTCAGAACCAGCACAATAAATATCGAGGCAAGGTAACTCCCTATACCTTTATCTTTTCCACCAGTTTATTTTATTGTTAGTATAAATTATACCTCTGATGATGCTAGCAGAAACTAGCGAAAGCGCATAGGCGATTAAAATTTTACTATTTTGTGGATTAAAACTGTTCAAAAAAATATATAGGTATTAGATATGTATAGGTACATATAATTATGAACTTCCATTGTTTTAACGAAAAAAACTTTGAAATCATTAAATTAATGTAGGTATGTTTACTAAAAAATATATAATGTATTATATTTTGTTAATTTGTATTTATATTCAGACAGATAAAAAGAAAAGATAAATGAAGTGTTTTTTGCAACCTCACCACCCGCTCCACATTTTGAAACTGTAAACGGATTTTAATTACAAAACGATTTTTCACGGAAAAACTAATAATCTTCATTAATTAATGTACTTACTTATCTCTTCTGGCATAAATTTCTCACTTCATCTACGTCCATGCATCGTCTTGTGCACGCTCTTCTATTAGTTTCACCCGTTTGACCATTAATTTTATCGAACTAATGATACTCAAAGAAATATCATTTTATGACAAATTTATGATATTTTTGTCATAAAATATCATTGAATCCCAAAGGGGAAAATATCCAATGTTTGAATTTATGCAACTATAAAAATATTCGAATTAAATATCATTTTAATGTATACTGACCTATTTAATATGTATGTATTTATACTTATTTATATGTAAATGAAAACAGCGACATGTCGTCGTAGTAACGCCAAATAGGCACAATATTATGAGAATTCAGAAGCAATGTACCCCAAAATAGAAACATATTAGATAATAATATGCAAATTTGGTAGCTTCTGTATGGAAACAAACAGTTATGACATGGTAGAAATTGCCACTTAGCATTAAAGTTTCAGTATACAACCAAAACTTTGTTATTATTTAATGTTAGAAACCTACCTGGGATATTGTTTCAACTGGCGTTACATAACCTATAAAGATTAGATGCCTTAAAAGTAATCGGTTTTTTTAAGATACTAAAGAACGTGTAGGATTTTACTTGTCAGATTTGTAGGCACAGTCTTATTCATATATTTGAAATGAATCAAAGAGATTATTTGATCACGCAATACTTTAAGTAGGTACGAACGATTATTTTTTTGTATTATGTGAATAATTTCTGAAACATTATGCAATATTCTATAGTAGAAGGTTTTACTGAGCTTGAATTTAATTTTTCAATAGCACGAGATACGATAAAGATGCGAAATACCTGATGAGTTGCAGTCTATTACATGAATTTATATTTTTATGTTTATAAAACTCTTATTTTAAACAATCTTCCGATTATCGTGAGGAATTCACCCGCATATATCGAACAATTCTATTTTGTATATTTTTTATTAAATTCGCTATAAGTGGAAAAAATGATGAAATATCAATCGAACTGTTTTATTGTTGCAGAGTCCCCAGCCGCCTCAGTACGTGTTCTGGTACCACAACGACCGTATGATCAACTACGACACGGCACGTGGTGGCATCACCGTGGAAACGGAGCCCGGACCCAAGAGCCAGTCCCGTTTGACCATCAGAGGGGCGAGGGACACGGACTCCGGCAACTACACCTGCAGTGCCAGCAACACGGAACCGGCCAGCATTTACGTATTTGTTACCGAAGGTTGGTTCATTTTGATATTTTATCAGAGTCCCCAACCGCCTCAGTAGCTAGGTGATCTAATACCAAACAATCGAATGATCAACAACAACCAACCAATGTTTGGAAACATTTGGTAGGTTATTTTAGTATTTTTTGTGAATGTTTTTTTTTACTTTGTTATAATTATAATTTTATACATAAGTTTATTTTTACTCTCCACTACTGTGGAATAGTGGAAAGTCATGATTTCACAATTTATTTTTAAGAGTATTTTTTTACATCAATTTCTCAATGAGTACCAGGTATAGACTGCATACTTTGAGTTTCGTTGTGATGTTTTTGTGTGTATGCCGTATGCCGAACGAAAATATGAAAATTTGTGTCCTCTGTACAGATCATACTAAAAAGCCAATGAACATAATATTGATACCATATGTGTGAAGTACATAAACTTAGAGGTGATCAGTTTTTCATAGACTTCATCTGTTAAAACTGAAAAAAGGCTCTAACAACCTGGAAATCTGAGATATTCAAATTTCGTTTAAACTATTTATACAATACCAATAATCTTCAAAAAACTGCATTCAAATTTGGTCAACGTTAAAAGAAAAACGTACAACTGTTTGAAAAATTATGTTCATAATAATAAGTACTAGTGGATATTTTTCGTAGTAGAATTCCATTTTAAATTATATTAAAAAATTAAACAATATGTTTAAGATTCTACGTATATTTTTTAATTCGTCGATAGCTATTTCGCCTTGTCAGGGCATCTTCAAGACTAAATACAAAGCGAAATAGCTATCGATGAATTAAAAAATCTTAAACATATTGTTTTATTTTTAATATAATTCATCCATAATTGGACGTCCAGCACTCATAATAATAACCAATATTATCTTCTTTTTTATGAAAATTGTAACCTGGATGTCTGTCGATGTACCCTTTTTAATAAAATAAAAAATAGAATAAAATAAAAATAGATTTTTGTATGAAAAATATATATAAA
This sequence comes from Molanna angustata, assembly GCA_963576475.1. NCBI lineage: Eukaryota > Metazoa > Arthropoda > Insecta > Trichoptera > Molannidae > Molanna > Molanna angustata. The sequence goes on along the minus strand of OY754978.1, from coordinate 16,091,709 downwards.
AAGAGATTTTTTTTATGTTTGACACACACAGACACACTAAATTTTCTACTCCGAATTCTGAGTTAATCCGTATATGGAACATATATGCTGCGAATCCTCTAAGTTGATGTTTTTTGACTTCAAAGTTGGAAAAAACGTGAAAAATGTTAACTCTGCATACAATCTCGCGTATCCTGGCTTGAAACATTGTCGATATGTTAAGAGAATAAAGTTCTCTTGAACAAATCGACAGTTTGATAATGCTTAAAAAAATTCCATTATTTTGACTATTGTCTGCCTCACTCGGATTATATCCCGTGATGAGGAAGGTACTTTACAAAAAAATAATAGAACAAATAAATAAATCCATAAAAAATAAACAGTAATAAGGTTAACAATAATTAAGATGAAACAATTTAGCTGAATCAGAGAACTGTCGACATCGAGTTTGTCAATTTTTCTAATATTTTTTATTTATTACTGTTTTTTTAGCAATTTACTAAACATTTTTAGGTCTAGAAAACTAAATTGGTGCTGTGATAGGCTTGTATTAATTATTGGGATCTGGAAGTTGAGATGACTGAGGAATGACATGTAAACTTTTTGGGAAATAAGTGCATTTGAATTAATAGTATGAAATGATTGTTTTTTAGAAGGTTCTTCTTCTTCTTCTTCTTCAGCCTGTTTTTTTTCCATTCTTGGACATAGGCCTCCCCCTTAATCCTCCACAACTCCCTGTCTTGGGCACACTGCATCCATCTCCCTCCGGCACATTTCTCGATGTCAACAGACCACCTTGCCTGGGGTCTGCCGACACCTCTTCAAAGAAGAAGGTGTAGGAATAAAATTAATACAGATATCATAAACATGAAGGTTCTGCGCTCACATTTTAGTAAAGGCAGAGAATGGATTAGATGTATCAGAAATAACAATGGAATATTACTTACTTACTTTCCGTGTCCGGAACACCATCATGTTCGTTGACCCCCAATATTCGGCCACCCGGATTCCACTAGTGTTTGATATCACTGTGTCTTGGTGCGCACATGTCGCTCCTATCATGGGACATGATAGTAGGTGCACGTTGTCCTGTCTGGCGCCACACTCGCAGATGTCTTCCTCTCTGTAACCCCATTTCTTGACGTCACTGTAACAGCAGGAGACACCCGTTCTGAGCCTATTGAGCGCTCTCCATGTTGGATAAGGCAGGTTGTGTCTCGTCTGACACGTCCTCCGCGGGTGGTAGCTGCGTGCGTTCGACACTATCACGCCACAGTGACAGCCTTCAGGCCTCGGGGTGGCCAACTATTGTGGCGGTCATCTCCAGGAAGTCATCACCAACCAATGAAATATTTATGTACAAAAAGAATTCATATTAGCTATCGCACAATTTTTTTTTTTGAAAACTTTATAACCAACATATTCCAACATCTTGGAAACTGAGAACGAGAAGTAATCAACGATCGATAAATATATATTTAACAAAATTCATGACACTATTGTCAATTATTTACAGTAATCACATAGCTATATGAGCGTTTCGTATTAAAAATAAACTATAGAATTCTTAATAATACATTTTTTGGAAGAAGCAGCTCGGATATAATTAACTGTTGTCTGTAGGTGCTTTGTTTATATTGAAAATATTGTTGTATTCAGTTTGTGCTTTCATCGCCGGGAAATCCTTTGTGGGGTATTGAAGAAATAATTAAATTATAAAGTCCTATTTAATTAAAGGAAAACAAAATAATTGCTTCCCTAAATAAGATACCCTCTAATATTATAATTAACACATTCAACCTTGCTTTGGGAATGGCACAGACGTCTGCTAACTGTTTTACTATTAATTAGTTAGTGTTATCTACCTGGAGTGGTGTATCTACCAATGAATTTTCTTAATTAGATATACATTTTTAAATTAATAATCATAATCCCGTTTAACGGGTAATGAATTTCAAAAACATATTGTTAAAATATGAAGGTATTACGTAAATCCCTATTCAGACAAAATCAGGAATATTTTTAAGCCTTTAATTAGTAATTTTTAAAACGCACAATAAAGGAATAAACTGCTCGTAAGCCAATTTTTATAAATGATGAATTATTGTGTAAGTCGACGGCAGAACTACTGTTTGTGCATTGGACCACAAGGCTGGGTTGTTTCAACAGAAGTATCAGTAAAAATATAGTTAAAATACTTTGATTTCATAAAATTGATCAAAATTGTGCCGTTTGACGGTATTAGGTTTCAATGAAACAACCAAAATATTGCACAATTTTATGAAATCAAAGTATTTTAACTATACTTTAACTTTCATCTTTGTTCCAGAAACACAACCTTAATCTTGTGAATTCACTATTTTAAAGCATTAAGAATGAAACACAACCTTAATCTTATAAATATCACTATATTAAAGAATTAAGAATGATCGTTCCTTGCTTCGGGAACATCTCATTCAACTGTCGATATAATTAAACGAATGAGTCCTTGTTAAACAAGTATCATAAAATACATCTTCCTACATTCCCTAAAATTAGCATAAATTCTTGTGCTATAGGTGAACGAAATTGGTCGAGGCAGGATTCGAACTCGCAACCACTGGATTACTATCCCAGCGCGCTAACCGCTCTGCCATCGACCCATCTCAAGATTTGTTCAAAATAATTCATTTCTCTTAATGAATCGACAGAATTAACCTTAGTTCCGTGTGAGACAATTGTATGGAGTAGTGAACATTTTGCATGATTTTTCCAACTTTGAAGTTAAAAAACACCAACACCACAGTAATATGCTTTATATCATCCTCCTCCTCCACAACACATCCTCCCTCTACACAAGCTTTAAGAGGTAGGTGATATTGTAAACTATCTATAATATAATTACTGTACGCCATCTTTTTTCGTCCTTCAACGGATCGCCAGTAAAATATTTTTTCAATAAACAATTTTCGCGTTCGAAATTTTTATTTAAAATAAAAAATTAATTGATGCGAAAAAGTACAAATTAATCGTTTAAAATGTATTTTCTGCATAAATTGATAATAGCATTGTTTAAAAAGGAATTTTAAACATTCAGATTAATTTTAACCGTAATAATCTGCGGAATATCCATTTTGAATACTGACAACATTGCTTTCAATATGTCATAATAATACGCAAAAAGATGACAGGTAATGTTTTCGTTTAATCGCATTTTTTAATTACATATGTAGGTATAATATGTATAACTTATCATTATGATTGTGTCATTATAAAAAGATATTCAGTCTTAACTGTTGTGTACTGTTCTAAATGATATTTTGAATGTACATTCAAATTATCAATGTTTGTAATTTCAAACGTGCGCATTTCATACAAAACTTTGTCGAAAATATTTTTATTATAATTTCCGCCTTTTAACTATAAAAATACCTTTTTATTACTTGATCTTAACGTTTTCACGTAAAGATATTTAGTTTTTAAATGTTGTGTAATGTCCTAAATGGTATATTTGACGATATTTAGTTTTATAAGGATATTTCGCAACTGCCGCGTAGCGGCAAACAAGTAAGCCGCGCAGCGGCCATTGGGGGTTGGGCCGCGACAGTGGCTAGGGGCAGTGCCCCTAGTATAATGTATAAATTCTGTATCTTCGTATATTTTGTTATGATATGAATAAAGAAATAAATAAATATGGATGAGTTCCAAATTCGGAGTTTAACATTTAGTGTGTTTGTGTGTATGTGTGTATGTCCGTCTCCCCCTTGTAACTTTTGATCTGCTTGAACTCCGAATCTTGGACATTCCAGCTAGGGGTTGTCAAAATTTGAATTTTTATTTTAAATTTCTACATATCTCATAAACCATAAAAGCTAAAACGCTGAAAATTTGTTTGAATATAGACAAATACAATATTGATTATATGAAAAAATTCCAAGGTGTTTTAAATTAAATAACAAATACATATATACATATTATTAAAATAAATAAAATTAAAATTTCATCATGTTAAATTTCATGTAAAAATTTCATCAAGTGACGACATCGTTTCATATAATTTGTATAGCAGAATACATCACAACTCTCACTCTATAGTTTGATATTTAATCTTCACACATATCTACATATACCATCAAGCTTTTTATATATTCGAGGTAGGAACAAAGGATTGACCTCCACACTATCTTATCCTGATTAAAATGTTTTTGTATAGAATACGAAATTTCTAAATACTCATTTGGATTTAAGATAGTTTGGTACGTACTATTCAATTATACATACTATTTATTTCTATCAGTTGGATTTTATGTGTTACATGAAACTTGCATATTATATTTTTTTATTTGATCGGCCTTTATATTTAAATTTATACTTCTTCTTCCTGGCTTCTTCCCAGCTTATCGTCTGTGAAGACTGTTGGGGTCAGCTCTCCTCGGCCTCAGGCTGTACATTCTGCTTTTATTAAGTAACAATCAAATTGAGTAACAATTAATTTAAATTTATTCTGACATAAATATATTATAATTAATATTGTTACTAGGGAGTCAAGCCCAAAAAAAAAATTTGAAGTTTTAAATATTGAATATTATATCGCTTCATTCAAACTACACCTACTGTCTTATTTTTTTTTATTTATTTAAAAAAATGGACAACGTACGATAATATTTTTTTAACAAATATAGTAAATAAGAATAACAACATAAGTAATAGTAACTTAATGCACTTCTTTGATTTCATGTTGCATGTACTCACTGCTGGTAACAAAACAAATAATTACTGCTGTCTAATGTGGCTCTTGAAAAGGGTCCTGGACATACAGAATATGTCCACGGACCTGATCCTTTCCACATTATTATATGTGGTAAAGCATCGGTACAATGGCGAATTCTGAGCGGCATTAGTGTTTTTTTTTGTCTAAAAGGAACGTTGAGGTGTATTATCTTGTTCGTCTTATTGGTATGTTGAAGTTGATAATTTCAGAAGGTCTGTCCAGTCAATATTGGAGTTATTATGTCATAAAATATTTACTGTATAATTTTAATCTTAGCTCTCTATATCATCAATTAAGTTAGATTGTAAAATTTATTTACGGAAAAGGTACTGATCATTCGAAATTTGGAGTTGTTTCGTCATGCAAATATTTGTCAACTAGCTTTAAATAATTTTTTTCTATTTTATTTTTTACCCCAATTAAAGCAGTCACTAATTTGATAACCTTCAATAGATTGCGTCCATGGTAATATAATGCGTTGCAGCAATAATTTGGGTATTCAAATGAGGCATTGAAAATTTAATGTTATAGTCTAAAATATCTAGATTATGTAAATTTGGTATTGAGACCATTTTTCAGCATTAATTATTATTAATCCTTTAGAGGGTTGGTGATTCAACGACCCGTATTGTTTTAAAGGTGTAAGGATTATTTCGGCATTTTGGTGGGATTAAAATATTCGACATGAATCCATACTATTCATAAATACTATCCTTATTCATTCCATAACGAACTACCTTCATACAAATTGCGTATAAATTATATAGAAATTTAAATTATAATTTTATTAAAGGACCACTACAATAGGTTATTGTTTATGTAGGTAATTTCTTCACCACGTGTATGTTTGTCTGTAGGATCAGACAAATTAATATTTTATATTCAATAAATATTTTTATTCCTCGTCAAGGATAGAGCTAAAACTCACAGACAGATAGTTGTTCACAATAGTCAAGCTCCTTAAAATTACGTATTTTGGTCACATAAGGAGAGGAGAGAAAATAAATATCCTTTCCTTCAGGTGTTCGTAAAGGTTAAGTTTGAGGGCAGAAATAAATAAATAAATACATCTCACATAGCTCAGAAATGAGGTACAGCATCCATTCTGATTGTTACCTTTTTAGGTGAGACGTTTTATAAGGAAATGCATACCATACCAGCACATCTGTCGCTGATTGCCCAACATATTATCAGTTTCTGGTGTTCAATACGTCCGATTCTATAAACTTTTTAAGAACGTTCCGGCTAAAAATAGGTGCGTTCCTATTGCAATTTGTCCAAGTTGATTTTATATAACGCTGTTCCTATTTAGGAACGTTCTTATTCCAACACATTTTAGTCTACTCAACTGTCAAAAAGGTCCTAATTTTAAATCACACCTAATTGGAAGCGTACCAGTTATTTTCACGGCAGGTCGGAATATTTAAGTTTGGTTGAAAATATCAGTTGTGTACGAAAAAAAAACACGCATTGCGTTTTGTTGAATATAAAAATCACAGAATATTAGTGCTGATCAATTAAAATGTTAGGTTAGACAACAGGACGTAAATAAACATGGCTGAACAGTGTACAGTACGCATACATACTCTGCGCCAGTGGACAATTTGAGTTCAAATTATTATCTACGGTGAACTTATTTTGTAGAGCCGGGTAATCGAAAATACAACAGGCAACAATAACATCTCACATAGTTCAGCAATGAGGTTCACCACCCATTCTGAATATAGTGCCTTTTTAGGTGAGACGAGACTGGTGTGTGGGTATACACAGATATGTTGTGCTCCCTTTTATAAGGCAATGCACACCCGCACACCTTTCGCTGGTTACCCCACATTGTGGGATATGCCGTGATGGTATGAATGAATGAATGAATAGTTTAAGGTCAGTTATAGAATACGAGATTAAGTTAAGATGACCTTAATTTTAAATTTTAGAATGTTCGTATTTTAGTTCAAAAAGTTACTGAATTGGACGTATTTTCCAATCGCATTTACCTACAAACATTCCGACAGCCATGACCACATACATATTTATTGGATAATTAAAACGTTGAAAGGCTATAATAATACTGTACTTATATGTGCAAATCGCATGTATTAATTTCCCACTTCACTTATACGGTTTTAATTTACGTTTTCAATCCCCTATGTATATTGAATCTCAACTGTATGTATAATTAGGTATTATTCGGATATAACTATAGAATTGTATATAAATGTTACACATACATACATGCGAGAACTTACAACTACTGTCAAATCAGATGTTATGATGGGATGTGTTATGTATTACTAGTTGCATGTAACACATGAGATCCAACTGTTGATGGCGATAGCATAGATAATTGAAGAAAACGTACCAAACTATAAACACACTAATTAATAAATATTTTTAGATATTTTGTTTTCTATATAAAACATGTACGTATGTACATATGTCAGAATAGGATGGTATGGAGGTCAGTCTGTTTTTCCTACCCAGAATATGAAAATAGGATCAAACTATTGAGTCCCCGTAGATATTGTATAGTGTATACTACTGCCTTACAAATTGTATGAAACGATGTCGTCACTAAATTCAATTTTTATAAAAATTGTTGAAAAAAGTTCGAGATGTACTATTACAATGTAAATATTTTTTATAGCAAATTAAATTATCTAGTTGGAGTGTTTCGGATTTTTTCGATATTTTAAAAAGCTTGGCAAATATAGGCAGTTAAACATAAAAATGCATATTAAAAAATTTTTTTAGATAGGTAGGTACTCTGAAATTTTTTGAATAAATAAATTTGAAATTTTGTAAAGCTGTGTCATACAAAGTCACAATCATTAATTTATGTCATTCATTTATTTAAATATACGACAATTTGCAAGTAACCAAAGACAGCAATGAATGTTAAATATTTGCCAAAATAGTTCCTTCATCATCATACATTACATTTTGCGTTAAAATTAAGATAAAATATTTGTAATATACCTACAAAAAAAGTAATTTGAAAGGCCAAAAGTAATTTGAAAGTATATGTTTTTTTTATATATAAAAAATGAATCACCTTGTTAAACAAGTACATATACATCTTCCTACGTTCCCTAAAATAAGCAAGTAAATGCTTGTACTATAGGTGAACGAAATCGGTCGAGACAGGATTTGAACTCGCGACCACTGGATTAGGTACTAAACCAGCGCGCTTACCGCTCTGCCACCGACCCATCTAAACACCTACATACATATGATAATGGAATATGTAGGAATAGGAGCGAATGGGGATGAATAAAGGAGCTAGGAATGCTATGCCTTATATCACTGCCACTTCTTAGAAATGCGTAGAAAGTATGAATTTATTCTATTATTAGCTCTACAGTGTGGTATATTAAATAATATTGAGTGCCTGCTTATACTACCTGGTATAATGGCATTTATTATTTGTAAAGCATCAAAACAGTTTTTAACTATTTTGTGTAGAAGTGATAGGTCATTCTGGGATCTTCGGTTCTCGAGGGATTCAAGGCCATGAATTTTTCTCAAATCCGTGTAAGAAATATTTAAAGAATATTGTCAGAATCGTGCAATTACGTACAAAGTATAGCGCTTAATATCCGAGGGTCCAGAAACTTGAGGCTTTTGGGTCTGATGTGGTCAAAAGTTTGCATCATTGGGGACCAACTAAGAAGCATAATGGCCATTCAAAAGATGCTGACATTTTATATCGTGTTCTATAAATATCTCTTGTGAACGCAGCACACAAAATTTAGTTAAAGTAAATAAGTAATGTTCAAGATTGAAAAAAAAAATCATTATTATTGAAAGTTTATAATAGAAGTAAAGTTTATAATAACTATGCATTGACAATATTTGAATGCTGTTCTGTACTGAACATTCTAATGTTTCACATTATCATTAAGTCTTTAAGTATCTAAAGGTATGAAAACAAAGATTTTTTTTAACTGAAGATGCCTATTTAAAGAAACATCGTCTACTGAAAATTAATCTAGTTCAAATTTTTTTTAGGAATCACGTTCATCCAGGGAATCGAATCCTGGATTTTTGATCAATTTTATTACTTTGATTGTATGTTGCAACCAAACCATAAAATTTCATTTTTTATGAATCAACGCTACAAAATTAAAACATTTCATAATTATTTCATTCTCGCGCGACTAACAGATAGGTCAAATATTAATTTGACCTTATTAATTTGTCAAATATTAATTTGACCTATCTGTTAAATATTAATTTGTCAAATATTAATTTGACCTATCTGTTAAATATTAATTTGACATGCACCCATCAACAAACTGTGTCTTACCAAACGAGCCACGAAGGCCGACAAGCTTTACTTTAGCTATACATAGTTTCGAAAATTTTGGTGATTTCTTAGGTGAATGCGTCGTAAAAAATATTATATACATACATACATACATACCATCACGCCATGTCCCTCACGGGGTAGGCAGAGAGAACCAAACGCCACATTGCTATCTTGACACACATTCATCGCCTCATCAACATTCATACATCGTCTTATACACGTTCGTCTGTTGTTCACGCTTCTTACATTTCCATCTTTCAGAATATCGTTTACATGGTCGTGTTATCCTTTTCTTGGGCGCCCCCGACCTCTTATTCCATTCCTGTCAGCTTTGTATATTTTCTTCGTCAGGCGTTCTTCATTCATTCTCTCATCTAAAATAGTAATAATATATTATGATTAAAAATGAAAGGAAATAAATACGATACAACAAATCTTAGTACTCAGAAATAATGCTAGTAGAGTTAAAATTATTTATTTATTTATTTTTATTTATTTATTTAAAAAAATCAACACAGACAGCGTTTTCTGGTATGAGTGTTGACATACATTTTGAGTCATATTGACATTTTGTTAGAATAATACATGTTATACAATGTGGTGAACAATAACATTACAATGAAGTTTACAAAAAAAAAAAAAATAGTTTGAAAATTCAACCATAGTGGAGCCCAAAACAGTTAGCCGGGAGTACCTACAGGAAAATCTATTTGAAAACACTATCATGCAGTATGTGTTGTTTTAACTTTTTTTTGAAAAAATGGAGTTTTTGGCAGTGCTTAACCGTTTCAGTGCTAATCTCGAGACGTTATCGTGATGAATCATACGCTACACCAGTGCGGATCTCGATAGGTAATCGTGATAGACAATGCTCCACTTTAACTCGCTGTAGAAATCTTATTTATCGACATATCCAAAAAATAATAATTACATCGTGTAACCGAATCATTTATCTAAGTAAATACGTTTTTAAAAAAATTTAAAAAAAATTCGGTAGATGGCAGTAGAGTGTTTACTTTTTATCTATTTCATCTCGATACGTAATCGAGACCCGCACTGAGATACCGCTTTGTATGGATATTAATGTTGCTTATAACCCATATCCGAGTTCGTAGAGATTGTGCGCCGGTTTAGAAAAATAATTATGTTCGGTTTTTATTTAGTTTATAAAAGTAAAGTATTTTGTTGTAAATTTATATGTTTTTATTTGTGTCTTAAACGTTGATTCATATTTCAAAATAACTTTTAAGTTCATGAGTTTTTTAGAGTAACTTCGATTTTTTGTGTTACCGACTTTGAAAATTTTACTAGGTGATAGACAAAATACATTTAACATTTTTTGCTATTATGAATGAATTTTGCTTTTATAAATGTTCCGAAAAAGTAAGTACTCAGAGCCTGTTGAGTTATTTCAGTATTATATATAACAACCAATGATTTTATGACTATTTTCTACTATATAAGTTGATAAAGTCGCGGTGCAGCGGCGCATAGGTCATAGCGCTTACAGATAAACTTCATACAAACGTATAAGGTACTAAGCAATTGTTGAAAACTGTGTTTGTTTTCGAAGAAATACTTAAAAATTCATAAATTTTAAGCTGATTTTTATTCACTATATACATTCCTATATCTTTTTTTACCTATGTGATATTTTTTTGCTAATAAGTCATGGTTTTGTGAGCTGGAATGTTGAAAAAATCAGTTAAATAGTATGCAGAAAAACAAAATAAACAAAAAAATGTACTCAACATTTAAAACAGCTAAAAACGAATATTCTCGTCGAAGATTTCAAGTATCTCAGGTGAGTAGTTATTGAGATATGACGATTTTAATTTTGTCCGAAAATTGCGCCGCACTGAGGTGTTACATTGTTTCGCATACGCTTAGCACGGAAAAGGTTAATGTCATCTGGTAGTTGATTGTACAAATTAATGCTGGTGGATAATAGTCCTTTGTTTAGTCTGTCTGTTCTATTGCTAATGTTTCTTAGGTTGTTTCTTTGTCTAGTGTCGTAGTTATGTATGTCACTAACAGTTTCCAGGATTGTGTTGTGCTTAAGTAAGTCATGTTTAATTTTATAAATGTACATTATTTTTTCATAGTTTATAATCGTTGTTCATAGTTTATAATCGGTGCTCGCGTCACAAGTGTACGTACCATAAGAGGTCACGGCGTTGTTGTTAACACGGCCACCACGGAAGACTCCATCAAGTTGCTGAATGCCCCGGCAATAAAAGCATCAACGACCTTGACCGCACGACTCGCTACCAAGAGACAACCTCGTGTGAGGTTTAGTCATGTGCCACGGGACCTGTCTAATGACGAATTTTTAGAGATAGTTGCAGAGAATACAAAAGAGCATGCCATTAAAACTGCAGTATTCAGTCATCTAACAGGACCTACAGTTGGCCCGACTTGCGATAGAGTCTTTTCAGTACCTGCTGCCGTTCGCCATAGCCTCATCAATTTAGGAAAGGTGTATGTGGACTGGAATGTCTGTCGTGTTACAGATTTTCTTCCAGTCAGTATTTGTGGCCGTTGTCGAATGTACGGCCATGGTTCAAAAACTTGCAAAGAACCCGTCAGATGCTCACATTGTGCTTCAACGGAACACGTTTACGTGTCATGTCCGAATAGAGCCAATCAACCCACATGCGCTGTTTGTAAGTTGTTTAACAAACCAGCAGTACACCGATCAGGCACTAATGACTGTCCAGCTTATCAAGCAACAGTCAGCAGAGCTTTACTCAATATTGACTATGGCGTGTAATGCTTCTGTTAAATTTGGTCAGCTTAATCTTGGCCGTGGACAATCGGCTTCAGCCGAACTCAGTCAGTCTGCTCATCGCATGAACATTGATGTTTGTCTTATCCAAGAGCCGTACTCTCGAGATGGAATTGTGCTATCATTTGGTCCGGGTGTTCGAGTTGCTATGGCTTCGAGCTGTACCTCAACGAACCTTCCGATGAGCTGTATAGCTATTTACAATCCCAACATTAACTTCATATGACTGGATCACTTATCTTCTAGTCACTTGGTTGTAGTCCAGATTTCTTCTCCAAGTGATTCGTTTTATATTATTTCGATATATTTTCAGTTTAGTGAATCTGAATTTCGTTTTCTGGATCAACTGGATATTATATTGGGTCAACTCGGCAACGCATCATTAATTATTGGAGGTGATTTTAATGCCGAATCTATTCTATGGTGTAACACTACCACTTTCGGGTCCAGAAAATTCACCAGAGGTGTAAGCTGCGAAGATTTTATCTCTCGCCATAATTTGAGTGTGTTGAACAATCCTTTCAGTCCACCTACCTTCTCCAACCACATGGGTACAAGTCATATAGATGTCACTTTAGCTACACCTCAGATTAACTACAGAATATGGAATTGGTCTGTTGACGAGGATGCCTCGTGTAGTGACCATAACCTTATCACGTTTCAGATTATTTCCAATGTACCCCCAATTCCTTTAGCGAAACCTTTGTTTAGAAGATTCCGGACAAGGTGTGACAGATGGCGTTGGTTAGACTTTGACCGCTACTTTGAATGCTCGCTGGATCGTTTATCTTGTAGATCTTGTACTACTGCGGAAATGGCCTCATCTTTTACGCAGAGTATAATTTATTGTGCCGAGAAGGCGATCAGCAGATCTTCTTCTAGTCATATGTCTCCTAATGAATGGTGGCATCCTGGCTTAGACATCCTTAAACGAACTTCGACTCGAGCTCACCGCGCATTGAGAGCGGCCCGTCGTCGAGGAAGTTCAAATGACTTTGTAACTGTACTTCAATGTGAGTATAGACGCTCAAATAATATCTACAAACGCGAGATTTCTCGTGCCAAGTCTGATGCATGGCGCCGTTTGGTATCTGAGGTTTCAACCACAGATCCTTGGGGTGCTGTGTTTAGATATGCATCAATGAAAAAATATCCAAATGCGTCAGTCTCGTGTATCCGTGATCCACGAACTGGAATTATCACAATAGACTCTGACTCGACGACAAGCACGTTACTTGACATACTTATTTCTTCTGATGACATTTCATCTGATACTCCTCTTCATTCACAAATACGCAATAACCAATCCGATATCCCGCAAACTCCCATATCGACCTTCGCCAATTTCGATGAGCTCGATTTTATAATCAAGAATCTTCACCAAAACAAATCTCCTGGCATTGACCGCATTGACGCAGCTCTCGTACAAAGGTGCTGGCACATAGCTCGCCACGAGATTATCTTATTGTACAACAATTGCTTGCGAGAAGGCTACTTTCCGGATTGTTGGAAAACAGGTTTAATGACTGTTATTCCCAAGCGTAGTGACCTGGATCCTTCTGACCCAAAATCATATAGACCGATTACTTTACTACCTATTTTGGGTAAGGTCTTAGAAAAGCTTATATGTCGACGCTTAGAAGATCATCTTTCCAGTACCCACCCACTGTCCGATCGTCAGTTCGGTTTTCGCGCTGGGAAATCAACGGTTGATGCTATCTTGGCTATATCTGATATTGTTAGAAGCTCTGATAGTAAATATGTTATCTCTATATCTCTTGATATTGCGGGAGCATTCGACAATGCCTGGTGGCCTCTAATTTTAAAAAAACTTCGAGACCGTAAGGTTCCTAGCAACATATATAAATTAGTGAAGAGCTATTTTACTAATAGACATGTGGCCATGCCCGGGGGACAAGATTTGCACTGGCGACCAATTAGCATCGGGTGCCCTCAGGGTTCTGTTCTGGGTCCACTGTTATGGAACATCTTGTTCGACGACCTTCTATCACTTTCAACGCCTACGGGCTGCAGTATTTTGGCATATGCCGATGATGCTACAATCCTTATTCAAGGTAACACCCGAGCACTTATTGAGCGCGCAGCTACTCAGTTACTTTCTTCTGTTGCAGATTGGGGTATAAGTCATAGACTCAATTTCGCACCTAAGAAGACGTATGGGTTAGTGTTAAAAGGCATAATGAAAAGTCCTCCCTCCATCAAATTTATCAATACGCGTGTAATATTTAAGGATAGGGTCAAAGTTTTGAGTGTTACACTAGATAGAGGCCTAACTTTCCAATACCATGTTCGTGCTGTATCCGATAGTGCAAAAAAAGCCTTCCAAAAGATTTCACGTCTTGCTCGAGCTAGTTGGGGCCTTAAATTTCCAGTAGCAAGACTGTTTTACAACGCTACCTTTCTGAGTATTATGTGTTATGCCGCTCCTTGTTGGGCTCATCGTTGTGAAACCCAATACATTAGACGTCTGCTGCTTTCTGGACAGCGCTTCGCCCTAATAGCTTTAGCAAAGGCTTACAGAACCTGCGCTACCGACACACTTTCTATTCTCACAGGTATGGCTCCCCTTGATCTGGAAACACAGCGACGAGCTTCAATTCACAACCTGTATAGAGGTCGAAGCTCAATTTTGGGTGGTGTTTCTCTCCCACCTGTAAATTTACCCACAGTTCGTGGATAGATTGAGAACTTGGCCCGGAGTTCTCTTTTAGATGCTTGGCAACGTCGCTGGTCTTCTTCTTCCGTGGGCAGACTGACATTTTTATTTCTTCCTGATGTGAGGACTCGAATTTTTTCCTCGTGGATTGTTCCTGATTATTGGACCACGCAATTCCTTACTGGACACGGCAGTTTCAAAAGTTATCTCTTTCGTTTTCACTTATCCGATTCGTCCTCATGTCAGCTTTGTGATAACCCTGAACAGACTTCTGAGCATATCCTATGGGAATGCACTAACTTCTCCGTGTCAACATTCCGACGAGAACTCTACGACGATGTCCGAGGGAATTTCTTTGGACCCATTGGACATGCGGACCTTGTAGCCACGAAGAGCAACTTTAGGGCTTTCAAGACTTTCTGTCTTAAATTCGGTGCACTATTATCTTCACTATCACTGAGCAGTTAGCCAGTTGTTTCAACATGATTAGCTCTCTTTGGCACATTAAGTGCAGTGTCTGCAAGGTTTTAGAGTTCTCCGGACTCTTCGTATGTTCTTTATGTGTTCTTTCAGAGTTTTGCAAGGGGCCGTTATTAGTCCCCATAAGCAGAACGGGTGGTGGTGGGGGAAGAACAGTTTATAATCTGTTGTATTGTGGGTTCTGATACTATTCCATATACAGTTTGTGTAGGTGTTCGCCAGTGTAGTCCATATATAGTTTTAAGTGCCTTGGTTAGCATCCTTCCTGTAGTACCGATCAACTGCTTTGAGCAATGTGACCAAACTACAATAATATGTGGAATTATTTGCGTTTTGTACATCTATTTTTTATATCAATAGGTAGATTGCTCCTTCTCAGTGCACCGATAACTCCTGATATTTTACTATGCAAATTATTGACGTGTGGCATCCACGACAGTTTTTCGTCTAATATATTCAATAATAACAAAAACGTATTTCATTTGTACCTATAAAATCCGTCTGTTTGTGAAATATGTACTTACTGTTACTGAAATATTAAAAAAAGAAGATTAATTTTCTATTCAGAAATCTTCCCGGGTGTGCGCTGAACAAATCACCAAATTCATTGTAATCAGATGGACGGTATAAAAACACAAAAATGACATACAAAAATACAAAAATGATACCAAAACCTACAAATTTCACCTACAGACAGGGAATGCGCACTGATAAACTCAACCACTACCAAGTGTCAGACTTGCCTTTTTCATACCAATATTCAGTAAGAAAGGAAATATAAAAAAAAACAACCATAAAAATTAATTGTTTTTTGACGTTGCTATCTCTTTGACTTTGATTAATATAGGAGAATAACGTTATGGCTATCTCTATATTGGCGTAATACTTTACCTATTTGTTGAACAATAAATAAAGGATGTATGATTCACAATTCAGAAAATATGATGGCCGTGTATTCTGAAAAAAAAATCAAATCGATTTTTTTAAAAGTATTCGAGTGTCTTTCATAATACACTTGATACACCACATACATTCGACCTCAGCTAGAATTCTGTACTCAAATTTGGTCTCCTTTCTACGCAGTACACATCACAAGAATCGAGAAAGTACAGAAAAAATCATAAACTATATAAATCATAAATTTCACCTTAACTTCAATAATTATCAACAGTCACTTAAATATCATAGTTTTGATACGCTTGAATGTAGGAGAGTCTTTCACGAACAATCGCTGCTGCATAAAATTTTGAACAATGCCATAGACTCGCCTGAACTTGTCAACCTAATAGGTATCCATGTTCCAGGTCGAATGGTTCGCAGACCTCAATTACTTCATGTTCCAACAAGTAGAAAGAATATAAGGAAAAATTCAACAATTACACGCATATGCAGCCAATATAACAATACATTCTCAGCTGAAATAGACATATTCAACGCAAAATATAACAGATTTAGACATGATGTACTGAAGGTGATGCGCAACCAATATCCCTCTGTCCTGTCCTCCTAGTCTCTCTTCACTCATTTCTCTTCCCTTTCCTAGATGTTGTATATGTGTGTATATATGTGTACTTATGTATGTATGTGTGTGTGATGGTGTGTATGAGTGTGTGTGTGTGTGTGTGTGTGTGTGTGTGTGTGTGTGTGTGTGTGTGTGTGTGTGTGTGTATGAATTATTTTTGGCTTGTTAACTGTTATTTGTTTTAATATTATTTGTTGTTGGAATGCTTTTTTTGGCTCAAACATTGTAAAAATAATATTGTATCATTAAACTGTAAATGAGCTGTAGCTTCCCAAAGAAAATATATAAATAATTATTATGACGGTCTCTAATAATCATAGTCCCGCTATTCTAATATATTCTAGTGGTGAGTAGTAGCCATAATCCTTGAGCAATAATTGTATCTAAGAACAAATTCTACACGATTTTCCACATCACAGTATAAGGCTTCACGCTTTCTCAATATAATTTTCTATTATGTAGCGTACATGTACACACATAATATTTTAAATAGGCGGTAATTAAATATCATAAATTGTTATATTTTCTAGCGCTCGCTAAATTAATTTTCGGCCTAGAATGAGAAATAAATTGCTTTCACGGTAAACTGCTCCCTTAACGGTAGTATAACCAAGTCTGTCATCCAATAATATGGAAATTTCAGTCATTAAGATCACTGGTTTCCAAAACACGACCACACTTTGGTCGGTCTCAAATGGCTGCGGCCTTGCTTCTATTATTATTGCACCTTTATCGCCTACAAATTCCAGAACGAAAAAAAACCTTTTCCTTGTAGAGTTTGCCTGCCTCAATACATACCTACGTCTATGGTAGAAAACTACCACTTTTTTGGTACGGTATGCCGACCCGAGGACCAGAATAATATCACGCGTTCGTGTCAAAGTGAGAGGATCAGTTTAAATCAAGTTAACTGGTTCTATTCTAAATAAACTACGATAATCTGGTGGAAATTTTTATTACAATTGAAAATTACAATAACAATTAAGATCGATAAGTGAAAACTATTAAAATTATCAATATAGCATTTTTTTAGTTCCTACCTTTCATTACTCTCTTGCTTGAATTTTTTGCTATCTTCTCTTTTTTCATACATCACATATTCTTTCTCTCAGTTCACAAAAAAATCATTTATAATAATAATAATGACTTAATCACACTAGAAAAATAGACATATACAAATATACTAACTTTAAATGATAATAAATGTCACATACTACACATCATAGAAATAAACAGTAAAATAAACAGTAAAACCTTGAAAACAAAAAAAATTTCCAGGAATAACCAAAGACAGGAAACTGAACTGGTAGAACCACACAAACAAATTAATAAATAAAGCATCAATGTACCCAGCGTTAATAAAAAACGAAGCACCAAAAAAACTGAAAGTACTGATATATAATACATACATAAAAAGCAAACTAATATACCTAATACCTTTCTGGGCAAATGGCGATAAGACGGAAATCCAAAAGTTACAAAGGAAGCAAAATAGAATAATAAAAATTACCTACGGACTAAACGCATATACACTATCGGAATGCCTATAATGTACACCAAAGAAACCAAACAATTAAATATACAGAAGATGGCTCAGTACGAAAAATTAAAACTAACTCACAAGATAAAAATAGGAAAAATAGAAGACCCTGAACAAAGACTTAAGCAGAGAATACAAATTCACAACTACAACACACGTACTAAAAATTATTTTGAAACTGAGAAAGCTACAAAAAAAAATAAAAAAAAAAGAATAAATTACTAGAACAACTAAAAACTATGAACGAAAAAGCATTCCAACGGAAATTGTAAACAAGGCTATATTAAGAATTTAAGTGTTGCTGTATATTAAGTTTGATTATTATCTTACAATTTTAAACTTGGAATTATTGTCATGAGCCAATTGGCTTCTTTAATAATTGTCAAAAAAAAATATTATAAACACTTCCTTGAACCCTGCGCAAGTGAAGAGCGATTTCTTCTAACTAACCAGCAGGCTAAGTCTGTAAGTAGATCTCGACCGATAAATGTCGAGATTAACTGTCAAAATATCGACAAATCGATATTTTGACAGTTTTGGTAGTCACTAAGCAGATAATGCGTGGAATCGTTCTCGCCCACTTATTTGACGGCGAGATTGGGTCGACATCGAGTCGAGAGACAAGATCTAACGCCGCCATGTTGAATTAAATGTCATTTTTTACGCGAACAATGCCGAATTTCATATTTATTTTGAGAATAATAATAAACGGGTTACACGACGCTGTTTAAGAGATTCTTCAAACCCTTTAAATATTCCGCGTAATTCATTTATTGCTAATTACCGCATAACAAAAGTTTTATGTGGTTATATATTTAATGGAAATATGCGTCCGTACTTAGATTATAACATTATAATTCTATGATGATTCTATGCGTCCGTAAATGTTTTCCGTAGGTATAGATTTGAAATAATTTTTGATTTTGAGAAAGTATTCTTGTAAGCTATTTTATCACATATGTATTTTAACACTTAACAAAAGAAAATTCGGCGTAGTTTTTAGTAAAAAAATAACACGCTGCTGTCATCGACTTGACAAATTGATCGAAATATAATTAAAAATAATTTTTAAAATTACACTCAAAACATTCAATAAACACAAAAGAAGTTAATTTAATCGTATTATAACTTGCTTTCATGCTTAAAAATATGACCATATTATATTTATTTAACAAATTTATGTAAACAAATTTGACATTTATTCAAATCATGGGGAAAATATTGTGTATTGCCATAAATGATAATTCAAAAATGTACCGCAAGCCAGTCTAACGGCGACAAATACTCATAAGTGCATTTACGAACTCGACAGCGCTTAGTGACTACGAATTGTCGTCACTGGCGTAAACATGACGAGAAGAGCGGCGATACGTTGTCGGATCTCGACTTTTTTACTGACTTAGCCTGCAGTGTTTCCAGCCCAGAGAAACAATATTAGCGTGAGAAATCAATTTAAATAAATTTCTCCTCTGCTGGGATCGAACCAAGGACGCCCGCACAGAAACCAAACAGCTTACCAACTGTGCCACGGCGGTGGGGTTTATATACCCGTATAATTCAAAAGTTACATACATGCATTACAGGAGAACATTAGATTTGCAATAAGTTTTCACAAAAATCCTTCTTTTTCTTCGATTTGAATTATTTTTTGGTTATATATTCTCATAAGAGATTTTTCAGATTTTACAGTTACAGAAGTAGGTATACGTACCTATAGATAATTTTTTTTTAATACAAAATTATTAAGGACATAGTTCAGTTTCGATTGCGTTACTTGGTCTCTCTGGGACCACTTTTCACTTTTTTGGACCTGCGATTGTTTTTTTATATTATTTTTGTATAAAATATTCTACACTTTTACAGTAACATGCGTCGTTACGAGCTAAACTCATTGCGTCATTTTGATGTCGGCAGAAAAGGGAAATCTTGTAGTTTTGTAAAACAGGTTAAAACGTGGGTACCTACCTGTAAACCTACCTATCTATCTACCTATCTACATACATACCAATATATCTAGCTACCTGAATCTCTTACTTTTATTTTTTCGACAGAAGGCAAAAAAACTCAAATTTGAAAAATCCTTACTGACACCAGTTAAAATAGATCAAAATTTGCCGTTTCATTTTCGATATCAATTGAAAAACGAGTGGGTTGTGGCCAACGCTAAACTCCTCACTAACAAGTCATTCTATAAAATATTCAAATTTTGTATGGAAAATTTCCAACATTTTCATGTAATGAGTTTGTTAAATTATTTTTTATTTAAATATTTTATTATGAAAACTTGATAACTCTTCAATGCCATTTTATGAAAGTGATGTGCCTTTTTACGAAATTGAAAACAAAATTTTCAAATTTTAAGTTTCCTGAGCTTGGGGTCACTTTGAAATATTTGACAGTTAAAAAAATTGAGAAGCACTATTCATATATCGTTCAAAATCTAATGGGATCTAATTTAATGGGAGTATTAGATATACATATTTGCAAAATTTGAACAGAATCGAATGAGTACTTTAGTCTATAATCGATAAAGTGAACACGCCGTACATAGCACACACACACAGATACATTGTGATGAAACTTTCAGAATACAATCTCAGCATGATACTAGTTGATAATCAAAAAAAAATAAATACCCTTAAAAATTGCGAAATCATAATTCCCCACTATATCACCTTGTGTTAGTGAGGAGTAAAAATTGGCTTAAATACATATTCACAATTTTTCACTGTGTTAACGAATAAATATAAAAACATTATAATTTATTACAATACTCTAATGACAAATGAAGAAAATTAAATCATATATTTACAGTCCTTATTTACGCATACATCTTGGGCCTTACTTACTATTTAAAATATGAGTTAAATCCAATGCTAAGTCAGTTTTGGCCATACAAAAAATTGGGTAAGTATCAGCTTAAACACAAATTGCAAATAGTAAGTAAGGCACTTGTGAATATGTATGTGGGTATTATTTTTAGAAACATTTCTACTATAAAGGTGGTCAACCTGATAATTATCTTTGTACACTATACCGCCAGAAATAACAAATTGGAAACTCTAAATTGGTTTCCAATTGAGCAAAACACGCCGGTGTTTACAATTACAAATTCATCTCGTCATAATGATTTCAGGAAACGAGTGATGTACAATGACTAGATTGACATAGTTGATCCTTTTTGTTCAATTTAATCCAGAGCAATCACGATTATAACAGATAATAATAATTTATTTGAGCGTTAATAACCAAGTACTTGCTTTAAGAGATTGTCTTTAATATTTTAATATAACTCGAATTTAATATGAATCCATTTTCTTTTGTTTCAGGAGACAAAATGGCGGTCATCGCTAGGAGAAATATCACGGTAGCAACACCCAATAACGGATCAATGAAAATATTCGTTAATAAATTTATTACAATAATTTTAATTGCTTTGACGAAAATTTTAAATACCGATTTTCGATGAAATTGAAAACAATAAAGACATTTTTGTGACGTGATCAAAATTTATAAAACTGTGGACGTAATTTCACGAAAAATACTATTTTATCGCTTGTGAAAGTATGATACAAAAATAAGTGTGTAAAAATGTTTAATAAAATTGTAAACTGAAATGAAAAAGTAAAATAAAAATATATATTTCATAATCTAAGTGTTAAAAACTTTTCATGAAGTCTATAATGTTATGTAAAAAGTTTACCTACCATCATTTTTAAATAAATATTTTTTAATTATCTCATAATCGTGTGATATACTTAGTTGCATATTCATGTTTATTTGACTTGTTTATTATATAAAAACTACCTAATTATCACAGTTTATAATTCAAATTTTGTGTTTTTCATAAATTTGTTATGAATGTGATATGTACCTACATACATAAATAATTATAGTAAAAAAAATTCAAATCTATAATTTTTCATTAATAAGAAAATTATTTTATAAGATTGTAAATATGTTTTTTTTTATTTCTAAGTAAAAATATATTATAAAATCATCCAAAAAATTAACAATAAAATAAATATACTATATAGACAATATTCATTGACTTTGTGTTGAAATATTAAATAAATCATTTTAAAATATTAAAATTTAGAACATATTTTAACGATACATATGTATATAGTATTTTAATAAGATTTCCTTGTTTAATTTTTAAACAAAACATCCTAATAGAAATGTATACATAATAAATTTAACGAATAATATATTTAAATTTTATATAAATTTCTAAGAAAAACAGAGTGGTAGAATATTTGACCAAAAACACATTAACATGTTTGTAAGTAAATTTAAAATAATATTTTCTGTCATTTTTCAATCATTTCTTCCTTTTCTGTTTTTATATTCAAAATAATATTTTGTATATAATTTATGATTCAAAAAATAAATGAATAACTAATCGCTTTCCACAATTCATTCGTTTTCATATTGAAAAGTGTTTTTTTACTGTCACTCGTTTTGTACTTTAAATTATTGTATCAAATTTGTAAAAAAAATCCTTTCCATAAGCTTGCAATAACTTTGACATTCTCAGAATCAATTCAAGACAATTTTTTAACCTACGGTTCAATATCTACTACTTAGTTCTAATATTATTTATAACAACGGTTTTTTACTCTAGAAATTTTTTGTATAAAAATTTTACCCGTTCTAAATACAAACTCTCAGAATATCAATTATTAATTTCATTACTGGAAACTTATTATGGTAATATAAATTCAAATACGAAATACCATAATGAATTTGTAAAAGTCTCGCTATAATACCTATTTTTTTAAAAAATCGTTTTTTTTACATAATTTTGATATGTTGTATCGAAATATTGGGTATCTATCTGCGTAATTAATAGAAATTAACCAATTTAAATTCATGATTATATGACTATGCTAATTTAAATTTAAATTTGTAAAATCTTGGTGAATTTAAAAATCTTGCTCAATTATTTTTTTTCGTACTTCTTGTTATCGAAAAATATTTTATAGTGTTTCGATATTTCATTAATTTAAATTGGCTAATTTTGGCTCAAAATATTTAGAAATATTTTTTTCTTTTTCTTAAAAATAAATTTTATTCAATTATTAACTAATTAATTGATTGTTTTATGGTACTTAAATATTTAAATTAAAAGAAAATTGTGCAAAAGATAAATATGATTGATCGGATCATGTAAAACTAAATACGAAATTTTTAAACGTATTTTTCTGAATTTTTCAAAAATAGTTATTCTAATTTTTATCATGTTTTTAGAAGGTATTTGATTTCAATTCAATCCTAAAATCTTGTATCTTGTAAAAAACGCGAAAACATCATTTTTCGAAACATTAATAAAAGCATAATGAATTGATTCTTCTATTAGACCAAGAGCCGGCAAATTTACGTCATATTATAAAAACTGTTTTTTAAAAGATACACCAGCAGGTAACAACAATTGATAATTATGAACCCTGAGTTGGAATGCTTTTCGGGGATAAGAGCCTTAAAATGTTGAAAAATGTTAAAAATTTCTATTTTTAAACGTCAGTATGAAACGTTATAGTATGAAGCGTTTTTTTTTTTAATATTTACTGCGGAACATTATTAGAAAACACGTCTCGCATTGACAGACACTTATGTAAGTTGATGAAAACCCCTGACAGACACGTTTAGATTTTAATTATGTGTTATGTATCTTTAAAGGTGTCATTCGAGAGGTTTCCTACAGTCAAAGTTTCTATAAGTATACCTTAGTAAATATAAAGAGTCATGCTTTATACTATAAATGACGAATTAAAATAGCATTTTGCAATACTTTGAAGTCTGTTATAATCAAAAGTTACCACTACGCAGGGTTCATATTATCTAACCGTTGTGATGTTACCTTCTATGGTTATCCTTTTGCAGAAACAAATTCAACCTTAATAATTTCAAAGTTTTTTCGAATTCAAATTTCAAAGTTTTTTAAATTCAACCTTTATATTAAAAAAAGTATTTCTTTTTTATATAAAATGCCGTAAGCATAGAATCGCGGGCTATTACACTATAGTATACATTTAGAATATTTAAATTGAATAAAACATTCTGAAAAATCCTACATAGGTACCTTTTTTTATTTGAAACTTAACAGGATCCGAAATTCCGAGGCCAATTCAACGAGATTTTTTTCAAATTTACCTAAGTCCACTGCCTACTTTATATTCAAGCTGACCGATTTCAAACCCTCGAAGGAGATTGAATTTGTTGCTCGTGAAATAATTAGATTTATTCTGTTTTATTATCTTTCGTATTTTTTTATTACACCACAAAAAAAAAGATTAATGAAAAATTGCCCCTTTTGATGAGCCAAAGCCGGAGATTATAATTAAGTGTTAATTTGAAAATTTTTAAACAAATATTATCGATATAAATAAATTTATTAAACAAAAAATAATTTAGTATTTTATTTTTTTCTATTTTCAATAAGAAAAAAGTAAAATATGCTCAACCTATTTTTATACATTATTGTTTCAAATAGTATGCATTGTTTATACCAACATCACTTTTTTATTAAATCTAATTATAATATATTTATAAACATACATAGATACTTATTGAAAATTGAAATATATTTAAAAAATCATGTACATACAATAATAATAAATGTATATGAAATATAATTTTTGTGTGTATTTTTATGTATTATCCTAACAAAGGCTCAACAAAAAAAGGCTACTGAGTGTTGAGAATAGATTTTTGCGACAGTTGTACCCATTAGGTGGTACCATTTCGTATCCAACGAAGTTGTACGAACCAGAACAGAGCGGCAGCCAATCATCGCAGTCGTCCAGAACCGCGGATTGAGCTGGCTTGGCCATGGGCTTTGTATGTCCCCCGAGAGTGTTGATTATGCAAGCCTTTTTTACATTCCGAACGGGACGAGAATACGAGGCAGGCCAAAACTCATTCTCTGCGGACCTGCATGATGCTGGCTTAAGCTGGGATGAAGCTGTCCATCTGGCGCAAGATAGAGAAGTTTGGAGAAATTTCGTGGAGTCCACCATGCTCCACACTGGGAGCGAACGTGGATTAAGTAAGTATTTTTATGAAAAATATCATCCCATATTGCTTAATTTTCAACACCTACAATTTGATTTCGATGACAACATATAAAAAACGGGATTGTGGCCATTGCTGGACTCTTCACAACGTGTATATTCAAACTAAAAAATATTTGACATCATGTAGACTTTTGTGTCACTTGTGCAAAATGTCTATCAGTTTAATTGTGCAAAAAATATAATAAACTATATGCACACTTGACGATAAAATATAAAAACGAATGGGAGCAGCACTAGAATCTTTTCAGTACTTTTGTTTAATCAAATTTTAAACCATTTCCCATCATCCAAAATTACTAAATTTTCAAAACACATTATTTGCTTTCGATAACAATATACAAAAATGGGGGTTGTGGTCAAAACAAAAATCTTTACAACGTTGTCTCTTTACAATCAGTCATTTTTAAAACCATTTCCTATAGTCCATGCGTTCAGAAATTTTATGTAGGTACTTATATATAAAAACAAATGGGTTGTGGCCATCACTTGAACATTTTAAAACGCTAAAACTCAGTTGAATTTCAAACCACTTTTCATAGTCCGATTTAGCAAAAAAATGGTGTCAATATTATAAAAACGATTGCTTATTCCTTCACTAATTTACATTCTTGGCTAACGGCGGGACAATTAAGGTAGTGATTAATATAGCGTTCTTATGATTCAATACGGCAATTTATGTTTGAGAATGAAGAATTGCATGCTATGGTGCGAAGCTTCCCACATACATACACACTCTAAATGTGGACCCTAGTTCATTCTATTGTCAATAAATTATTAGTCCAACATACATATGTATGTTGAGTTACCAAATCAATGTTTCCACAAGTACAGACAGCAATTATTAATTGATATTAATTTTGTTTTACTCTTACTTTTATTTTTGTTATTAGTTTGTTATTACTTCGGTTATATTTTTTTTCTTATTATTATTATTCTATTTGCTTACATACTGTACTATTAGTAACATATACATAAATATATTAATATTTACGAGTTTTTTTTTCGTTGTTGCAAAAAGTGATTTATTTGCTGTGATCACACCATGTTACACATAACTCACCCCGTTTCACGCAATTAGCTGATACCTCCGCATTGTTTGACGCCAAATGGCCAGTAATTATTTTATTTTTTCTTTCGTATTTTCCCTCCCCAATTCGTTGCAATATTAGCGATGGCGATTGCGTGTTGAAGAAGAAATAATAACAATTAATTATTAAATATGGCAATGTTTAGCATTCGCGGTACATTAAACGAAACGTCTTTAAGGAAAATTGGCGAGGGTTTATTATGCTCTTTTGTATGAAGCGCTCCGTTAATTTTTCCAACGAGTTTTTTAGCGTCAAACTTTATAGGTGTCGTAATGAAGTTTCTTTGATGACGTCATCAAATGTATGTTATAATTTGTCAACTTTAAAAAATTGAAAATTCAAGTAATTATATTTTTTTAAATTTGAAAATTAATCAGGTCATACCCATAGATCCGTAGAGAATTATTTTAAATCAAAACCTGACCCTAAGTTTATTTTATTAACTTTATTTTTTTATCGTATCTCGCTTTGTAAACCCCGGATATCTCTATAGGTAATTTATATTATACAACCGCTCACACAGGATAAAATATCTTCAGATTACATAAAAAGAATGTTTGGTTCAATAATATGAAATAATGAGTTTGGCATGCCAAACTCGCACTGAAACATGTTGTAGGAATAATTAAAGAACATCACAGCAGATATGAGGAAATCATCTATAAGTAGTAGGAATAATAATAGGACGTCACTGCAGATAAGAGAAGGTCACCGAAAAATAGTAAGAAATATAATAAAACATCATAGGAGATATGATGAAAGGAAACATAAATAGAAGGAAACGGCGTTACAACAAAAATAAATAAAAAAATGATAAGAATGTTGTTCATAATTTCACACATAGATGGCTGTAGTAAAAATTCCTTATTTTCAAGCGAAAATAATTTCAGTATTACAATATATAGAACTTTCAAAATTGAATTGATAGGGATCTCATTAAAAAGGCATAATTGGTGAACGTTGCGCAAGCGCATAAAGTGATCACGTAAACCAGCCGATGACAGGTCGTAAGCCCTGTAGGTGTCTTGATTTCCCGGTTCTCCTACAGTAAATATTCCAACTTCGTCTCTATTGAGATAATTAAAAATCTGTTAAAAAATTAATTTATTCTGGACCTGTTAAAGTCAGTGACAAGTAATCTTATATGCCGTTATCATCATAAAGCATTGTATCACAAAATCCTTACGTTAGAACAGAGACGATCCTTGGTTGATATGAAAACATTGTATAACATCATACACAATGCAATTGACTGTCCTGAAATTACGGAACTTCTCTCCTTCAACGTCCCATCGCGTCGTACGCGAAGCCCACATTTGTTTCACATACCGCACAGTAATAATACTTACACGAAAAACGCACCCCTCATGCGCATGATGAACACTTATAATCACGAACATCTGGATGTCGATATTTTTCTTTTAGGACCTAACTCATTTTCTACTGCCATCAGTTCAAGTAATAATGATTGAATTTCACTAGATGATTACAGTATCAAGAATGATTGGAGTTAACTATGTGAGCTTGCAGGTACCTATACATTCTATCTTACACTTAGGTATATAGACACACTCACACACATATACACATCCTTACACTCATATGTACACACATACATACACTCATGCACTATCATTCAGATAT
The DNA here is from genome assembly GCA_963576475.1 of Molanna angustata. NCBI lineage: Eukaryota > Metazoa > Arthropoda > Insecta > Trichoptera > Molannidae > Molanna > Molanna angustata. The sequence continues at coordinate 16,063,853 of OY754978.1, read as the reverse complement.
AAATGTTTTTTTATGTAGCTTTAAGTATGTAAGCACAGCAGTCAAAATTTATTGTTAATAATGTGGAAATTTGTTATTGGTTTTAGTCTTATACTAATGCATCTATATAAAAAATGTTATTATACTGTAAATTTCAAATAAAATAAAATAAAAATAAAAAAATATACCGTATTATCATCTTAATATTGGTGATTTTTCTCAGTGCAAGTAAAACCTGGTAAAGTTGTCGCCAAATATCTTGATTCATTTCGCCGAGAAGGGGGGCAATTTGTACATATACCAACCAAGCAAAAATACAAATTCTGGCTCAATTCTGAAATCTGGCTCAAGTTGTTTTACGATAATTATACGTCCATGTAAATAATGATGAATAATAAGATAACATGTATAATACGATGGTGCTTGGACAAGACTAATAAGAGAGCGTGTATGTGATGATGATTGGACGAGAATAATAAGGGAGCGTGTACATATTATATGAAGATTCTTGTACGAGAATAATGAGCGCGTGTATATGATGATGCATGAACAAGAATAACAAGATAGCACGAATATGACGATACTTGAACAAAAATAAGGCAAAAATTGTTTACCGAGATAGGATCGTGTGGGAAAACGGATTTATGGTAATTGGGTATGAACAACGTAGGTACAATATAAAATATAATTTTGACTAAAACGAAAAATCGTTTCAAACAATCCATCAATTATAAATTATAAATATAAATATACAAAAATTATAAATATACAAAAACTCTTGTCTGTGGAATATGGAGTCGTTTACGTTTAGATCAGATTATTGGTGATATATAGGGGCTATTTATTTTACATGAGGCATTATATGAAATCGGATAAAGTTAACTGTTGAATGAACATAAAGTATATTATAATATATACTTACTCTTATAGCGAAAAAGAAAATTGGATAAAAACTGTTTGTTGAACAATGACATAAAGAATCGATAAGCTTACATTTCCAAATCTTTCACTACATAAATTCATATAAAGAATCACTTGTATAGTCAACATTATATTTATTTATTCATTTATTCATTCATTCATTCATTCATTAGTTCATTCGTTCGTTCGTTCGTTCGTTCATTCGTTCATTCATTCATTCATTCATTCATTCATTCATTCATTCATTCATTCATTCATTCATTCATTTATTTATTTATTAACTAATTAATTAATTTATTTATTTATTTATTTATTTATTTATTTATTAATAAATAAATAAATAAATTAATTAATTAATTAATTAATTAATTAATTAATCAATTAATTAATTTTTTTTTTTTTATTTATTTATTTATTTATTCATTTATTTATTTATTTATTTATTTATTTATTTATTTATTTATTTATTTATTTTTAATTATTTTTTTTTTATTTATTAATTAATTTATTTATTTATTTATATGTAAATTAAACTCTACATTCTAAACGACTGAGGAAAATAAAAAGTGGAACACATATTTACTATAGATAAAATAATTATTTATAAACACATAATTATTTAATTTATTTTATGTAATTAATTTAATCATCATCCTAAGCGTCACAACCCTTGATGGGTCCTAGCTGCCGCCAAGAATCTTCTGCATAGGCACTGCTCTATCGTTGGCTGCCACCTTCCAGTTCTGCTGCCCGACAATCCGCCACAACGCCATCCAACCATAGTAGTTTAGGTCTCCCTACGCTTCTTCTACCTGTTGGGTCATTAGACAACACCAATGTCCCATAAGATTTATACGAATGTCCCATACGGTGTATACAAATCTGAACGTGCTGAATGTTTGTGATGACTGAAAGTCCACTACAGCTGACAGGAAGGCTTGGAAAGCCATTGTTCAGGAGGCTAAAGCTCTACCAGAGTTGTATGGCCATCGGAAGTAAGTAAGTAAGTAGTCTTTCTAACGTAACGTAACGATTCGTATTCTAACTTAGCCATTATTTATTTATTTATTTACAAAATATACGGCATACATAAGCCATTTACTTGTTACAATAAACACTAACAATAATTAATTACACACAAAGATGATTTTTTTTATTATTTTCAAGGCATTGCATCCTATTGGATGTTTTGTGCCAAAAATTCGACAAATTAACAATTTAACATAAACAAATAAACTCAGACATTGTACTGAAATGAAAATATAAAATTTTTAACAAATACATAAGAATTAAATAAACAAATTAACCTAAACAAATTCAGACATGGAACTAAAAAAAAGATATAAAATTTACAAATACATAAGAATGGAATATACAAATTGACACAAACAAATAAACTTAGACATGTAACTAAAATAAAAATATATAAAATTACAAATACATAAGAATTAAATAAAATAAAAAAAAAACTAATACAGACAAACAAACTCAGACATGGCACTCAAATAAAAATATAAAATTACCAAATACATAAGAATCATAAAATTACAAAGTTGGTCTTAAGTGATTTTAAGAGGATCGCTTTAGTAGATTCCGAAAGCTGATCTCAATAACGACTCTATACTTCATCTTATTAACAAATAAAAATATAGACATTGGTGAAATATAAAAACATAAAATATAGATTCAGATAAAATATAAATATATACATAGATTTAGATAAAAACACAGATTAAGATACAAATAGACAAAAAAGAATCAGAGAATTAGGAAAAAAAAACAATGATAAGAGGGAAAAAAATCGAATGTGACAATAGATCGACTGCATAAATTGACAGCTTTATCGATATAAAAGATCCATAAATTTTTTTTGAATGCCGGTAAGCTATCTCCCAAAATATCAGCATTATCATATAGTTCATTACCAAACCTATGCACAATAGGCTATGTCCTCCCTTTTTTTTCGAAAACATATAAAAGAGGCTAAAAATATTGCTAAATTTGTGTGTGGGTCTCAACGTGGTATAGAGCTGAACAAATCGACTTTTTAATTTATCATATAAGTAGTGGAACACATTCTCATTACAGCAAATAAACAATTTTAAGGCATAATTATTACAAACTATTACATGGCTTTGAGTGAGCAACAATAATCTGTCCGGGACCCCACGATCCGTGTGCCTGGTTTCAACCTCCTTCGCAGAGCCTGGTTGCAGCTCAACAGAATAAGAACAGGCATGGGGTATCCGGGAGAACTGGGGGACATCCACGGGGAAAAGCAAGGCTGCGGTGTTTGAATTTAAGGCTCTAACGAGCTCCATAGACGCAGCCTTTTCCGGGCGAAGAAGAGCCTAGCCATTCGAAAAGTAAAGTAAAGTAAGTACATGGCTTTGTGATGCATTACACTTTTTATTTTTTGATAGATTCATCCTTCCAAAAGACGCAATGTTAAATACTTTAATCAGTACTGAACAAGTTATATTGCGGCATAAAATGGTTTGAGGGATGTTCGTCCTGTGATTGTTCAGTGTGTGTAAAGAGATCTCTATCTCTCTCATTTTAATTATTTGAGTACTTACCTATCCTTTATACGGACTGCGGTGTGAGTACCTTTGACCAGAGACGCTTCAATGGTTTATTTCAGGGTTCACGGGGGCTGCTCTTTTAATACCGCCAAACCTCAAAATCTAAACCACCACGGTACCTCTTTACACAAAACTTCTTCGTTATTTATTTACCACCACAGCTGTGTTAAACTACATATATTTCAACTCTTGATTATAAACAAAATATTATGACATGCAAATTACGACGCACATTCTCGTAAAACAAAGTCATACACTAGGGTAGACGCCGTATAAGATATTTAAAAATATAATATATAAATAATAAATATTGCTTAGTTTGCAATCAATACTTTTTTTATTTGTACAATTTTGAAAACACGGTTTTATTTCACATTAAGTAAGTATGTACCTATTTATTTATTACGCATAGGTAGGCAAAGGTTCGCACACATAGGTACGAATGGATACGCATGTACCTATTTACCTATATATTTACTCTGTTTGGTAGGTAGAAATCGCCTAATGGCAATAATCCCGCCAGTGTACAATGTATTTGTTTGTACTATGTACAGAAATATAAATAAATATTTATTTATTCAATTATCTCTACGTTACATCATTCAAAATGATATATAACTGTCGACCTCACCAGGGCTGGCCTATATTGAAGTCGACAATTTAGTATAAAATAGTGAAAACAGTGTATAATAAAAAAATAAACAGTAAAAGAAACATAAATTAACATAATACAATTAAATACAAATGAAAAAATGAACTCAGAATCATAATAAACTATGCCGCAGTTACCCTCAGTGGTGATAACTGTAACAATAATCCTACAATCCAAAGTGTAGGCTCACTATATACAAATTAACAAATAGTTCCATTATACATATATCAATATAAAGGATTCGTTACCGCTTTCATTAGACATAGCTAGCATATTTAAAGGCTAATTATTTTTAATATGAAACTTATCCGATTTAAAGATACTGTTGTCAGTGACTACTACCACCCTTTTTTTGACTAAAGGTAGGCGCGCATGGAAGCTAATATTTCATCGGCCGATTAATTATCGGTAAGCTACGACATACGAATTACATGTAAGAGCGCGCATGAAAGCGAACAGAATCGGCCGATTTAAAAATCTGTGACGAGACACAAAAAAAATGGAAAAAATGGATTTTTTGTAACCAATCCTGTGCTCACCGATAGTTTATTTGTCCGAGCGCAGTAGATCGAGAAAAACATTTACATATCGAAACTATTGACTGACATTCTGGTGTAGTTAATGATATTAAATCTTCGTAGGATCGGGCAAGTTGTCCTTTCAGTAATCTAGCACTTATTAGCGGATGAACCCAGTACTTTTTTTGACGTTTCTTTTTACGCATTAAGAGGACAAGAGCACAAACACATGCTACTTTCAAAAATCCATATTTCTAATCATGTATTAAAACTTATGAAATTACATACTATTGTATTTTAAATAGACAAATCGCACCTTTATTTTCATAGTGACACTAAACGAAAAAAAAATTTTTTCACCATCAGGGATTAAAGTTGAAATTTTTAAATTCATTTTTAAAAAAATACAAATAGCAATAATGCCAATTGGTGGCCAATACTTGAACGAGTGATCTGGTGTTTCTGTATTCAATAGATAGCGCTCATCTAAAAAATGAAATATTTACAATTTTGTATAGTGTCACTATGAAAATAAAGGTGCGAAATGGGTTTCATTCTTTGCATTTCGAAACCGTACTCTGTACCATTTACCTTCCAATTGTTATACATGGCATATGTATGTCAGATCACACCTTGAGTTCGCTTCCATCATATGGAATCCCCAGTATCGAACATATTATATTGATCGTATTGAGAAGGTTCAAGAATTTTTTTTCAATTATTTAACATATCGTTTTGGGGAAAACCAATGCAAACTATTCAGTTTAAATAAGCGTAGAAAGGTGTTTGATTTGATATTTTTATTTAAAATAGTGAATTGCATTGTGGATTCTGCATATATGTTGGAGAAAATTGCTTTTCGTTGCCCTTTACGCAGTACTAGATCGAATGAATTATTTGCTATTCCTATTTGTAAAACTAATTATGCGCAGAACTCTTTTGTCAGACGTAGTTGTAAATTGTATAATTCTGTCATTAAGTATAAAATCGATATTCTAAATGACGATTTTGCAGCTTTTAAAACAAAACTTTATAATGTTGTGTGAAAAGAATTCTTTGTAACTTATATGTGGGTACGTATTAACTGTTTTCTTTTTTTTCATTTCTTGACTGGTTAGTTGGTTATTTATTTTATTATTTTTGTTTTTTATTATGCTTTATTTCAATCTTGTTTATTCTTCCTCTTGCTACAACTTATGTTCTTTTTCTTCATAAAGTATTTTATTTTTAACCATTTATGGAAACTTTGCTGGTTTATTTGATTATTATTTTGTACTATTACAATTTATCAATAAAACTGTATGTTTCCTTGATAAATAAATAAATAAATTAGTAAATAAATAAATAAATAAATAAATAAATAAATAAATAAATAAATAAATAAATAAATAAATAAATAAATAAATAAATAAATAAATAAATAAATAAATAAATAAATAAATAAATAAATAAATAAATAAATATTAAATAAATAAATAAATAAATAAATAAATAAATAAATAAATAAATAAATAAATAAATAAAAAAATAAATAAATAAATAAATAAATAAATAAATAAATAAATAAATAAATAAATAAATAAATAAATAAATAAATAAATAAATAAATATATAAGTAATGTTGACCGCCGTGTTATTTCCAATCGTACGATTCTATAAGCTTCCATGCGCGTTAGAACCGATCGGCCGATGAATCAATCGCTTCATGCGCGCCGATTCCACTATCAGCCGATAATAATCGGCCGATGAATTTAAGCTTCCATGCGCGCCTTACCTCAGTGTCTACTCCCAATAGATACTTTTTTTCTAATTTGTGCAGTTAATAAATAAAACATTAGAAGATACCTACTGATATATGCATATCATGATAAGTTATATCTAATCCACCTTTCTAATCTGTATAAAATAGTTCCAATGTAATATTTTAAATGTTAATACAATTGAACGATTTCGTATTTCTGTACTGCTATACGTGTTTTATAATATTCAGGCGTTGTTTATATCTTTATTAGATCGATTTCAGTTTTGATTAACTTCAGTTGTTCTTCATTGCAAAGTGTAGAAAATATTAAAAAGGGTGTCGTCATATTTTTTTTTCGTTCTGAATCAATGTATCCAGTCCATAATGACAAGAAATGTCTTAACAAATCCTTATATTATAACGAAGGTTTTTTATATTCATTTATAATAATTTTAGACATTGAGCCAAAAACAACTATTACCTAACATAAAACATAATACGAAATTCAATAAAAAAAGAAGAAAAAAATATGCATGTATTAAAAGGACTATTTGACTAAGCTATAATGTTAAAAATAAAATGCTTTTGATCATGGGGGCAAGTCTGGTCAATCGGCGAAAACAAAACCCTCGTGATTACCCATATCATGGATATAATTATCATATGGAGTTCTATAGCATCTTAAGATATTATTGAACTACATTTAAACAAAAGAACATGACACACCTCAACGTTCTTTTTAGACAAAAAAGCACTAATGCCGCTCAGAATTCGCCATTGTACCGCTGCCTTACCACGTATACTAATTTGGCTAAGATCAGGTCCGTGCACATATTCTGTATGTCCAGGACTCTTTTCAGGAGCCACGTTAGACAGGAATAATTATTTTTTTTTGTTACCAGCAGTGAGTACAATGCAACATGAAATCAAAGGTGGGCTGATTAAGTTACAATTACTTATGTTGTTATTCCAATTTATTATATCTGTTAAAAATATATTATCGTACGTTGTCTATTTTTTAAATAAATAAAAAAAATAAGACAGTACGGTAGTTTGAATGAAGCGATGTTATATTCAATATTTAAAAATTCAAATATTTTTTTTTGGGCAGCACTCCCTAATAACAATATTAATTATATTTTGTACATTGCCCATTTTTTCAAATAAATAAAAAAAAATATCCATGATATCGGTAATCGTGAGGGTTTTGATTTCGCCAGTTGTCCTGGGGTGGCAAGTCTGATTCAACCGGCGAAATCTTATCTCCATTATATGGATAATCGTGAGGGTTTCGATTTCGCCGGTCGGACCAGACTTGCCCACCAGATGAAACAGTTCCATTTTCAATTTCAATTTGATATATGGTTAACGTTACAAAACGAGTTCCATTTTTTACCCACAAACTCATAGAATCAGTCAGTGTTTGATTAAAAAATGTAATAAGTACATAACTATGTACATTTTATCTCCTTATGTACATACATAATAGGATGTAGCTGGACGCAAACAATTCTGTCATTAAAATTACAACGTAAACGGGAAAATTCTGTTTTCCCATTCAAATTGAAACCAACATTTTAAAGAAAAATATTATTTTGGAAAGCACACATAAAACATTTAAATTCGAGATGAGTCATCTTATCCGACTAATCCTGGGTATTTTTTTTTATATTTCCTTATTAAAAGGAGCTTGAAGCATCATTTTACAGGAAGGCGTGTTGAAGATAATCCTGCTATATTAAGAGGAGCTTTTTTAATTTGTTAATATGTTTAATTTATTTCAAATATTTAAGAAGTCTGGTAATCAGAAAATTGTATTTAATACATTCATATAATTAAAACATATCCCACAATGTGGGCTAACCAGCGACAGGTTGTGCGGATGTGAATTATCTTCTAAAATGAAGCACAATATTGTTTTTGATAAATTATCATTGTTTTTAATAAATTATCATTTAAATTTAAATGAATAATGCCATTAGACGTTCGGGAGAAATCTTTCAGTATATAGGCAAACCTGGATGCGAAGATGACAAGACAGAGACAGCAAATGGAAGGGGCCTTTATCTAACAGAAAGGCTAACAGAGAAGAAGATAGTGCCGTTTAATGAATTAAGGTCATATTCAGGGCGCTGGTAGCTTAGTTTTAATTTGCTTCAATAAATTTTTTCAGTTTGGTTCAGAAGGTGCTCTGCTATGAGATTTGTAAATTTCAAAATCAATATATTATTTATCTATTTAGTTATTTATTTATTCATCTATTTATTTATTTATTTATTTATTTATTTATTTATTTATTTATTTATTTATTTATTTATTTATTTATTTATTTATTTATTTATTTATTTATTTATTTATTTATTTATTTATTTATTTATTTATTTATTTATTTATTTATTTATTTATTTATTTATTTATTTATTTATTTATTTGTTTATTTATTTATTTATTTGTTTGTTTATTTATTCATTTATTTATTTATTTACTTACTTATTTATTTATTTATTTATTTATTTATTTATTAATTTAGTTATTTATATATTTATTTATTTCTTGGCCAACTTACAGGTACAATGTTAAATATTAATTCAACACGCACCTAATAGCATGTTCCACATTGTGCATTATTAATCGTCTCACAGATCCAGACTAAAAACATACTTAATTGAAAACTTTGTCTCCACCGGGAATCGAACCCGGGATCTTTGAATCAGCAGTCAGATACCTTACCAACTGAGCCATGATGGCCGATGAAATTATAACTATCTAACAATTTTTTGTTTATATTAAATGAAAAAAAACACATTTTATAATGCTACGTTTTTATATTTCTGTTTGTTTTTTTTATAAATTTAATGTATCTATCACTTTATTATCTATGGCCTCTCGTTGCTTTGGTTGGTTGATAGAAATTGCCTTATCGCAATAAACCCGCCATTGTACACATAATATTGTACATGAAGTAAAACAAATAAATAGATAAAAATGGCCAATCAAGCCCAAATGTACCTACTAGTGCTGCTATGCACATAATTACATTTCAACAATACACATAAAATAAAAAATTGATAATTTACTGTCAAATAGTAAATACATTGGCATTTACTTTTTACGAAATACACTTTAAATACAGAAGTGTAAAAAAGACACTTTAATCATATTCATGGATAAATTTGTAATTTTATTTTATAAAGGCGGGTTATCGAAATAAAAAATAGCAGGTATAGGTACCTACTGCACCCAATGTAATACATATATGTAGTACTGCACACAATTAAATGTTAAATAGCAGGTATAGGTACCTACTGCACACAATGTAATACATATAGTACTGCACTCAATTAAATGTTAAATAGCAGGTATAGGTACCTACTGCACACAATGTAATACATATAGTACTGCACACAATTAAATGTTAAATAGCAGGTATAGGTACCTACTGCACACAATGTAATACATATAGTACTGCACACAATTAAATGTTAAATAGCAGGTATAGGTACCTACTGCACACAATGTAATACATATAGTACTGCACACAATTAAATGTTAAATAGCAGGTATAGGTACCTACTGCACACAATGTAATACATATAGTACTGCACACAATTAAATGTTAAATAGCAGGTATAGGTACCTACTGCACACAATGTAATACATATAGTACTGCACACAATTAAATGTTAAATAGCAGGTATAGGTACCTACTGCACACAATGTAATACATATAGTACTGCACACAATTAAATGTTAAATAGCAGGTATAGGTACCTACTGCACACAATGTAATACATATAGTACTGCACACAATTAAATGTTAAATAGCAGGTATAGGTACCTACTGCACACAATGTAATACATATAGTACTGCACACAATTAAATGTTAAATAGCAGGTATAGGTACCTACTGCACACAATGTAATACATATAGTTCTGCACACAATTAAATGTTAAATAGCAGGTATAGGTACCTACTGCACACAATGTAATACATATAGTACTGCACACAATTGAATGTTAAAATTATTGTTTGTTTCAATTTGTGATTTCATTACGATAAAATTAATACTTATAACTAGGGCCCGGATTAATATGTACATAAATACATATTTTTAATTTACACCATTTTCGGTATCGTATGTGTTCTCTACCTAGATTATCATATTACATATATAGATTGTGAAAAACTAATTTTTACTTTCCATATTTCATGGTTAAGTCCATATTTTACAAAAAAATATCACAATCATCCATTTTTTCGATTTTTATATTATAAAACATGAGTTAGACAAAAATTTATATAATTTTTACGTGTTTGCATTCTCGCCACCATACGGCCGCGCGTGTTTCATTTCTCTCGCGCATATTTCGTCGTAATTTGATTTTTGATTCATTAAATTCATTTATTCCACATTGTCTGCCCCCGCGCCGCGGTAAACAAAAACTTAAGTATTGACAAAAATAAAGGATTTGATACCCTAAAAACAATTAATTAAGTTCTTAGCAGAAGCTTTAAGGATACTGCAGACGTGCCTATTACATCATGTGATGTGGAAAGATCTTTCAGCCAATATTAGTAAATATTTAGACCAAATCGACAAAGTTTTAATTTCGATAATTTAAAAAAGCATGTGATCGTTTATTGCAATCAATTAAATATGACAGATTTAGAGGAAAATGAATGAAACTTAATTTTTTTATTTGAATTACCTGAAAATTTCGCTATATTTTTATAATATTTTTAATGTAACTGTTACTGCATAGTAATTTTTCACAATAAACAATGTTTAATATGAAAGATATTCTTATTTTACACTCCATATTTTTTCCATATTTCACTTTTTTTAGTCCATATCATATGTACATATTTTGAATTTTTTACTACATATTTATCCGTGCCCTACTTATTACTATGAATTATTCATCTCACAAATTATTACACATGAATAAATAAGTAAAATATTTGCTCATTTTTATTTAATATTGCGATCGCCGGTAACCTAGTCATTTTTTTTTTAATTTTATAAATATATATTTGGTATATAACAAAGTTTCCCATGAACTTGTATAGATTGAAATCGTATGTTCGTTGAAAACAAATTTGTAACTAACGCACGCCAAAATAAATTGTCTAAAGATCTCCAAGGTAGGCAGCCCTAGGCTATACTTTGTTCGTCAAAGTTCGAAAAGGACTTGTGTGTATAATATAATATGTCAGTATACCGTTGTGGAATAGTATATTTCATACGATATTTTAGTTTTTGAAAGTTTGTACCTCAATGGTCGTGAACTTTGAATATAACATAACTTCAATGAAAAACCAAGCATATGTATGTAAGTAACGAGTGGTAGTTAAAACAAATAACATTTTGATTTTACACTTTTCATTGATAATTTATTATAATACATTGTTCAAACTTATGCTTACTTAATTCTCATTTTTTTATTGACAAAAACAGCGTACAGATATCATTCATTGTCTGTCATGGAAACATGACGTTACGAGGTTTGTTCAATTCTTGACAATCTTGAATATATTTTGTATCTTAATACCGCACATAATTCATCAAAATGTTTATAATACGTACATATTTAATACTTTATAAAATTTGCAATTACTTAATCGATTCCCCTGACATCTCAATACAGTATCACTCCATGTACCGAATAGACATACCGCTCACAACTTTTTTTTCCACATACCAGTATGCCACTGCACTAATTACTGATATTTTTCACGTATGTTTATAATTCAGCGAGAAAAAAATTCACATTTCAAACACACTGATATATTTTATGACACTTTACAATATTATCAAAAACAGAACCACAATCCAACAATCCTCTCCTTATTTTGTAACATACTCGTTTACTGTATATGTGAATATTTTTATTTTTATCTTTCTATTTCAATTTTTTTTTATCATGTATCATTTAATGACTTTTCCAACCATGTTACCTATTATTGTATTATCATGAGGATATTGTATTGTTATATATGAGGTACTTAAAGCTGTAGCTTTCTGAGATGAAATAAATAAATAAACATTTTATAAAAAATAAAACCAACAACTTAATACCTTACTCGAGCTTTTTTAAATATTGGGAACAAATCTGTATAGGTAGGAATATAATCCATCCCATTTTAACCCATGTCTGCAAGAACACGTCAGTACCTATAGACAATTTTTATAAAAGGTTTTATATATGCTAGAACGCGTCATCAAATTTCTATAACTAGTTGCATGTAACACATGAGATCCAACTGTCGATAGCGATAGTATGTATAGTTGAAGAATATGTACCAAACTATAAACCCATAGATACAAATTATTGAATATTTTCAGATATTTTGTTTTCTATACAACATATGTAGGTATGTATGTCAAGATAGGATAGTATGGAGGAAGATCCTTTTTCCTACCCAGAATATGCAAATTGCATGATGGTATGTATGTATGTTTGGAGATGAAGTAACAAACTATTAAGTCTTCTTACATATTGTGTATAGGCGACTGCCATACAAAATGTATGAAGCGATGTCGTCACTAAATTCAATTTTTAAAAAAATTGTTAAAAAAAAATTGAGATCTTCTACTACAATGTTAATATTTTTTATAGAAAATTAAATTATCTAGTTGGGGTGTTTCGGCTTTTTTCGATAATTGTAAAAGTCTTGGAAATATAGGCAGTTAAACTCATAAATTTATCATAAAAAAAATATTTTTCTTAATAAAAAATGTTTGAGAAACCCTGGAATTTTTTTGAAAAAACTAATTTGAGATTTTGTATTTGTCTATGTTTGTACCAATTTTCAGCGTTCTAGCGTTTATGGTTTCTGAGATATATGGAAAAATAAAATAAAAATTCAAAAGTTGATAACCCCTGACTGAAACAAAAATTCAAAATTCCGAGTATAAAAGTTTTGTAGGCCTGTAACTGTTTATATATTCTGAAATTTTAGGCTCTGTAAATTGAGCGGATCAAAAGTTATAAGGGGGGGACGGACACACAGACACACACACAGACACACACACAGACACACACACACACAGACACACACACAGACACACACACACACAGACACACGAAATGTTCTACTCCGAATTCTGAGTAAATCCGTGTATGGAACATATATGCTGCGAAGCCTCTAAGTTGGTGTTTTTTGACTTCAAAGTTGGAAAAGCCATGAAAAAAGTAGACCTCTCCATACAATTCTCGCGTATTCTGGCTTGATACATTGTCGATATGTTAAGAGAACAAAGTTCTCCTGAACAAATCGACAGTTGGAATACATAAATCTCTGCGTAATTAAATTGAAGGTTGCACGTCTTAATAAAGCCTCATGAAATTTGCAATGGATATTTTTTTTAACATGGAAGCAAACGGAGGAGGCGTTTGTCTTTGTCCACGAGCGGATAGGAATAAGATAAGATAATAGAATAAGATCAAGGTATAAAAAAATAAAATAATTTTGTATTATTACTCTGTAAATAGCCTTGTGAGACAGCGTTGAAAGACATATTCCCACTAACATACATTGCATACATATTATATTGTATTCCATTTTCCTTTGTAACCGTGCGTACATCTCCACGTCTGGGGCAATTTGGGGCATCTGTTTAACTTTTACAGTCCAACCCGCCCCCCAACCTCTTTCTTCCTGCCTCAATCTGCTACCTTTGCTCCATACCATACATATATAAATATATCTTCATTTACCTTCCCTTAATCGTGAAATGTCGTACAAGGTACAAAAATGGGAGAAACGTGATACCCCTCGGTATAGTGGAATCACTTTAGAAAGATTCTAATCCGAAATTTAAGCATGACAAAGTTTATTTTGATATTAAAATATTTAAGTAAATCTCAAAAAAAATTAAGACACCTCAAAATTTCAAAATCGAACTAATATCGCCTTAAACGATCTAACATTTTTTGCTATGATGTTTTTTTTTATTAATATTTATATTAGTGTAATGTATATTTTAATTCATTGTTTTGTTTATGTACATATATGATTTTGGCATACTTTGTAATAAGGCTGGTTGGAAGAAATTTTGTTATGGCAATAAGCTCACCAGTGTACATTATATTTGTTTATTTTATGTACAAAAAGGAAAAAATAAATTCAATGCAATATGTATAGCAGTCACAATTCAAGTTTGGAAATACAAAATTGTTTAATTTAATCAAAATATCAAATAATTCAAGGTGCCAAACAGTTTTATAATGCATTGTCATCTGAAATTACACACATTATGAAACAAGTCTAACTGGTCGGGAAGTTACTCAAAAAAGCGATTGCAATATTCCCGTACAGACACTCAGACGGACATGTGAAGTCTAAGAAAAGGGTGTAAAAATGATTGGAGTCATGGAAATATAGCAATAAATATTATTGCGGAATGAATGAGAATATGAGGATGTATATTTACTTGTTACAAGGACATATTCATTCGAAAAAAAAATTGAAGCTCTCAATCCCAAATTACAGTAGGTATAAAAGAAAATGATTTATTTTTTCGTCCTGAGATAGGTCGAGAAACCTGTTTTTCTCAGGAATTATGTCCCTCCAGCAGCCGTCTGTGTATTTTATTATAAAAAATAGTTATGACATCACAATATTTTAATGAATACCCAATTTAGTTATGGCTATAATATTATTTTTAAAAACATTGAAATTCATCGTATGACAGTCTGCCGTATAGATAGAGATTCTATTTATTTCTTTACTGACGTAAATATTCAACTTCTATATTCATCTGTTTTTTTTCCAGAATTTTGGTATTTCCAATAATCGCAAACATGTGAGCTTTGTCAATAATATGTGAAACCGGTCTTCATAATAAACCTGAGACAGTATATGGATTCAGATTCACTTAATTACTAATCCAACGAACTCACTACCGCTTAGTTTATACATTAAACATAATTATCTTTTATTAAAGGAATTTTCGTTTTTATTAAATATTTATTTAATGAAGTCGCAGTGCTGTCAATTGATATATTCATATATTCTTTAACTATGTTTTCTTATTCATGATGACTGATGTAGGTTGGTACTCAATTTGTAAGTCATCTCAAAGTACATAAGTCATCCTGAAGAAGAACACATTGTTCTTGAAACCTGTCACCAGTTGATCTTCATAAGGGGCGTTCTTATACCATGTTTGTAAGGATTTATAAAAAAAGATTTATTCGAGTTTGTATGAAATAATGATCTTTTTACACTGATCACCCTATACGAGAGATGTTACTATATTTTATGTACCTATATTTAAATTGACTGTACTAGGCAAAGGTCGTATTCGGAGGACAATACAAGAAAATGGAAAGAAAAACGACAGTATATAACAGAAGAGAAGAGTACCTACCAAGATAGTAAAAGAAAGCTACAACCAATAGCTGGAAACGTAAAAAGTTCAATGAAGGTATGTACATAATATGTAGGAACGTTAATTTGTCGAAAACCTTTGTCAACTGAAATGGTTAGTTTCTTTTGTAAATACAGTTTAACAAAATTAAAAATTAAATAAACACACAGACTGTTATTTATGTCATTTCACTAGTGGAGTGACGAAAAAACTGAAAGCCATAATTGCGTATTAATAATGAATAAATAAGTATCTAATAATTAACAATTATTTTATATTCTGGTTCATAAACCAATATTTATATTTTCAATGATATATTATAAACATAAATAATGCTGTATTTGTTTCCATAATTACCTTAATAATAATTTCATTGATTTGATCATTTTTTCATTATACATTAAATATATTTTAAGGACACGATATAAAGGCATATTGGAACAAAACAATTTTGTTTGTATGAGTAAAACAAACATTTGTTTATTCTGATATTAGTTATTTGTATTGAAATTTTAAATAAGTTAAACGTATATTTATTTTGCTGGCAGGCATTGCTGAGTAAAAAACTTAAATTTGAACAAGTAAAAAAAATGAGGACACTGTTTCCAAAGTTTTCTTCACGTTGAAATGCCATACTACAAATAAATTCATAAAATACCCCTGGTTTCAAACAAAAATTCTTTATTCTGTATGAAATACAAAATTGTTCAATTTTATCAAAATCGATTTCTTAATTCCAGGGCTATGATCACATTAAACGCTGAATGCACTTGGAGACGCTCTAAGCCGTTCATAATGACCGGAAACAGACGCTCGAAAGACACTCTGTGGCGTTCTGATTGAACGACGAGTGTACGCACCAAACGCTCGGTAAAACTGTCGGTTGAAAAACGCTCTGAAATAATATCTGTTGACTTCTATTTTATCTGTGGAATGATACTTTTATTTTTTCTGTGGTATCTATTATGACAATATGCATTCACAAAGAGGTTGATCCAACTGTCGATTTGTTCAGGAGAACTTTGTTCTCTTAACATATCGACAATGTTTCAAGTCAGGATACGCGAGAATTGTATGCAGAGGTCTACTTTTTTCATGGCTTTTCCAACTTTGAAGTCAAAAAACACCAACTTAAAGGCTTGTAAGCATATTTGTTCCATACACGGATTTACTCAGAATTCGGAGTAGAACATTTCGTGTGTCTGTGTGTGTGTGTGTGTGTGTGTGTGTGTGTGTGTGTGTGTGTGTGTGTGTGTGTGTGTGTGTGTGTGTGTGTGTGTGTGTGTGTCCCTTATAACTTTTGATCCGCTCAATTTACAGAGCCGAAATTCAGATTATATAAACAGTTATAGGCCTACAAAACTTTTATACTCAGAATTTAGAATTTTTGTTTCAGTCAGGGGTTATCAACTTTTGAATTTTTACTTTATTTTTCCATATATCTCAGAAACCATAAAAGCAAGAACGATGAAAATTGGTATTAACATAGAAAAATATAAAATCTCAAATTAATTTTTTCAAAAAAATTCCAGGGTTTCTCAAACATTTTTTATTAAGAAAAATATTTTTTTTATGATAAATTTACGAGTTTAACTGCCTATATTTCCAAATATTTTAAAAATATCGAAAAAGCCGAAACACCCCAACTTGATAATTTAATTTTCTATAAAAAATATTAACATTGTATTAGCACATCTCACTTTTTTTTTAACAATTTTTATAAAAATTGAATTTAGTGACGACATTGCTTCATACAATTTGTATGGAAGTAGCCTACTCACAATATGTAAGAAGACTTAATAATTCAGCCCTTTGATCCTACACATTCTGGGTAGGATCAAAGGACTGACCTCCATACTATCCTATCTTGACATACATACCTAGGTACATGTGTTGTATAGAAAACCAAATATCTTAAAATATTAAATAATTTGTATTTATGGGTTTATAGTTTAGTACTTATTCTTCAACTGTACATACTATCACTATCGACAGTTGGATCTCATGTGTTACATGCAACTAGTTAAGCCAAGATGCGTGTACGAAGGAAAATTTTGTATGGTGTAGTGGACTTTTTGCAAGCTAATAACACCAACTAGAGGCCTCGCAGCATATATGTTTCTATACATGGATTTACTCAGAATTCGGAGTAGAACATTTTATGTGAGTTTTGTGTGTGTGTGTGTGTGTGTGTGTGTGTGTCTGTGTGTGTGTCTGTCTGTGTGTCTGTGTGTGTGTGTGTCTGTCCCCCCCCCCCCTTATAACTTTTGATCCGCTCAATTTACAGAGCCAGAATTTTCATAATATATAAACAGTTATAGGCCAACAAAACTTTTATACTCAGATTTGTGAATTTTTGTTTCAGTCAGGGGTTATCAATTTTTTAAATTTTGGTTTATTTTTCCATGTATCTCAGAAACCATAAAAGCTAGAATGTTGAAAATTGGTACAAACATAGACAAATACAAAATCTCAAATTAGTTTTTTCAAAAAAAATTCCAGGATTTCTCAAACATTTTTTAGTAAGAAAAATATTTTTTTGAGTTTAACTGCCTATATTTCCAAAACTTTTACAAATATCGAAAAAAGCCGAAACACCCCAACTAGATAATTTAATTTTCTATAAAAAATATTAGCATTGTAGTAGAAGATCTCAATATTTTTTAACAATTTTTTTAAAAATTGAATTTAGTGACGACATCGCTTCAAACATTTTGTATGGCAGTCGCCTATACACATATGTAAGAAGACTTAATAGTTTGATACTTCATCTCAAAACATACATACATACCATCATGCTATTTTCATATTCTGGGTAGGAAAAAAGGACCTTCCTCCATACTATACTATCTTGACATACATACCTTCATAATGTTGTATAGAAAACAAAATATCTGAAAATATTCAATAATTTTTTGACAGATTTTTAATTATCTCAATAGAGACGAAGTTGGAATATTTATTGTAGGAGAACCGGGATGGGTTTATAGTTTGGTACATATTCTTCAACTATACATACTATCGCTATCGACAGTTGGATCTCATGTGTTACATGCAACTAGTTTATAAAAATATCAAAGTTAAATATAATATTTTATATTTTAACTCTGTTTTGTAGTTGTGATATATGCGGCCAAACGAACAAAAACAAACAAAAATTTCCTATAAAAGGTCAGAGATCATTATTTACTCCACTGCCCAATTGTTGTCTTCCAACTGTCGATTCGTTCATCCAACTGTCGATTTGTTCAGGAGAACTTTATTCTCTTAACATATCGACAATGTTTCAAGCCAGGATACGCGAGAATTGTATGCAGAGGTCTACTTTTTTCACGGCTTTTCCAACTTTGAAGTCAAAAAACACCAACTTAGAGGCTTCGCAGCATATATTTTTTTTTTTAACATGTCTACGTAGTGGACGCCAGCTATTAGGATTTGGGTCCATTTTACTCTTCCGAAGAAGCGCACTACGTAGCGTTGGGAGGGGTTTGCAATCTAGAAATGAGTTTATTAATTCGGATTTTAAAAAGACCCGGGTTGTACGAAGATGGAAACACAGAATTCGGAAGATCGTTCCACAGTCGGGCTGCTGTATTAATAAAGGAGTTCGAGAAGCGACTTGTTCGTATATGTTGAAGGTCCACTGTGAATGGATGCTGCGATTGAGTGAAGCGAGTGACTCTGTTGCGAGTGGGTGGAGGAGGGACCAAAGATGCAAGTTCTTCTGAGCAATTCCCGTGGTAGTATCTATAGAATAAACTTAAAATACCGACTCTGCGTCTGTGTTCTAGTGATTTCAATCCATCAGTCAGTGATGGATCATCAATCAGACGTATAGCACGCCTTTGGACAGCGTCGAGGGTATTCAGTAGGTATTGGGGGGCGCCACTCCAGAGGTGACTGCCATATTCAATAATTGGACGTATTTGCGCTTTGTAGAGTATACAGATCTGGGTCTTAGTAAAATATCTGCGCGCTCTGTATAGTACGCTCAATTTTTTGGAGGCGAGTTTCACCTTAGCTTCGATGGAGCCCTTGTAGTGTAATTGGTTCGTTATAGATACTCCAAGCAGGTCGATAGAGCTGCTGTTAGGTAGGGTGAAAGAAACTTGCAAATCATTGGGGTTTCTCTTCGCAGAAATTAGACAGGCTTGGGTTTTTGAGACGTTAAATGAAACAAGATTACTTTCACCCCAGGTATTGATTGAGTGGAGGTAGCTATTTATTTTTTGATGAAGGTCTTTCCGGGCTTCTGATATTTCACTCTGTTTAGGAGGTTTGTCAAAAGAGAAATTGTCATGGACTGTGCTGTCATCAGCGTAACAGTGGATGGGGGCGCGTAAGAGCAAGTCATTAATATGTAGGAGGAATAGGGTTGGAGATAGAATGGACCCTTGAGGAACTCCCGCATTAATGGAATGGGGAGAAGAAGAGCAACCGTCCACTACAGTTATGACTTCGCGATCTTTTAAAAAATTCGCAATCCAAGTACACAGAGACTGGGGTAGTCCATAAGAAGGGAGTTTCATTAAGAGACCTCGGTGCCAAACCCGGTCGAAAGCTTTAGAGATGTCAAGGGCGACAGTTTGAGCTTCTCCAAAGCGTTCCATAACTCGACCCCAAACGGATGTCACATACGCGAGTAGATCGCCACAAGATCGATTTCCACGAAATCCATATTGGCGGTCGCTTAAAATTTTGTTTGCTTCGAGGTATGTGATCAACTTGGTGTTTAGTACCCTTTCCATTATTTTGGAGAGTACAGAAGTAATAGCGATGGGTCGGTAGTTAGATGGGTTGGAGCGATCACCTTTTTTGGGAATTGGGTGGATGACCGCTTTTTTCCAGTCACATGGGACAATACCAGTTTTAAACGAGAGTTTGAAGAGTTTAGTGAGAACTGGGGCTAGTTATATGTTCCATACACGGATTTACTCAGAATTCGGAGTAGAACATTTCGTGTGTCTGTGTGTGTGTGTGTGTGTGTGTGTGTGTGTGTGTGTGTGTGTGTGTGTGTGTGTGTGTGTGTCTGTGTGTGTGTCCGTCCCCCCCTTATAACTTTTGATCCGCTCAATTTACAGAGCCCAAAATTTCAGAATATATAAACAGTTATAGGCTTACATAACTTTTATACTCAGAATTTCGAATTTTTGTTTTAGTCAGGGGTTATCATTTTTTGAATTTTTACTTTATTTTTCCATATATCTCAGAAACCATAAAAGCTAGAACGCTGAAAATTGGTACAAATATAGACAAATACAAAATCTCAAATAATTTTATTCAAAAAAATTCCAGGGTTTCTCAAACATTTTTTATTAAGAAAAATATTTTTTTATGATAAATTTATGAGTTTAACTGCCCATATTTCCAAAACTTTTACAATTATCGAAAAAAGCCGAAACACCCCAACTAGATAATTTAATTTTCTATAAAAAATATTTAAATTGTAGTAGAAGATCTAAATTTTTTTTTAAACTTTTTTTTAAAAATTGAATTTAGTGACGACATCGCTTCTTTACGTGATTACTTTATGCGCTTGCGCAACGTTCACCAGTTATGCCTTTATTGTGTTCCCTTATCAATGTAATTTTTGAAAGTTCTATATATTTAAATAATGTGTAAACATTTCACCCTTATAATACGAAGTTATACAATTGCTGAGGTGACGAAGAAACTATTTTTTGAACTCAACATTTTTTGTTCCTGGTTCTTCTATGATATCCCAACCTCGTCTCTATTGAGATGTTATCATTTTTGATTCCCGACAGGGAAAAAATTCAATGTTTGCGTACCTATATGCAATTAAAAAATATATTCGATCCTATAACGATCCTATAACGATACTATAACGATCCTATAACGATCCTATTACGATCCTATTACGATCATTTAACGATACTATAACGATCCTATAACGATACTATAACATTACTTTAACGATACTATAACATTACTATAACAATACTATAACGATACTATAACGATCCTATAACGATACTATAACGATACTATAACGATACTATAAAGATATTATAACGATCATATAACGATCCTATAACGATCCTATAACGATACTATAACGATACTATAACTATACTATAAAGATATTATAACGATCATATAACGATCCTATAACGATCCTATAACGATACTATAACGATCCTATAACGATCCTATTACGATCCTATTACGATCATTTAACGACACTATAACGATCCTATAACGATACTATAACGATACTATAACGATCCTTTAACGATACTATAACGATACTATAACGATACTATAACGATCCTTTAACGATACTATAACGATACTATAACGATCCTATAACGATCCTATAACGATACTATAACGATCCTATAACGATCCTATTACGATCCTATAACGATCATTTAACGATACTATAACGATCCTATAACGATATTATAACAATACTATAACGATACTATAACGATCCTATAACGATACTATAACGATACTATAACGATACTATAACTATACTATAAAGATATTATAACGATCATATAACGATACTATAACGATCCAATAACGATACTATAACGATACTATAACGATCTTTAAGTCCTATAACGTTCATATTTGCCAAGGATGGGGAGGAATCGAAAACTATGCAGACAGAAATAAATTCAGCCTGTGTGAACATTGGATTGAAGATTTGGTCTCCAAGACCAAAATGATGAGTAACGCAGAAGAGTCCTTCCACATCATAATAGATGGAGTGCAAATTGAAAGAGTAGACAGATACATATATCTAGGCCATACCGTGATGCTAACCAAAGAAAATCAAGAGGCAGAAATAGAGAGAAGACCTGGCCTTGCCTGGGCAGCTTTTGGAAAATTATCATACATTCTGAAATCCCATGAATACTCCCATTATTTAAAAAAGAAGCTATTTGATGCATGTATTCTCCCAGTGCTTACTTATGGAATGGAAACATCGGTCCTAACAAAACTAATAATGTACAAGCTGTTAGTGACACAGAGAGCTATGGAGAGAAAGTTGCTGGGATAGAATTCAGAATGTCATGATAATGATGTCCAAGAATGGATGAAAACAGGCTGAAGAAGAAGAAGAACGTTCCTAATGGAGTGGGGTAGGAGAATGCGAAATACCTCACAATGCCCATAGTAAAAAACAGGACTTTAAAACCTATGACGTTCCCAATGGAGTGGAAAAGATACAATGAAACATGTATAATTAAGAATCATATACCTAAATCCAATCAGTATTATTTTACGACAATATTTTTAATAATAAATATTACAATAACATTATTAAAAAAAGAGTTTCATAAAGATCAGGAAACAACTTTTAAAATTGAATAATTACTTTAAATAACATAATTATAACAAATTTTATGATTTAATTGGGATTACACCTTACAATATTATTTACAAAAAAGTTTTTTTTTAATTTCGAAACGCTGAAAAGTGCGGAAAAGTTGCCTATTGTAATGTGAAGAAAAACTCCATAAAAAAATTAAAATCGGTTAACATCTTCCGTTCGCGCATCGTACCTAAAGTTTTGAAAAATTTCAAAAATCGCGCCTAGTTAAAACTTTCAAAATAAACAGTATTTATATTTTTAACAGTATTTAATCCAACTGTCGATTCGTTCATGAGAATTCAATTCTCTCGACATTATTAAGCCAAGATGCGTGTACGAAGGAAAATTTTGTATGGTGTAGTGGACTTTTTGCATGCTAATAACACGAACTAGAGGCCTCGCAGCATATATGTTCCCGTACATGGAATTACTCAGAATTCGGAGTAGAACATTTTATGTGAGTTTTGTGTGTCTGTGTGTGTGTGTGTGTGTGTGTGTGTGTCTGTGTGTGTGTCTGTGTGTGTGTGTGTGTGTGTGTCTGTGTGTGTGTGTGTGTCTGTGTGTGTGTGTGTGTCTGTGTGTGTGTGTCCGTCCCCCCCTTATTACTTTTGATCCGCTCAATTTACAGAGCCCAAAATTTCAGAATATATATAAAGTTATAGGCTTACAAAACTTTTATACTCAGAATTGTGAATTTTTGTTTCAGTCAGGGGTTATCAACTTTTGAAATTTTGGTTTATTTTTCCATATATCTCAGAAACCATAAAAGTTAGAAAGCTGAAAATTGGTATGAACATAGACAAATACAAAATCTCAAATTATTTTTTTTTTAAATTCCAGGGTTTCTCAAACATTTTTTATTAAGAAAAATATTTTTTTTATGATAAATTTATGAGATTAACTGCCCATATTTCCAAGCTTTTTAAAAATATCGAAAAAAGCCGAAACACCCCAACTAGATAATTTTATTTTCTATAAATAATATCATCATTGTATTAGCACATCTCAAATTTTTTTAAACAATTTTTATAAAAATTGAATTTAGTGACGACATTGCTTTATACAATTTGTATGGAAGTAGCCTACTCACAATATCTAAGAAGACTTAATAATTTGATACTAATCTCCCAACATACATACATACCATCATGCTGTTTTCACATTCTGGGTAGGATCAAAGAACTGACCTCCATACTATCCTATCTTGACATACATACCTAGGTACATGTGTTGTATAGAAAACCAAATATCTTAAAATATTAAATAATTTGTATTTATGGGATTATAGTGCGGTACTTATTCTTCAACTATACATACTATCGCTATCGACAGTTGGATATCATGTGTTACATGCAACTAGTATAGAAAACAAAATATCTGAAAATATTCAATAATTTGTATTTATGGGTTTATAGTTTGGTACATATTCTTCAACTATACATACTATCGCTATCGACAGTTGGATCTCATGTGTTACATCCAACTAGTGAGAATTCGATTCTCTTAATGAATCGACATTTTTAAGCCAAGATGCGTGTACGAAGGAAAATTTTGTATGGTGTAGTGGACTTTTTGCATGCAAATAACACGAACTCGAGGCCTCGCAGCATATATGTTCCCAAACCTGGATTTACTCAGAATTCGGAGTAGAACATTTTATGTGAGTTTTGTGTGTCTGTGTGTGTGTGTGTGTGTGTGTGTGTGTGTGTGTGTGTGTGTGTGTGTGTGTGTGTGTGTGTGGTGTGTGTGTGTGTGTGTGTGTGTGTGTGTGTGTGTGTGTGGTGTGTGTGTGTATCCGTCCCCCCCTTATAACTTTTGATCCGCTCAATTTACAGAGCCCAAATTTTCAGAATATATCAACAGTTATAGGCCTACAAAACTTTTATACTCAGAAGTGTGAATTTTCTGTTTCAGTCAGGGGTTATCAACTTTTGAAATTTTGGGTTATTTTTCCATATATCTCAGAAACCATAAAAGCTAGAACGCTGAAATTTGTTATAAACATAGACAAATACAAAATCTCAAATGAGTTAATTTTTAAAAAATCCAGGGTTTCTCAAACATTTTTTATTAAGAAAAATATTTTTTATGATAAATTTATGAGTTTAACTGCCTATATTTCCAGATTTTTTAAAAATATCAAAAAAAGCCGAAACAACCCAACTAGACAATTTAATTTTATATAAAAAAATATAAACATTGTATTAGCACATCTCAAATTTTTTTTAATAAATTTTATAAAAATTGAATTTAGTGACGACATTGCTTCATACAATTTGTATGGCAATCGCCTACACACAATATCTAAGAAGACTTAATTGTTTGATACTAATCTCCAAACATACATACATACCATCATTCTGTTTTCATATTCTGGGTAGGATCAAAGGACTGACCTCCATTCTATCCTATCTTGACATACATACATATGTAGGTTCATGTGTTGTATAGAAAATCAAATATCTTAAAATATTAAATAATTTGTATTTATGGGATTATAGTTTGGTACTTATTCTTCAACTATACATACTATCGCTATCGACAGTTGGATCACATGTGTTACATGCAACTAGTTCGATAAAAATATAACCTAAAAATAGACATGTATGATAAATGATATTTGACATTTAAAACGCCCGATGCTGCGTTCATATTGAAACGCCGCTCGAAAGCGTTGAGTTAGATATTATGTAAGTGTGAAAAACGCTATAATCTGCAACTTCAGGTACGACCGACGCCCGACGTCGAGCGTTGTATCTTAACATAGCCCAGTACGGACAGACATGTAAAGTTAGCTAAAAGATTGTAAATAGTTATGTTAAACAATGCTTAAGAATATATAAACGAGTGGATTTTTTTATCTACCTACATCAATTAGTTTATTTTCTTCTTATTCTTCTTGCGCTGCTCCTCCTTATGAAGAATGGCGACTAATACACCAAAGTCAACACGAACTCAATTATCCTTTTTTATCTTTTTTCATTTACACGTTTTTATGTTTGTTAAGTTATTTGAATAATTCTATTTTTATCATATTGTTTGTAACTTTTTATGGGGTGATTTCAAATGAGATGCGAAAACAGAAATTTATAAATAAATATGAAAATTAGCTCACACATATCTACATTTCCAAAGTTTTAAAAACAAAGAAATGTTTGCGGGTTTCAGAACCGCAAAAGCAAACATTCCTTATTTCTCAGAAATTTTACTGACATTGAATTATGCCTAAAAATATAACATGTTACATACTCAACTGTAATTTTGTTGTATCCCAACCAACGTGGGTCATGAAGACCACAAAGCGTTATTATATTTCAAAGCATTTCATAAATATCAAAAATTTTACTTACCTGTGTTATGAGAATTAATTACAATTCTTGGGTTCTCGGAACCTACATAATTTGTAGAAAAAGAAATATTATTTGAGAGTGAAGGAGGCCTTAAACAAATTATTTATTTTATGACAAATTTTTAAATTGGAATATTTACATATACCAGAAACCCAAGTCACCTACATGGCTCGCGACCTGTCATCGGCTCTTTTACGTGATCACTTTATGCGCTTGCGAAACGTTCACAAATTATGCCTTCTTATTGAGTTCCCTATCAATCATATTCTTGAAAGTTATATATATTTTAATCATGAAAATCTGTTCGTTTGAAAATAAGTTGATAATACAATTGCCATCTATGAAGTGTCGAAGAAACTTTTTAGTAACGCCATCTATTGAGAAATTGCTTTGTTTACAATAACAGCAACAGTCCTTATAACAGTCCGTATAAAAAAAATAGTTTTCCAACTGTCGATTCGTTCATGAGAATTCAATTCTCTTAATGAATCGACATTATTAAGCCAAGATGCGTGTACGAAGGAAAATTTTGTATGGTGTAGTGGACTTTTTGCATGCTAATAACACGAACTAGAGGCCTCGCAGCATATACGTTCCCATACATGGATTTACTCAGAATTCGGAGTAGAACATTTTATGTGAGTTTTGTGTGTGTGTGTGTGTGTGTGTGTGTGTGTGTGTGTGTGGTGTGTGTGTGTGTGTGTGTGTCCGTCCCCCCCTTATAACTTTTGATCCGCTCAATTTACAAAGCCCAAATTTTCAGAATATATAAACAGTTATAGGCCTACAAAACTTTTATACTAAGAAGTGTGAATTTTTGTTTCAGTCAGGGGTTATCAACTTTTGAAATTTTAGTTTATATTTCCATATATCTCAGAAACCATAAAAGCTAGAACGCTGAAATTTAGCGGCTAGCGTCCATATTATATGCGCAGCAGACGGATTGGACGGAGCGCATTAGACGGATTTGTTTGTGGCATTGCGTCCACAGAGGCGCACCGATCGGATAACCGACACATCAGTCCTTTGGATTTGTTAACAATTTTCCATAGTAAATGCCAATACAAAAATGTTTTTCAATGTAATCACGTACTCGGCTCGTACATAATTTTATTCGATGAAAATATTGTATGAAAATTATAATGAATGTAAAAAAATAGCCCATAGCCTTTTCTAGGATACACATATCTTAATGACAAATTTCTCCGTCCGCTGCCGATCAGTGGACGCACTTGTATGAATTCCTATACAAAGAATTCTAAAATCCATCTGATGCGCTCCGTCCGATCCGTACGCTGCGCCTGTACAGACGCTAGTCTTTATAATATATTTTTGGCGTATATTTTTGTAACTACATAAATGCTTCAGCTCTGAAACTCGACACCTTCGGTAAATTTACACATTTTACAAAGCATCTAACACAGTATTACGTCTATAACAATTTAACATTTTTCACAAAAATAACGTAGCGTGTACCATAAACAAAGTAGCGTGATGTGGATTATATTCTATTTTTATTTTTTGAGGCATATAATGTACATAATTTTTTTATGTTTGCTTACGTCTATTGTTTTTTTTTTGAATTTACTGTTTTTATTTTAGAATTTACTGTTTTTTATAATTGAATTTACTGTTTTTGTTTTTTGAATTTTCTGTATGGATATCTTTTTTTCATGTTTGCTTACATCTATTGTTTTTTTTTTTGAATTTACTGTTTTTATTTTTGAATTTACTGTTTTTTATTTTTGAATTTTCTGTATGTATATCTTTTTTTTATGTTTGCTTACATCGATTGTTTTTTTTTATTTTTGTCTTACTATTTAGGTTTAAGTGTATACCTAATTGTTTTTTTTTCTTTAGTATTTTTATCATCAATATATGTTTTATCTATGTACCCATGTAAAAGGCATTTTGTGCCGTTTATAAATAAATAAATACATTTAAAAGAGTAGGTTCCTACGTTGTTTCTTTGAGCCAAAAATAAAGAAAAAACGACCTTGGATGATCACACAACGGCTCTACACATTTTATAATAAAGATGAAAATGTGTCACAAAATTCATGTTGAATTTATTTAGCAAAAATATGTGTTTATTTCACAAAACAAATATTCGTATCTGGAAAACATCTCTCAAAATTAATTGTCTACTATTGTTTGTATTTTGATGTTCCTAATCTCTTTTCGTTGTTGTAATGCGGTTACTAGTGTTTCATTGAATAAAATAATGTGAGAATTCTGTTATAATATAATACAATATATTATAATAAAACGTTATGTATATAATATGTATACACGACCCCAACATACATAGACATGAATATACGTATATAGGTATGGACAATAAAAGCTTTTAAAACCCACGGGACTGACGTAAAGTGGAATATTTTTTCATCAAAAATAACAAATGGATTCAAAATATTTCCATTTAAGATTCACGATTTGATTCAACTCTCTGTTGGTAAAAAGAAAACAAGTTAAAATGATTAATTATTTCATGTAAGGTTCTGAGAAATGCATGGCGTATTTTTATCTTTAATTAAGTGTCTTCCACAATTAATTATTCCAAGAATTAAAAATACGAATTCCATAATTAAATTTATTATCTGCACAAGTATATTTTAAGGCCACACCATTATGAGGCTCTCATATTTTTTTAATAAAAGGACGGTTTTACTGTATCTTAAACAATATCACACATTTATATTTTTATTGAATATACTTGAATATTAAATGGCCAGAGACTTGACATAGCATTCACAATTAACTTCAGAGGAACCGTAGCGATACCTTGACAACGAGAGTTTCCTGGTTAATATGTACATACCTGGGGGGGGGGCAAGTCTCGGGGGCAAGTCCCGTCAAACAGTGAAATCAAATCCTTCATGATATCCCATATCATGGATATAATTATCTCATGGAATTCTATAATATCTTATGATTTAATAGAACTCCATAAGATAATTATATACATACATAAAAGTTTTGACTCCACCATTTGACGTGACTTGCCCCCCTGATCCTGAACCATTTTGACTAACCATATCATGGAAATCATTTTCATACAGAGATCAATAATATATTAAGATATCGAACACCATATGAAAATTATATCCTTGATATGGGAAGTCGTGAGAGTTTTGATTTCACCGTTTAATTGGACTTGCCCCCCCCCCCCCAGGAGGATCTACCGCGACTAAATCGGGAAAAGTCGAATAAGATGAAAATACTGAATGGGACACCATAATATTACCTATGTATTTTTTTTCCAACATACATTTTCGTATTATATCCTAATTTATTATTCTATGATAGGTACATCGTTTTACCACAGTGTGGAGGGGAGTAGAGGTAGAGGAAGATCCTCGACTAGATGGACTGACCAGATCAAAACGGTTACTGGCCTAACAGTAGTAGGTTCATTGTGAACTGCGGAGTGTCGGGAGAGATGGAGGAGTGCTGTCCACCAGGTGATGATGGCGAAGAGAAGAGAGGATCACGACCCACAGTGATGAGGAAAGCGACTCAGAAGAATTCTACCTTCATGCGCCTTCTGCCATGTCCATTGTCCATGTCTCACAAGCATACATTAGAGGCGGTACGACGATTGTGTACCGCGAGCTTTGCTTGCCTCGAAATAATTGGATCAGCCATTACATATCATAATGCACCATTCACTTTATTATCTACCTTTACTCGACTTTCAATATATTTTCCAGTCTTCAAATAAAAAATTCTTAATAAATAAATTAAATTAAAATAAAATATATTAATCAAATAATGACAGACTTTGACACAAGCAATTATTACCTTCCAGTAGAAGAGGTTAACCACTTTATATACCTTGGACATAAGATGACTCTAGACAGAGACAATCAAACCATCGAAATTGAGAGAAGAATAAGTCTCGCATGGTCGGATTTTGGGAACACTTTTCGTAGCCCCATACCGAATTCCCTGAAGTCAGGGGTGTTTGAGCAGTGCATTCTGCCAGTATTCACTTATGGCATGGAAACTACGACCTTAACCAAATTGTCTGCCAACAAGCTGCGTGTAGCACAAAGAAAAATGAAATTGATAATGTTGGCCATAAAACTTGAAGATAGGAAGAGGAATGACTGGATATGCAGTCAGACCAAACTGTCCGATGTGGTTGAGAGAATAGCCATGCAGAAGTGAAGATGGGCAGGATACATATCAAGAATGACCGACAATAGGTGTACGAAAAGACTGGTGGAGTGGAGACCGAGAGGCGACAAGAGAACACAAGGCGACCACCTAACAGATGGATGGACGACATTCAAAGATTTGTTGGACCACAGTGGATGGGAGTCGCATAGGAACGGGAGGAGTGGAGAAGGAGAGGAGAAGCCTATTTCCTGCAGTGGGCAAACACGATGATGATGATGATATTTGCAATATTATTTTTACTGTAAACAAAAAAAATCCTTTATTAACACTGTGATATAGAAGATCATTTCAGTTTCGTAACAAATTAGCATCTACACGAAAAATTCCACAAATCCAAATAATTATCGACAGGATGTCCTCAAAACGTGTGTACAGATACTATGCAGTGAGTGAGTGGAGAGCGGGAAATTAAAAAATATATTTGTAATACCTAAATACATAGGTATGTTCTGGTATCACACCCAACACAAAACTCGTTGAAATTCCATCCAATCAAAGGGGGTAAGCTCGGCCGCTTGGGTAAAATATTATTAACAATTTACATAGTGATTATATAGCGGCACCGTTAACTAAACGAGGCCGTACTCTTTGACCATATTTAAACTACTCCAAATACCTCATCAATCGCGGTTTTGAAGTAAGCACAAAACCGACATTTTCTAGGCATATCCCTTCTATAAATCAAGGCTTTGTGCTAACCTTATTAGTAGTCAGATGCATTACCGTATTGCATTAGGGAGTAACCGCCATGTAAGATGACAGTTATTTGCATAACTCACCAATGAATACAATTCATCGGTTGGGTAATGAGTATGGTTAACTGACGGATATTTTTGATGTTTACGGATGTACCGAAACAAGGCTGCAGCTCAGCTTCTCCGGGAGAGGAGCTGGAAAGCGGTAGCAGAAGACAGGATGGGATGGAGGCGAAATTTAACGGAGACCAAGGCATGATTTGGGCTGTAGCGCCATCGAAGAAAAAGAAGAAAAACACGGATGTTATCTTCGATTCTATAAAGCAATATTTTTTTATTTTATTTTATTTTATTTCGGGGAAATTTACAGTATAATAACATTTTTTATATAGATGCATTAATATAAGACTAAAATCAATAACAAATTTCCATATTATTAACAATAAATTTTGACTACTGTGCTTACATTATGTACTTAAAGCTACATATGAAAAACATTTATATCTGAATGATAGTGCATGTGTGTAGGTATGTGTGTACATATGAGTGTAAGGATGTGTACATGTGTGTGAGTGTGTCTATATAAAAGAAAGAGAGAATGTATAGGTACCTGCAAGAAAATATAAGGACACCTTACTAAAACATTTACAAAAACATACCCTCAAATAAAATGTGTAAGTTTGCATATTTATGTGCATGTACACATATTATTTAAAGGGAAGGAAAGAAAATAAAAATTAATTCAATTTTGTTATTGATTTTTTTCGTTTAATTATGGAGGTATATAATTATGATTGTTTTTCCTTTTTTTGTAAGGTTTTTTTTCTGTTATTTTGTTATCAATACGTATATGTTTTTTATGTTCTTTTGTAAATCTTAGTACCTATATACCGTAAATCTTAGTATATATCTATATGCCGTAAATCTTAGTACCTAATATGCCGTAAACGATTAAATAAATAAATAAACATCGTAAGGTTTTTAGACACTTTCCAATCGTATTGATTTTAAAGTTGCTCGTTAAGGGCTATGCTTACTTTTTCCAACTTGACTATAATCCTGGTTTATTATATTCTTCATCTTCCTCGATTCCTTGTTCCATTGCTGGATATAACCCTCCACCACTTGTATTCGTGTCTTTCACATATTAAATTAATTTAATTTTAGTATTTATGGCCATTCTTTAAAAAAATACAGTATTTCAAGGTCACATTTAAAAATGTAATTTTATAAATAAAAATTATACGCCTTTGTTTCATAGTTTGTTTAAAGATATTTTCAGAAACAATTATCTATTTTAAGGCATTAAACGTACTGCAAAATAGAACCTAAATTGGTCTCAAAACCAATAAAATATTTATTTATTTTTAAATACAGTAAGAGTCCTTTTACAATTATTCACAATACATAAGTTACACAGTATGTATTTAAAAAAGTGATATGTAAGAAATCAGTGATCCACAAATTAAATAAAAACAACATTGGTTCACAAAACAAAGTAAGTAAAAAACAGAAATAAATTCAGAAATAAAAAAATAAAATAATATTATATAATGAAATGTTTTTTTTATATAAATGGGTAACGAAGCATTATGAATTCATGAAGGCGGTAGCGGCGTGTATGGTAAATTTAGCGCTGAAATTTTACTAAATCATTATCGTGTAGTTATTTTCATAAATATCTTTGTTATTTTTTTTTATTGTTTATTTTAATTTATTTTATTCAAACCAAAAAACCGTGTATCAAAGATTATCATGGTTGTAGTAAAGACCCCACACACGTGGTATGATGACGCGTTCGAAGAAACACCCTGTAGTTGCGAGTGTTTATAATACTCGTCGAATAATTTCGCATTTAAATGTCCTATCTACATTATCAAATTTCATTACAAGTGGTGCGTAATGATAACATTGAATAAATATACAATGTAGAATCGGCCCAATAAACAACAGGGTAATAGTATTAATTTGGTCTCTTTCGCTCTGCACCTAAGGAGTGTGTGACAGAAAGAGATAGGTACCCAGTTGTCGTATGTTTTAGTGTATTTTTTTTTGTATATTCGGGTTTGTAATTTCGATATGAAAAACGTAGGCGTTGGCTCCATTCTCAGTTTTATTCACAATGTCAATATTAATTGTAAAGTGTGTTTCTAACTTTAAAAAAAACAAT
Organism: Molanna angustata; assembly: GCA_963576475.1. Taxonomy (NCBI): domain Eukaryota; kingdom Metazoa; phylum Arthropoda; class Insecta; order Trichoptera; family Molannidae; genus Molanna; species Molanna angustata. Next base: position 16,030,325 of record OY754978.1, on the reverse strand, counting down.
AAAATGCATAAAAAAATGATAATTCGTTACAAAAAAATAACCTATTTTTAATTCATTGTTTTTAATGTTAAACCCATTCGGTACCTACATTGTTATATTTAACTACTTAAACCTAAAATATATTTTAATCAAAAAACATGTTATTTTAAATATTTTTAAATCAAACGTTGTCCACGAATTTTTTTAATTCATATTATATTATTTATTTTTATTTTTTTAACTTCATGTAGAATAATGTGCACAAAGAAGGGTTTTATGCCATAAAGCAATTTCTTCCAAACCAAAGCAACGCGAGGCCATACATAGTGAAGAGGTAAGTGTATTAAATTAATATTAAAAAACAAATAGAAATACAAACGCATAAATTTTTTAAATGTAAATACACAGCAACAATAATTGTAAACTTAATCTGATATCTACAACTTTGATAAAAAAGTTGATTCATTTTCCTCATTATTTCATCATTTCATTATCATGATCATTTATAATTCCATTCATCATATCCTTCGTGATAGAAGTAACATTAAACATACTTATGTATTCTCAGGTTTTTCAATTCAATAATACCAAGGTACCATCTTTTATGAAAACATCAAAATACTGTATGCACATACTCTGTCACTCTGTGGGTACGTGATACCGGTTAAAATTAAATCGTAACTGAAATTTAAAATATAATGATAAACTAATTGATAGTTAATTTTATTTTTTATTGCTTCTAGGATGACTAGTAACAGTTACTATGTTAATTATCAATTTAACACACATTCAATAACAAGTTGATGTTTATTGTAAGTTTAGATCCAGACTGAAAACACATTTAAAACTGTGTCTTCACCAGGAATAGATCCCGGGACCTAAGGCTCTGCAGTACGATATCTTATCAACTGAGCCACGAAGGCCGAAATTTATTTAATTTTGAATAGTTGGTACCTTCTTATTTATTTTTTATTTGTAACTAGATAATGTATTTTGATTATTTGTAATAATAAAAAAATATTATATTAGAAACTAGCTTTTATGTCCCGCCGTTGGCCAAGAATGTAAAATTGTGAAAGAAAAAGCAATCGTTTTTATAATATTGTCACCCAATTATTTTGCAATATCAGACTATGAAAAGTGGTTTGAAATTTGATTGAGTTTAAGTATTGTAAAATGTTCAAGTGATGGCCACAACCCATTCTTTTTTATATATTGCTATAAAGTGTGAATGAAGTATAATATTTATACAATTTCTGCTCGCATGGACTATGCGTAATGGTTTTAAATATGACTGTTTATCAACGTTGTAAAGAGATTGGTTTGGCCACAACCCCCATTTTTAAATATTATCATCGAAAACAAATTGTAATGTGTACCTATTGAAAATTTATTAATTTTGGATGTTGGGATGTGGTTAAAATTTGATTAAACAAACGTAGATACTGAAAAGATCTAGTATTGGTCACATCCCATTCGTTTTTATATTTTTTCATCAAGTGTGCATTATATTTTTGCTCAATTTGACTGAAAGTCTTCATTAACGAAGAAGAAGAAGACTTGAACTATAGTAAATAGTTTTTAATTTGAATATAAATGTTGTGAAGAGTTCAGTAATGGCCACAACCCCCATTCTTTAAATATTAGGTGTTGAAAATTATTCAAAATAGGATGATATAAATGGTTTAAATTTAATTAAACAAAAGTATTGAAAAGATTCTAGTGCAGGTTATATCGTCACATCCCATATCCCATTCATTTCATATGTATTTTCATCAAGTGTGCATATCATTAATAATATTTCTGCACAATAGACTATTAGACTTAAAACTAACCCAAAAGACTAAATAAAAAAGAGAAAAATAAGTATAAGACTATAAGAAATAGTTTGTATAAAAAACTATTCCAATGGTCTACATAAAATAAGTAAAAATACATATACCTAATAGAAGAATTAGACTATTGGAAATAGATTGTATAAAAGCTCACCCAAAGGTCTACAAAAAAGAAGAAGAAGAATATTTAGACTATTGGAAATAGTTTGTATAAATACTGACCAAAAGGTCTACATAAAAGAAAATGAATAAGACTATTGGAAATAGTTTGTATTAAAACTCTCCCAAAAGTCTACGTACTTAAATGAAGAAGAATAATAATTAGACTAAAGGAAATAATTTTTATAAAAAAATGACCCAAATGTATACATAAAAGAAGAAGAAGATGAATTAGACAATAGGAAATAGTTTGTATAAAAACTGCCCTAAAGGTCTACATAAAATTAAGAAGAAAAAGAATTAGACTCCAGGACCCGCCGCTTCAGGCCCTTCAGTACCTCCCGTCCCTTTAATCCCTCATTACGTCCCTTCCCATCAGGCCCTTCAGTACCTTCCGTCCCTTCAGGCAGTTTTACACCTCCCGTCCCTTCAGGCCCTTTAGTGCCTCCCTTCCCTTCATTACATCCCGTCCCATCAGTCGGTTAAGAAAAGTTTAAATCCAGAAACCATCCTGGAAGAACCGCGAAGAGATGAAAGAACCTTCTTTTCCCAGGATGCTCTACTTAATAGGTAAAATGACTAAATACACGAAGAAGAAGAAAAAAGTTTAAACCCAGATACCTGCGAAGAGATGGAAGGACAGTTGGACCTTCTTCTCCCAGGATTCTCCAACTTCATAGGTAAAATGACCAAAAATACACGATGAAGAAGAAGAAGAAGAAATAAGTTTAAATCCAGATACCTGCGAAGAGATGGAAGGAAAATTGGACATTCTTCTCCCAGGTTAGTCCACCTTCAAAGGTAAAATGACCAAATAGACGATGAAGAAGAAGAAGAAAAAAGTTTAAATCCAGAAACCTGCGAAGAGATGGAAGGAAAATTGGACCTTCATCTCCCAGGATAGTTCATCTTCATAGGTAAGATGACCAAGTACACGTTGAAGAAAAAGAAGAAAAAAGTTTATATGCAGAACCCGTCTTGGAAGATCTGTGAAGAGATGGAGGGACAGTCGGACCTTCTTTTCCCAGGATACTCCCCCTTCATAGGTAAAACGACCAAATACACGAAGAAGAAGAAGAATAAGAAAAAAGTTTAAATCCAAAAACCATCCTGGGCATACGCTCGACAATTCACCAAAGTTTCATTATAATCGGACAAACGGTTGATAAATAAATAAATAAAATAATTTTCCTATAGGAAATCAGTATAGGTATATTATTGTTGATTTGTAAGTAAATAGTATTAGGTAGGTACCTACCTACAACAACCTTCTAAATAAATTCGATTCCTAACAAATTTTATTTGAATATCACATTCTTTCTGTAGCCATGGAAACGATTCGAACACGTAAGTAATATCGAATGGTTCGGATACATTTTTTGAATATGTAGGTACCTACATTGGTTTGTTCGATGCCATAAAAATGAAAATTGTCAGAAAAATCAAATATTATTTACAAATTATGCAATTTTATTATGCCTATATCTTTACTAATAATAAACACATTTTTACAATATATGTCTTAAAACTTGCTGTAATGTCTTGTGTTTCATTTTATTATTTCATAATTACATTTATTTCAAAGGTTTATTATTTTCAATAACATATTCATTCGGTAGGAAAATGAAATATTGTATGAAAAGATATTAAAATGGCGGCGTTTATGTACAAAACGCTTACTTTAAAAATAAGTTAAACATTATAATTATACAAAATATTCACCATGTTTTTCACTTAAACGCTAAGTTATACTTGAAAATATATTTTCTTCGTGTAAATACGTACTTCTAACTTTTAAACTAACAGATATTTGCGTGCAAAATGTACACTTTTTTGACAGATACGACTTGGAAAATTTTGTATGAAAAAAATAATTATTGAAATATTTTTAAAATTCAGCATTTTTATCGCATTATTTTTAGCGTGACACTGCATCAGGTATACAGGTACACGTTCGCACATAAATTAGATTTTTAGATGCTCTTGGTTTTTCAGAAGGCGTGAGACAAACACACACACACACACATACACACACACACACAAACACTAACATTTTGATTGCTTTATTACTTTAGATATAGCTTTTTTAAATATATAATATATAATCGAATATTTCTATTATTGCATATGCGAAAACATTGGATTTTTTTCCCTGTCGGGAGTCAAAGATATTTTTTAACAGATTTTTAATTATCTCAATAGAGACGAAGTTGGAATATTTATTGTAGGAGAACCGGGAAATCAAGGCACCTACAGGGCTTACGACCTGTCATCGGCTGGTTTACGTGATCACTTTATGCGCTTGCGCAACGTTCACCAATTATGCCTTTTTAATGAGATCCCTATCAATTCAATTTTGAAAGTTCTATATATTGTAATACTGAAATTCTTTTCGCTTGAAAATAAGGAATTTTTACTACAGCCATCTATGGGTGAAATTATGAACAACAATCTTATTATTTTTATTTATTTTGTTGGAACGCCATCTATTGAGAGAATTGGTTTTTTGTAAATAATGAAAGCTACAATTCTTATATCTGAGGTGACAATGCATTTTTCGTATAGAAGTCACCCCTGAATTGCGCCAGACTTATAAGGTCATTTTTGTCTTATTTACCTACTTGTACCAATATTTTGTCTTATTTACCTACTTGTATCAAGAATTGTCGATCGACAAACTAAACTTAATAAGATTGTTGTTCATAATTTCACCCATAGATGGCTGTAGTAAAAATTCCTTATTTTCAAGCGAAAAGAATTTCAGTATTACAATATATAGAACTTTCAAAATTGAATTGATAGGGATCTCATTAAAAAGGCATAATTGGTGAACGTTGCGCAAGCGCATAAAGTGATCACGTAAACCAGCCGATGACAGGTCGTAAGCCCTGTAGGTGCCTTGATTTCCCGGCTCTCCTACAATAAATATTCCAACTTCGTCTCTATTGAGATAATTAAAAATCTGTTAAAAAATATAATATATATATTGAAAATACAAAATAACCGCTGAAAAAACATCAGTCAGAAGACGACTAAATTAATATTAACTCGCAAATTGCAAAAATTAACTTTATTAAATTCAAATTGTAAGACTTGTAACATTAAGCTTTCGCTCCTTCATTGGCTAGACAATTCTGTAATAACGAAATCCGTTCATCTGTTAGTGATCCTAGCAGGGCACAAGTTCCGACAAATTTTGACAGCTCTATGTATCTATTTCGACCATAGCACGTGGCTTCATAGAAGAATTTTATTTTTTTTACAAATTATTTTGTGTATTTTAGTACACTGTCATGATCACGTGACATATAAAATAATGTTTCGGGTAAAGCTTGTATGTCGTGTCCCTATGGGGGCAATAAAAGATTTTAACATACCAACCTGCTAACCCGGAAGCTTTTCATGGCCCTTAATAACACCATACACACGGCCATCTTTTTATCGCTTTTTTCCCCAAATATAACCTTTATTTAGAACATACGTATTGAGCATGCTGAAAGATAATTTGACCATATCGCCAAAAATAATGTTTGTTTTTACGTTGCTGCTGAACGTGAAAAAAAACAAACACCAATATCTACTGAATTGCTTTACAAACAATCAATTTAGTATATGGAAAATTATCCCAATTTTTATATATTTTTTAACAGGATCTGCGAACTTCATTGGAAATCATCAGTGATTTATCAATAATGATTTGTTTTGTAGATTGGCGTATTTGGTAGTTATTTCACGGTGTCCTGCGAGGACGAGAGGAGGACAAAAATATTAAAATAATGGCGAGAAAGCAGGAGTTCAGTCAAAAACATTAGAATTCAGAGTCTAACAAATACAAAGCGTAACTTCTTTTGATTTAATTATAAATTATATTTTTCGAACATTTCTATTGTATCATAAACGCAAACATTGTATTTATTCCCTGTCTAGAATCGATGATACTTTTACGACAATTTTTCAATATCTCAATAGAGACGAAGTTGGAATATTAAGGGAGAACCGGGAAACAAGGCATCTACACAGGGCTTTCGAACCAATTTCTCAATAGAGTGCGTTACAAAAAAGTTTCTTCATCATTACATACATGGCAATGGTAAAAACAGCTTATTTTCAAGAAACACAATATCAACGAAAAAATTATGTAGAACTTACCAAAAATTGGATTGATAGGGAACTCAAAAAAAAGTGAACTATGTAATAATTTAATTATAGGCTTCAGCTTGGGATCTCAAGATCTGAAGGGCGAGTCCCGTCAAACGGTGAAATCAAAACCCTTATCGTTAGCGACGATTGGCGATTGCAAATCGGGCTAAAGGAATAGTGGACTGTATATCGAAATTTACGAATTGAATTGTTAATATGTAATGCGTGTCGAGAGGATTTGACTATGGAACGGTACTAACCTTTCGATCTCGTTCTCTTGATGCGATACTCCTCTTCTCTCACATATAACACAACAAAAAGTACAATACGATAACACAACACACACGATGATTGTGATGTATAATATAAAACGATGATGACATGTATAAATCGATGAAACGAGACGATATTATTCGAGCGACGAATTTGAATGCTTAAATCGAGACGACGTTTTTGCGAGTTCCTTCTTCCGGTTTTGACCGCTAGAGGGAAGGAAGCAGCTGTGGAAGGATTTTGGCGGGAATCAAAGGTATTTTATTTTTCCATCATTCGATATCAAACACTCATGATTACCCATATCATGGATATAATAATTATCATATGGAGTTTATTAATTTATTTAATATTGTTTCTCGAGTAACTAACAGGTAGGTACTATGTCAAATATTAATTTAACACGTACCCAATAACAAATTGTCACATTCTGGAGACTTACGATATTTATCGTCTAACAGTTTCAGACTGAAAACACAATGAAAAATGTGTCTCCACCGGGAATCGAACCCGGGACCCTTGGATCAGCAGGCAGATACCCAACCAACTGAGCCACGAAGGCCGAGTTCTCTATTATCTTAAGATTGCATTATTATAATTATATCCATGATATGGGTAATCATGAGGATTTTGATTTCACTGTTTTAGCGGACTTAATAATTTGTTTATATTTCAATAGAGACGTAGAAGAAAGGCCATTTTGTAAACAGGAAAGTCATGACATATCGTCTTGGTTGAATTGCGTCTATTATATAATCCGTAGCCTGCACACCAATATTCCTACAACATTTCTTTGACAACATACATACGTACTCCATAATGTATGAACATTCATATACCTAGTTATTTCGTGCACACCATCAGGCTAAGTCTGACGGGGTAGGTAGAGTAAATCGAACACCAATCATATTTTCAATTCTACACATTCATCACATTTTCCACCTTCATACCTCGTCTGCGCTCCTGTTATTCTGGTTTCTATTATATCTAAAGTAATAAAGCAATCAAAATGTTAGTGTTTGTGTGTGTGTATGTGTGTGTTTGTCTCACGCCTTCTGAAAAACCAAGAGCATCTAAAAATCTAATTTATGTGCGAACGTGTACCTGTATACCTGATGCAGTGTCACGCTAAAAATAATGCGATAAAAATGCTGAATTTTAAAAATATTTCAATAATTATTTTTTTCATACAAAATTTTCCAAGTCGTATCTGTCAAAAAAGTGTACATTTTGCACGCAAATATCTGTTAGTTTAAAAGTTAGAAGTACGTATTTACACGAAAAAAATATATTTTCAAGTATAACTTAGCGTTTGAGTGAAAAACATGGTGAATATTTTGTATAATTATAATGTTTAACTTATTTTTAATGTAAGCGTTTTGTACATGAACGCCGCCATTTTAATATCTTTTCATACAATATTTCATTTTCCTACCGAATGAATATGTTCTTGAAAATAATAAACCTTTGAATTAAATGTAATTATGAAATAATAAAATGAAACACAAGACATTACAGCAAGTTTTAAGACATATATTGTAAAAATGTGTTTATTATTAGTAAAGATATAGGCATAATAAAATTGCATAATTTGTAAATAATATTTGATTTTTCTGACAATTTTCATTTTTATGGCATCGAACAAACCAATGTATGTAGGTACCTACATATTCAAAAAATGTCTCAAACCATTTGATATTTTTTACGTATTGGAATGGTTACTATGGTAACGGAAAGATTCTGATATTCAAATAAAATTTGTTATGAATCGAATTTATTTAGAACATTGTTGTAGGTAGGTACCTACCTAATACTATTTACTTACAAATCAACAATATACTGATTTCCTATCGGAAAATTATTTTATTTATTTATTTATGAATGTATGAATGTATGCAAGCGATGTGCTCCTAAACCGTATATCCGATTACAATGAAACTTTGGCGAATTGTCGAGCGTGTGCCCGAGGTGGTTTCTGGATTTAAACTTTTTTCTTATTCTTCTTCTTCTTCGTGTATTTGGTCATTTTACCAATGAAAGCGGAATATCCTGGGAAAAGAAGGTCCGACTGTCCCTCCATCTCTTCGCAGGTCTTCCAGGACGGTTTCTGGATTTAAACTTTTTACTTCTTCTTCTTCATCGTGTATTTGGTCATTTTACCTATAAAGGTGGAGTATCCTGGGAAAAGAAGACGGTGCTTACATCTCTTCGCAGTTCTTCCAGGATGGTTTCTGGATTTAAACTTTTCTTACCCGAATGAAGGGACGGGATGTAATTGAAGGGAAGGGAGGCACTAAAGGGCCTGAAGGGACGGGAGGTATTAAAGGGCCTGAAGGGACGGGAGGTACTGAAGGGCCTGATTGGAAGGGACGTGATGAGGGATTGAAGGGACGGGATGTACTGAAGGGCCTGATGGGACGGGAGGTACTGAAGGGTCTGAAGCGACGGCTCCTGGAGTCTAATTATTTTTCTTCTTAATTTTATGTAGACCTTTAAGGACAGTTTTAATACAAACTATTTCCTATAGATTAATCTTCTTCTTCTTTTATGAAGACCTTTTGCTCAGTTTTTATACAATCTATTTCCAATAGTCTAATTCTTCTATTTTATGTATTTTTTCTTATTTTATGTAGACCATTGGGATTTTTTAAACAAACTATTTCTTATAGTCTTATACTTATTCTTCTAATCGAATATTTTTATTATTGCATATGCGCAAACATTGGATTTTTTTCCCTGTCGGGAGTCAAAGATATTTTTTAACAGATTTTTAATTATCTCAATAGAGACGAAGTTGGAATATTTATTGTAGGAGAACCGGGAAATCAAGGCACCTACAGGGCTTACGACCTGTCATCGGCTGGTTTACGTGATCACTTTATGCGCTTGCGCAACGTTCACCAATTATGCCTTTTTAATGAGATCCCTATCAATTCAATTTTGAAAGTTCTATATATTGTAATACTGAAATTCTTTTCGCTTGAAAATAAGGAATTTTTACTACAGCCATCTATGGGTGAAATTATGAACAACAATCTTATTATTTTTATTTATTTTGTTGGAACGCCATCTATTGAGAGAATTGGTTTTTTGTAAATAATGAAAGCTACAATTCTTATATCTGAGGTGACAATGCATTTTTCGTATAGAAGTCACCCCTGAATTGCGCCAGACTTATAAGGTCATTTTTGTCTTATTTACCTACTTGTACCAATATTTTGTCTTATTTACCTACTTGTATCAAGAATTGTCGATCGACAAACTAAACTTAATAAGATTGTTGTTCATAATTTCACCCATAGATGGCTGTAGTAAAAATTCCTTATTTTCAAGCGAAAAGAATTTCAGTATTACAATATATAGAACTTTCAAAATTGAATTGATAGGGATCTCATTAAAAAGGCATAATTGGTGAACGTTGCGCAAGCGCATAAAGTGATCACGTAAACCAGCCGATGACAGGTCGTAAGCCCTGTAGGTGCCTTGATTTCCCGGTTCTCCTACAATAAATATTCCAACTTCGTCTCTATTGAGATAATTAAAAATCTGTTAAAAAATATCTTTGACTCCCGACAGGGAAAAAAATCCAATGTTTGCGCATATGCAATAATAAAAATATTCGATTACTTACACATTGGTACAAGTAGGTAAATAAGACAAAAATGACCTTATAAGTCTGGCGCAATTCAGGGGTGACTTCTATGTGAAAAAATGCATTGTCACCTCAGATATAAGAATTGTAGCTTACATTATTCACAAAAAAAAACCAATTCTCTCAATAGATGGCGTTCCAACAAAATAAATAAAAATAATAAGATTGTTGTTCATAATTTCACCCATAGATGGCTGTAGTAAAAATTCCTTATTTTCAAGCGAAAAGAATTTCAGTATTACAATATATAGAACTTTCAAAATTGAATTGATAGGGATCTCATTAAAAGGCATAATTGGTGAACGTTGCGCAAGCGCATAAAGTGATCACATAAACCAGCCGATGACAGGTCGTAAGCCCTGTAGGTGCCTTGATTTCCCGGTTCTCCTACAATAAATATTCCAACTTCGTCTCTATTGAGATAATTAAAAATCTGTTAAAAAAAAAAAAACTTATTCTTCTCTTTTTTATTTAGACTTTTGGGTTCGTTTTAAGTCTAATAGTCTATTGTGCAGAAATATTATTAACGATATGCACACTTGATGAAAATACATATGTAAAAACGAATGGGATGTGGGATGTGAAGATGTAACCTGCACTAGAATCTTTTCAATACTTTTGTTTAATCAAATTTAAACCATTTATATCATCCTATTTTAAATAATTTTTAACACCTACATAATATATTTGATTTCGTTGACAATATTTAAAGAAAGGGAGCTGTGGCCATTACTGAATTCTTCACAACGTTTATATTCAAATTATTTACCATAGTTTAAGTCTTCTTCTTCTTCGTTAATGTAGACTTTTGTGTCAATTTTAAGTTCATCAGTCTAATTGTGCAAAAATATAATGCACACTTGATGAAAAAATATAAAACGAATGGGATGTGACCAACACTGGATCTTTTCAGTACATTTGTTTAATCAAATTTTAACCACATCCCAACATCCAAAATTACTAAATATTCAATAGGTAAGTACATATTACAATTTGTTTTCGATGATAATATTTAAAAATGGGGGTTGTGGCCAAACCAATCTCTTTACAATGTTGATAAACAGTCATATTTAAAACCATTTCGAATAGTGAAGAAATTGTATATTATACTTCATTCACACTTTATAGCAATATATAAAAAATAATGGGTTGTGGCCATCACTTGAACATTTTACAATCAAATTCAATCATATTTCAAACCACTTTTCATAGTCTTTTGCAAAATAATTGGGTGACAATATTATAAAAACGATTGCTTTTTCCTTCACAATTTTACATTCTTGGCCAACGGCGGGACATAAAAGCTAGTACATAATAAGAGTGGTGGCAGAGCGGTAAGCGCGCTGGGTTAATAATTCAGTGATCGCGAGTTCGAATCCTGCCACGACAGATTTCGTTCACCTTTGTATAGCACAAGCATATTATATGATTAGTTTAGGGATTATTTTTATTTTATTTTACATGGTATCGTATTACTTCCTTAGTATACCTAAATATTTACAAAGAAACAAGTAGGCACGCGCAGACCGCTTTCTATGTTAAACACATTTTATATAGACCTTATTTTATGTATTTTTTAGATTTTTTCGATGCTTAATACAGATGTCAATAGATTTGTTCACAACGCCATCTATTAAAAGCTTACACGACTCAAAAATGATATACGACCCTATATCCTATAAATAATATTTGGGCCGATGTAGGGAAGTCAAAATTTGTGGGTACCTATATGTATTTTTGGATGGAAATCTTTTTTTTTAATAAATAAAAATATTTTTGTATCTGGATAATAGCACCACCTATTAGGTCCAATCCTACAAAACTATCATTTCAATTTAGACAATTTCATTGAAATCATTAGAGCTGTTTCGGAGATAAGCGTTTACGATATTTTTCGTTATTCATCGTTACACGATATTTTTATATATATTAACATTTTAATCGTTTCTTATACTAACTGATATAAAATGTCAGGAAGAATTCTACAATTCCACGCGTATTTGATTCTCATAACACGTTGTTCTTAGCTGGGGTGGACATCGACATCTTCAATGTAAAATACGATATGTTTCGTTGCGATATATTGAAGATGATACGCTCTTAATCTTCCTCCCTCGTACCCTCCTATCCAACCCATCCCATACAAATTGTATGTATGTGTGTGTGCATGTGTATGTATGTGTGTGCGTGTACCTACGAAATAAGAATAGCAACATAAGTAATTGTAACTTAATCAGCCCACCTTTGATTTCATGGTGCATTGTACTAACTACTGGTAATAAAAAAAAAATATTATTCCTGTCTAACGTGGCTCCTGAAATGAGTCCTGGACATACAGAATATGTCCACGGACCTGATCTTTTCCAAATTATTATACGTGGTAAGGCATCGGTACAATGGCGAATTTTGAGCGGCATTAGTGTTTTTTTTGTCTAAAAAGAACGTTGAGGTGTGTCTTGTTCGTCTGTTTGGTATGTTGATGTTAATAATTTTCAGAAGGTCTGTACAGTCAATATTGAAGTTTATTATGTCATAAAGGTACATTAAGTTTGAGGTCCTTCGTCTTGTCTGTAAAGTCTGCAATTCATGTTTGTAGTTATTACCATATTTGTACTTCATATGTTTCAAAAATATTTGTTGTATTCGTTCCACATCGTCAATACAAATATTATATTGTGGATTCCAGATGACTGATGCATGTTCCAATTGACTTCCAACAATTGTGTTACATAGTAAGACAAATGTTTTCACTTGTGTGAATGGTTTGCATACTCTCATCAGGAATCCCAACATTTTTTAAGCTTTCAGTGTAATTGTGTCAATGTGTTTGTCAAATAAAAGTTCACTGTCCAGCTGCATACCTAAGTCTCCACAGTCTGATTTCTTATCAATCGCCTCCCTATTGATTGTGTATGTGTATTGTACTCCCTTTCCTAGAGAATGTAATGGAGTGATATTTTTTTACATTTAGTAACAGCTTATTCGAGACACAATAAGAAGTTAGTCTATCAAGGTCAAGTTGTAAGTCCTCACAGTCAGTAATGTCTATAACAGTTTTGTAGATTTTCATATCGTCAGCGCATAATATGTAATTACTGTTCCTGAAGCATAATCCAATGTCATGTATGTAAATATTAAATAAGAGAGGCCCCAAATGGGAACCTTGAGGTACACCCGATGGCACCTGTGTTGCAGACGATAGATGACCACCGTACTCTACTATTTGGCTTCTATTAATAAGGTATGATTTTAGCCACCTAAGAAGATCGCCGTGAATACCCAAAAGTTTTAGCTTCTTAGTCAGAATTAGATGGTCCACTTTATCAAAGGCTTTTGAGTAGTCTGTATATATTGCGTCAGTTTGTCTTTTGTTATCAAGGTTGTCATGAATTTCGTTTAGAAAGACATTTAAGTTTGTATTAGTAGAACGTCCCCTAACAAAACCATGTTGTTTAGGATCTAAATGGAGTTTGACCGCAAAGTACATTTGATCGTACACGATCTTTTCCAAGAGTTTACTCAAAATGGGCAACTTGGAAACTGGTCAGTAATTCGAAACATCTTTCAGGTTCCCACTCTTAGGTATAGGAGCAACTAATGCCTGTTTCCATCTATCAGGAAATGCACCGTTGGATAATTATTTAAAAGCAAAGCACTGAGAATCAGCCGTCGGCTGATGAGCGAATGGTGATTTGTTGTAGGCGCTCGCTTCTGGCGGCGGTGTCCTTCGGTCGTCCTCGGCAATTTCCGTGAGAAGCGGAATCATCCGAGTGAGATGGCATCATTCTTATTGAAGTACATCCTCGCCACACATACTTATCAGCCCACATTGTAAAAAGGGTATAAAAGAACTTTGAATATAGAGGCATGAAAATCGAGAAATAAAGCTTATGCCTAATACTGGACGACATTTAAGGATTTCACAAAAAATTCAAGGTTTAATATAAATAAAAAATAGTTTGCATTATGAAAATAAATGATTTGCGTGAATTATCTATCCGGGTTATCCGCGTCAAATAAAATTCCTACATACTTTTTGCAAGGAAAACATTCCGAAATTAGACAAATTAAATAAGGATCAACCCTTCTCAACGTTCAAATGAACATCATCTCCGAAAATGCCCGGCAATTAACATTTTTTTTGTCAGACGTTCACTTTCCGAAATGAAAAAAAAATGTTTGAGAGTCTTTGTGATTGTGGAAAACCAATTTAATTTAAAAGCAGAAAAAAATGAAAATTCAGCGCAAGGAACTGGAGCGGTTTGTATTGTGGAATTAAAACCTCAACCGAATAAAATTAATTCTACTTTGGACGTAGGTAGTACAATTCATTAATATTTATAATTTGCCATCTTTTTTGTCTTCCTTGAACTATTGTATATAAATTTTCATTACCAAAATAAACAGTTTCAAATTCGGATTATTTGTGGAATCATCGTGATTCTGGCGAATAAAATAAACCACGTGATTCCATTTAAGAGTTGTATTCTAACACAAAATAATGCTTAGATAAACTAGTTGCATGTAACACATGAGATCCAACTGTCGATAGTGATAAGAATAAGTACCAAACTATAAACCCATAAATACAAATTATTTAATATTTTAAGATATTTGGTTTTCTATACAACACATGTACCTAGGTATGTATGTCAAGATTGGATAGTATGGAGGTCAGTCCTTTGATCCTACCCAGAATATGAAAACAGCATGATGGTGTGTATGTATGTTTGGAGATTAGTATCAAACTATTAAGTCTTCTTAGATTATTGTGTGTAGCTATTGCCATACAAATTGTATGAAGCAATGTCGTCACTAAATACAATTTTTATAAAAATTGTTAAAAAAAAATTGAGATGTGCTAATACAATTTCAATATTTTTTATAGAAATTTAAATTATCTAGTTGGGGTGTTTCGTTTTTTTTCGATATTTTTTAAAAAAATGGAAATATAGGCAGTTAAACTCAAAAATTTATCATAAAAAAAATATTTTTCTTAATCAAAAATGTTTGAGAAACCCTGGAATTTTAAAAAAAAAACTAATTTGAGATTTTATATTTGTCTATGTTTATGCCAATTTTCAGCATTCTAGCTTTTACGGTTTCTGAGATATATGGAAAAATAAATCAAAATTTCAAAAGTTGATAACCCCTGACTGAAACAAAAATTAACAATTCTGAGTATAATAGTTTTATAGGCTTGTAATTTTTTATATATTTTAAAATTTTGGGCTCTGTAAATTAAGCGGATCAAAAGTTATAAGGGGGGGACAGACAGACACACACACACAGACATACAGACGCACAGACACACAGACACACACACACAAAACTCACATAAAATTTTCTACTCCGAATTCTGAGAAAATCCATGTATGGAAACATATATGCTGCGAGGCCTCTAGTTGGTGCTATTAGCATGCAAAAAGTCCACTACACCATACAAAATTTTCCTTCGTACACGCATCTTGGCTTAATAATGACGATTCATTAAGAGAATTGAATTCTCATGAACGAATCGACAGTTGGATCACTGCTTTTCATATAAAATTAGATTTGAAATAATATTTAACTATAATTAACCCGGCATGCCACACGTCACGAAATATTGCACGGTCAACCAGGTGGGTGTGAGAAACCCTTGTGGTCAAGTCGTATTATTTTTGTTACCTTTTGAAAATTTGACTTACTCTTTTTAGATATATTTTTTTATATTCATTCTTCAAGGTTTGGAAACAAACAACAATAGATTTCATGTTTATAAATATTTATTTTCGAATTAAATAAAAAAATCCAAATTGATATATCAAAATCAACAGCTCTCTAAATTTTGGCTATATTAGAAATAAATACAAAACGTTATGCGTATTTTTCTTTTCATTTTTAAAATAAGAAATTTTGAATAATATTTTGACATATTATTTTTATTTATATTTCACCTTTTGAAATATAAATAAAAATAATATGTCAAAATAATAAATTCTTCGCGTCGAAAATCAGCACAATTCTTGCAGCAAAATATTGCATGCTCGAGACACAAATACTTGTTACACGAAAAAACACGTGTAGGTATTTTGTTTTTCTATCTTTCTTGCAAGTTTATGACATCTTCTGATTGTATTTTGAATTTCGACATTTGGTTTTACTGGAATATATTGTTGAATTGTCTACTTCAATATCACTTAGTTCTTGTTCGGTGTCACTCTCAGAATCTTCCGATGTTTCCACCTCTACTGCTTTCCATTGAGCTAACACTCGTCTCTGTTCTTCTTCATACGACATTGTGAATAGAATTTGTAAAAAAAAACTTTAAAAATTTGGTTATGAAAAAAAAATATATGACACGAAAAAGCTACGTAGTGCGTAAGTATGGGTGTGAGACACCCGAGCGCGACAACAACAAGTCCTGCATACACGGCCGACACCGGATTGCTAAATTTTTGTCGTTGACCAAATATTTGCATCTTTTACTGCAGCTACTGAGAGTGCAGGGGATATAGGGAAGCGGTAACATTAAATATTTTTGGTTTAAAAACCGTCCGGGTGTCACACACCCATAGTGTGGTACGCCGGGTTAAACAACCAAAACGTTAAGAAAAGGAGAATATGTCCTATTCTGATTCGTCTAAATTTAACCGTCTGAATTTTAGTACATGAGAAATGTAAAAAAGTTGACTGCATATATACGGAACTCATTACGACACACAGCGCGGATAAAATCCTTTTATCCACGGTCGCCCGTTGGTTTAGACGTTTTCGTACTCTGAAATGATTCCGAATAGAACATAATATTATGAACTACGAACTTAATTAAACGTCGCGTCGTAACATTCATTTACTTTCACGACTGTATTATTTTTTTTCAAGGCATAGCATCCTATTGGATGATTTGTGCCAAAAAAACTGCAAATAAACGAATTAACACAAATTTACAAATAAAATCAAACATGAAACTCAAATAGAAGTATTAAAAAATACAAATACATAAGAATTATAAAATTACATAGTTGGTTTTAAGTGATATTAAGAGCATCGCTTTAGTAGATTCCATAGCCTAGTTCAATAACAATTGATATTTGAGAAGGTATTTGTTAAGGTGATGTGTCGTAGGCGTCTCTAATTGGACACGACACCCCAGGAAGACATAGTTAACTGTATAACATAATTAATTCACCACAATATCTTATGATAAAGGTTATTTTCTTGTCAAATCGTGGTCTGGCTCTTCGATCAGCTTATCGTACCACAATTGCTATTACCCATTCATTCTACTAAATATTTCAGTTCCTCTTTTGAGGTACAATCATAAAGACTCCAAAACACCTTAAGTGCTGATATAACGCTGTCACAATCGATTCTACTTTTAAACAAAAGACTAAAGCTGTTATACCTGTCTAACAACTCTTAATTGACACTTCTACCCTATCCTCTCTCACATAATACCACAACGTCTATCTCCCTTCTTTCTTTGTTGCTGTCCTTTTACATTTCACAATGTTTTGTGTTTATCTTCCTGTATGTTTTTAGTTATAATTGTCAGCCTTCGTGGCTGAGGCGATGCAGGAGACCTGATGCTGGTCACCGACAATGCCGTTGCAGATGCTGAATTCTGGGACGAAGTAGTAGTGGAGAAGTGCTCGGACCCGAAAGTGAGTGAGTTATTTGATTATAATTATTAATTATTGTAATTCAAATATTTTAACGCATATATCTGTGCATATTTCTTACTTATATGTATCTATGCAAACATTCCGGTTTTCCTTCAAATTGAATTTACCTTTCTTATGTGTTTTTATTTTTTATGTTTCTGCTAATATAACGTTGATATGTATAGATGTTATGAATTGTGTTTCTTTGGTTAATTTTATGTTTCTGCTAATATAACGTTGATATGTATAGATGTTATGAATTGTGTTTCTTTGGTTAATTTTATGATGTGTCATCCAATATTTTGTTTTGTAAAGAACTTTAAGCCGTGAATTTCTGAATAAATAAATATTATGTTTCCTTCTCATCTCTATTAAGATATTAAAAATTCGTTAAAAAATACTTGTAATGTTTATTTTTTTAAGTTATTGAAGTCAGTTTGTCTCAAATTTACTGAACCACACCACCCTACTGTAAGTCTTGTAGTTTCATAATATTGCTGTGTTCAAACTCGAATAATGGAGTTAACTCACAATTAACTCATTATATCATGTCTATTGCTCTCCATGCGTAAAAAACCATGGTGGAACATTTCTACATATCAATATATGTATATTATTAATATATTTATAATAGCATATTATTTACAAACATTTGTTAAAAAATGGCACTTGAAAATACTGAAATACTTTGGTTTTGAAGCTTGGCACTCAGGTGTTTATTTCATCCTCACAATTAGATATTGTCATTTTTCTGTGGCTGATTATTCTAATCTTATAGCCTTCAAGATTATTATTTTTCAGTGGTTCGTTTCCAATTTTCAACGTTTTCGAATAAGGTACCTATTTTTTCACTCATTTTTATAACACATTCGATTTAATTGTTTCAACAAAACTGTTCATAAAGTTATGTTTTATACACATTCAACAAACTTGAAAAAATGTGTCATAAGTCATATCTGTCAGCAGGTACTATGTATATAGTAGAATAATGGTTGGCGTACAAGATGACATAAATGAAATATGGTTGTGTCATATTTTTTAAAACCACTGAACAAAGAGATAGAAATAAAAAAAAAAACTAACAAACAAGGTGACATGAAAAATGACGAAAGGAAATATAAAATATAACCTCAATACCAACTTAATCCACTTATCATCATACTGTGAAATGTACCGAAATATTTATCAGAATTAATGTACCTACATAATATATATTACCGTGAGGTTATTTTTAACTTCATAAAATAGATGTAACTTTCCATGAAGGTTCTCAGTGCTAAATGCAAACAACAATTTATTAAAGACACAATCACATCTAAAAAATATTAGGTTGAACCTCTTTTAGAAAAAAATTAAGTAAAATCAAATCATTTTCAATATTTATTTGAGTTAATTTTGTGACATAATTAATTACATTGATTACAAATTGATATTTTCAACCACGAGTGAATTCTGTGATATGACTGGTTTCGAAGCGAATGCTTCTTCAGGTGACAACTGACTATATTTGAATGTTGCAATACGGTATTGAGGGTAAAAGACAATAAATTTTTGACAATAGATTCTTCTACGCATAACTAGTTATTTTTTGACACATTTTTTTTTCGTTAATACATAAACTATACCGGAAGCAAAGTACCTACGTAGCGATCGATTGAGTTTTACTAAATTGGTAATAAGGTAATATAAAGAAGCTTTGAAATATCCCCCTTACCAGAAAAACTCACAGAGAGCCAACTCCGGTGGTGTTAGCATGTAAAGAGTAGACAAAAGAGTTTCTGGGAATACTAGACCAAAATGCTCTAGTACTCCCAGAAAATAGGAGAGGAAATGGACATCCAATATTCACGTGATGGGGTAATATGAGTAAGCTCAAATGCCAGACGTTACTCGGTTACGCAAATTATTGAACGATCTTGATCGATATTCAAAGTTTTAAATAAGGAAATGAAGAGTTTCTCCGATTCAATTCAGGGAATTAAAAGTACGGCTTCCAGGAGCATCAGGTCGAAATTAGACGGAAGATTTTCAAGTATTTTTGAAAGGATATTTCCAGCAAAATTTTCGGTTAATTTAATTTATTCAAAAAGAGATTTTTGCGCTTCACTGCCACTGTAGATGAATTTGCCGGCTAAAAATCACAACTGACGAGTAAAATCTAAATAACAAAATAAGGAAATGATTACAATTACCAACACACCTAATAAAAATGTTTTTTATCTCTTACAAAATATTCTTCAAAGACGAATTACAAATAAATATATTCAACTATTTGATTAAATTCTGAGAAAAATACTTTTTTTTATGTTTGTGGCAATTAACCCAATTTAGAGTGTAATTGCTTGAATTGAAATATAAATAATATAAGGTTAGGAGTAGTTTTTGGAGAATAAAAATTAAGATATAGTTCAATATTGTGTGTTAAATTTTTTTGTATTACTAAGAGATAACAGGTGAAAGATGTATGAACAGTGCCGATCAAGGACTGATACAAACCCTTGATATTAGACCGGTTATTACAATTTAAAAACATATGGTCCAGAGTCTCCTCCTCTAGACCACACAATACCTATCTCATTCAAGTCGTTGGGTTTCCCTATTCAATTTTATTAGCATTTACAAAATTAACATATTTAAGAAAATCTAAAACTACCTTTTAATTTTCTTTGAAGTGGTCATTTTCCCGAAAATCATTCATAATTATGGATGAATTAAATTCACATAATTTGAACATATTATTACTCATCTTTATTAATGGAATCATTCTTTTATTGGAAAATATATTTTGAATATATAATACTTAATAATGAATAATAATCATACAGATTTGATATTATGCAAAACATCATATCATTACAAAATTTCTGTATTTATGAGATGAGAACCCTTACATACGTTTCAATGATTAAAAAGTACCTACACGCATAGTTAAAAAGTTTAGCAAAAATAATTAAAAAGTATTTAATTTCATAATTTTAATAAATTGTTTAGATGACAACACAATACATTACGGATGATATTCTTTGTTAATAATGTTTTTTTTTACTTATTATTGTACAGTGTACAACCTCACTATTTCTAATCATTCATCCGTCATACAATTATTTAGAGTTGATACGAATATTATGTAAATGTAGTTTGAAAATTGAATGACGGAGAACTTGTTGTGCTTTTACGAGTACCTTCACATATTCGATGTGAAACTACAATACATTTTGTACACAACAACGTAATACACTAAAATATATATCAAATAGGTAGATAAGATTATTCAACTTATTAGGTATGTGTGTGGAGTTCATTGTCTCTTCAATATAATAATGCCTTCAATCAAACATTGTATACGCCTTGATAAAAGCATAGATCGAAATTCGAACTCTCGGAGTCACCTTCAAAGAATTATGTAAGGAGAGAAGAACCCTTCATTCCAAGAATTCGCTACAACATATTATGTATTTGTCCTTTATACTCTGGTTGTAATTTTTAAAACCTGTGGACTGGAGCCATTGAGGTTTAAGGTACTTTCTGGAAAGACCGAACCGAGGGCCCAAGTGTGGACTGAGACCCCTAAGGTTTAAGGTACCTACCATTACTCTTTATGGTTCACCTGTAAATGATGATGTCTTCTCTTAGAGCATTTTTGAAGCTAAAAAGAAATAAGGAATAAATCTACGAACAAATAACGCATGTACCAAAATATAGTTCTGCAATAATTGCACAGAAAAACATTGCCCAATACCTACGATTGTCGATCCATGGCAAAGTAATAAGTTTTTGATATACATATACGCCAGCGTCTAAGGTTAGAATTAGCACTACAGAGGAGAAATTGAACATTATTTATTATGCGATTCTTGCCTGGCTGTAAACACTAGTTAGTTGGAAGAATTTAAGATTCGAAAACAATATATGCCATTACTATATAAATAAGCTAAAAATGAGAAAAAATAGCTCACAAAACTTTGACCATTCAAAAACGTTATTAAATCCTTCATTTTTCTTCGAGGTTACTTAATAAATTAATCAAAAACTATTTGCCAATACTGAACATGCAATATATTTGACTATGATGTGAATTTTTTTTCTTTTATGCAAGTGAGAACATATTATGTATGTACAAAATCTCATTAAACTAAGCTACTTTTATGCTTACTTTTAGTTGAGTTCTTTCAAAGATATATTAATATAGTACTGAGTGAGATATTAAAAGATTCATACAATAAAAGTTCGATGTTCAGCACACTTGATATGATATTGTTCTTAAATTTATTCTTAAAATAAACCTTAAACTTAATATAGTGTAGGTACATATTATGTCCAATATACGGTGTTTTATATGAAAATAATTGTATAGGTATACATAGAAAAATTAAAATAAAACCGTATATACCGTTAAAATGATACCTCCTATAATAGACAAAGAATATTTAGATTTATAGATAGGTAAAGAAAGGGAGTCAGAGGATTTGGTTGGAAACAGGCGATAAATCCTGTTCCTTTGTAGAAGCTACATATTCCTTCACAAAGTTTTTTTCTGATGTGTTAGTTATCTCTTTGATTTTTTGCTTCTCTCTATTTGATCAGAATTATTCCCGGTTAAGATTTATAGAGCATTCACTTGTGATCCACTTTCAGACACTGTTATAAATATATCCAGATGAACTATGGGATTACAATAACAGGAAAATCTTTAGATGATATATGAACGAAGAGTTAATAAAGTTGGTTCATAACCTATGGATCATTTTTATTTATCACGTTGATCGTATTTAAATGTTTTGGAAAAACGAGTGTCAATTTTTATATTAATGAAATGTTTACAATTCAACTAAAAAACATTTTGCAATTTCAAAGGGCAATTTGAAAGTTTGGACAAATTAAATCATAGAGATTTTATGAACTGATGTTTGTATCTTTTATTTAATTCACTTTACATATGAAATTTAGTAAAATAAAATCAATATTAAGAGTACAAAAATCTTCCTAGTGTGCTATTCGTAATTCGCCATACACTCAAGAACAACACGATGAAACTAAGAGTATGCACTTTCTACATAATATTTGTTACAAAACTAATATTTTTTACAAAGTCACGAAATCATAGCTCCTAATAATTCCAAATTACATAGTAGAGAGTTGAAATTGGTATGAGGATTTACCCAATTAAAATTAATATATTCGATTCGGAATAACTTACTATTATTGTCTGCCCACATCTTATAAGTGTTCTCGGGCAGTTGTGTCTACCAATAATATAATATGCATCGATTCAAAACAAATTAGTCATTGAACTAAAGAAATTTCACATGAAAATTCGATTCTCATTAAAGAACGTTTAACATAATGTAGCATGCTCTTTTTAAAACATGAGCATCCCCATTCTAGTTGGGAAAGGTTTCATTGAAGCTATTTAAAGTTTTTAAAGGGTACCTTTCCCAGTTCATATATCGTATTGCCTTTTTCCTTTATTCCACAGTCGGATATGTCATTATCCAAAACGCTATTCCTGATCAGATGACTATTTTTACATAGATAAACTTATTTGTTGCATTCTATTTTTCTAAACCATGACACCTTTGTACTAGTACTGGGTGTCACCAATTGTTTCTTTTTCAGCCTATTTCCGTCCAATCCTGAACGAAGGACTCGAAGGAACGAAGCTCTTGGGGGGTGGTTGCTAACAAGGACAAGATTGTCTGCAAATCGTAGGTGGTTAAGATTTTTCCATCAATGCGGAAACATTTGCTCTCTCAGTTACGTGTAAAAAACATCCCAACGCCAACGTCATTCATTGTTTAAATAATTATTAAAACATTATATTTTCTTCGTGAAATTCTTAATTTGATGTCGAAATTCATATATACAATAAATGCATTTATTATATCTCTATTTGGAAAGGAAATAAGTCTCGAAGTTAGCAATATTTAATTACACATTTTTATTTTGTAAAAATCATGTAGTATACATACTAAGGAATAAAAAACACAACAACACATTAATTTTATAAGAAATTAGCTGTATCAACTTGTATTATAACTTTTTTAAATACAATATTACTACATAAGTATTTTTCCACAAAATTCGATTAATAAAAGAAAATCAGAAAAAAATAATAGTTGGTATTATTTTGAAAAAACTTTGGTTTATTAGTTTATGAAAACGGATTTTTTAAATGGATTTCCACTCTGTTAACACAAAAACTTTGCAAATCATTATATAACTATAACATGTTGTGTTAACATTTCATATTAATGTGATTGATTTAGCTCATTCTGAAATTTGAAACGGTAACGATATTTTTTACAGATCATATTTTTACTGAAAAAAAAGGTAAAATATAAGTATTCACCATGATGTCTGTTTTTCTATGTGGGAGTATGGACTATAAACGAATAACATATCACTTATCGTTTTTCAACAATAGTACCTATTAACAACCTAACTTAGATAGGTGTTCTGTTAGCTACTACTTACATTTCCCTTACACAGATTCAATCTTTATCTTCATTACTTGTACTACTCTTACCACTTCCATCATTATCATCAGTGGTGGCTCCAAAGCCCAGGATGGGCCTTGGCCTCCTTAAGGAATCGTCTCCATTGCACCTTATCCATAGCCTTTTCTCTCCAATTCCCCACATCGGCTACCCGAAGGTCCCTCTTGACTCAATCCGTCCATTGTAGTTAAGGCCTACCCACACCTCTCACACTTCGGACATTTGTGAGGATTCTTTTCAGTATCTGGTCATCATCCATAAGGTGCACGTGTACCTGATTCTCCGTGTGCCTTGATCGCAGAGAACCAAATTTTTTTTCTCTCGGAAACCAGTAAAGCATCAATGTCCTTTTTAGCAAGAACCCAATACTCTGAGTCGTGTGTTAGTACAGGTTGTAAAAAAGAGTTTTTTGGACGAGGGTTTTCATGTTTCTTGACGGTACACGTGATGTTAAGTGCCTCTGTAATCCAAAGTAACATATGTTATCCACTTCTATCACTCCATATTGTTAGAGCTTAGTCGATGACTTGTATGGAGAGTAATTTGTTTGCCCAGGCGAAGAAGATGTTCGCATTGAAACCAATTCGTTTTTCGAAACCAAGACAATCTTTTCAGAATCCTAAAAAAATAAGATGAAGCATGGATAATAATATATATGTTTTGTTATTAAAATACAAAAACAAAAAGATGCACACTAACAGTAAAAGAAGAATCTATAAACATTATGTGTTAGACAAGTTGCCTCATACGGGATAGAGACAATTGCAAGGTACAACTCGGACAAAATCTCTTTTAGCTACCGAAATGTAAACACTGAGATTCATAACCAAAAACACACTTATCTTATTTTTAGCTTATGTGGCATTCCATCCAATCATTAGGATGATTTTTGCCAGTGTAAAAATGTAAGTAAATTATTTTGAGACTTGAGGTTATTGCATTATAGATTGAATCGATTAAGGCGAAGAAGTTTTTCTATGTGGAAATAAATTTGCAAGGAATTTTATGACAAAAGAAGTGACATGTTGATTGGTAGTGGAATATAAAGTATATAGTACAAATCATGTTATATAGTACATATAGTGCAAAAATACATGCTCAAGGGTCTCGACCATCTCTCCACAAACGCACGAAGAGTTATCCCTAACATATATCTTGTAAAGGTGACTGTGATAAGGCAGTGTCCTAGTCTGATGCGACATATTATATTTGACACGTCTCATTTGGCGATGCCCTTGTCATGGAACCATGGTTTAGCAGTAATAGATATTTGGATGGATTTATAGACATAAAACTCAACTGTCTAGAAAGATAGCACTAAATGCAAATGAAGAAAAATCTTACATGCATTATTGTGCTGTCTTCTCTTTGAGGTAGATAGAGAAAACGAAGCACCATAGTTTTCTATCATCAAATATGTTTCTCGCTCACTTATGTACATCCATTCATGCGTCATGCATGCTCTTCTACTATTAATACTTATTATATTGTTCTTCATCTTTCAGCCTTGTCAATTCTGTTTGTCAGCTATTCCTCCATTTTGGTTTGGAAGGAATAGAAATTAGGATGGACTTATGGGATAATATTGAACATGTCCCAGTATAGATGGGTCGATGGCAGTGCGGTTAGCGCGCTGGGCTAGTAATCCAGTGGTCGCGAGTTCGAATCCTGCCTCGACCGATTTCGTTCACCTACTATAGCACAAGCATTTATTTGCTTATTTTAGGGAACGTAGAAAGATATATATGTACTTTTTTAACAAGAACATATTCAATTTTTTATAAAAAAAAATAAAATAAAAAAAAAACGTCCATTTGGATAATCGATGCTATTGAGTCTTGACAGGGAATCATTGAATGAGGGGGTAAGACGCCAGAGAGGGAGGTTTGCTTCATAGGTATATTAATTCTAGTTGGTTAATAAAAGTTGCCGTTTAACAATAAGCCCGCCACTATACAAATTATACGTACAGAAAGTTATATAAATGTACATCGTTTCAAAGAACTGAAACAAACATTTATTGAGACTCAATATTTCCCGTCCTTGTCAGTGCTATGTCGTGATTAATAAAGTACTGTCATCTCTGAGATTATTGGCTAGGTATTCTATTTCGTCACGAGTGTCTAGTGCTCTTGTGTACGCTCCCGTGGCAAGGGCGAGATATAATGAAATGAAATGTTCCAACTCCCATAAAGTTCACACGAAACGACCGTCCTTGCATAATGTACATGAATATTCAAGCACCACCCTATTCTAGTGTATTTACGATAGTCCCATAGACCGGCCCCTTAGGGACTCTCTGACTCTCTCAGTCCCCTTCCCTCTCAGCACCGCAATCAAACTTGCCTTTGGATATGCAATTAACCGAGTATCGCTTCGCACGTTAATTTCGTGCGATATTAAAGCCAAGTCAGTTGATGTTGAATCGTTCGTTGTTCACGATCTTGGGGAGGTTGGTGTTGGTGTGTGTAAATTGTACATACCTGCCTGCTCAAAGAGACTTTGAGATTAATGTAAGACAACTAGAGAGGTATTATAAAATATTCCTAATTATGTACTTCGTTTGGCATTTAAATCAAAGACATGTGGAGATACAATTACGTGACAGAGTACTAAAATCATTTTACTGTTCTTGTTTCATTACGGTTGTAATTCTTGATCTTTTAAGTACCTATTTGACTTCGTTGAACATTCGTAACCATTATAACATGACTGACTTATTTTTTTTAAATCTTAATATAAATCAACAATTTTCTTAGTCTGATTTTTTTTTGAACATGGGAACAACAGCTTTTAGGATCTGCGTTGGGGAGGGTTTGCAATCTACCCAGGAAAATATTAATTTAATTAAAAAAAAAACCGGGTTGTTAGAAGGTGGAAACATTGAATTCGGAAGATCGTTCTGCATCTGTCCTGCTGTGTTGATAAAAGAGTTTGAGAAGGTTTACTGTGAACGGGTGTTGAGATTGAGTAAAATGAGAGACTCTATTTTGGACCAGGAATGAAAGTTATTCTGAGCATCTCCAGTGTATCTATGTATAGAATAAATTTAGAATACCGACCTTGCGTCTGTGTTCTAGTAATTGCAAACTAAAGATATGCTCAAGATTGCAATATAATGATATGCATAAACTATAGGAAAAATGTCTTTATCTAGATTATAAAAAATGCTGTTATACCTAACTATAGGATTTTTCAATCGTCGCAAAGAACTGTGAACTACAAAAAATCACTAAAATCAATAAAACAATTTAATTGTGAAATTATAAAAAAAATATTCCTTTTGTAACCAAAAAACAAAACTAGTCGTAAATATAATGAGATGTAGATTAGGATATATGATAACAATGAATATTGATTTTCAGTGCACATAAAAATGAAACATTCACTGTCTCTATACTCTTCACATGTCATGATACCTGATTCCTTGAATTTAATTCCTTATTCGTTTCTCTCCACTTAAAATCACTTGCATTTAATATCGGTAGAAAACTTACATACAAAATATCACCTCTTTGACAACAATGTGTACGTTCATTGGTACATATTATTATGTTAAACCTCTTACCTATTTAAATGCCATAGATCAAAATAATATGATTTGCTGTAGAATAATATTTAAATGTTTATTTTGAATAATTTTTTTTAAATTCGGTGCATTTATTTAAATAATAAATGTGAATTAAATTCCGCAACGTTGAACTATAATATTTCAAACGAGTCAAATAAATTGACAAACTTAATAAAGCATTGAAGTTATTTAAATATGCAAAGCTGTAGTCATTTTTAATAGCCAAGGCAAATTATATTCTTCGGTTTAAATCCAGGTGGAACTGCGTAGAATCGAATGAAATATCGACATTTAAAATCGTCCTTTATGAATATTAATTTTTCAATCCTTTATATTAAGGATATTTGCATAATTTATTCCATCTTGGCAATTTTACACCGCAGTTAGACCAATCTGAACGGACGATTCCGAACTTATTGATTTCTTAAATTACAAACAGAAGCGAAATTAGTCGATTAAAATTCGAACTTCCGCTTTGAGCGTGAAAGAAAATGGTCACACTGAAAAATATTAAATTCAAACATGTTTTTTAATTAATAAATAAGCAGATGTTATAATTTTCAAGTCGGTATTTCTTTAATATTAAACTCTTTTCAACTAACTTTATCTTTTTTTCATAGTAAACTGCATTAAAGTGAATTTTGTGTTAATTATTTTGAAAGTACACAGTAAAAACTTGAAATAATGATATATTATATTTTATATATACGACTGCTCCCTATATAACAGAGAGACGATTTTGGAGAGTGAAAACGTAAGAGATGTGTATTGTGTTCGTATACCCTTCCATTGTTGTCAAACCATTTCTTTATAAACTCATGTTTATTATATTTATAATATATATAAAGTAAATTGGTTATTTTCGATCTTTTTACAGTAGGTCTTGTTAAATTTAAGAGATTCATTATTTGAGTATTATTCAAAATAAGAAAATAGTTGGAATACACGTATCAAGCTTGAAAAAAGTATTAAAAACAAAAATTTAATATCAAATCATCGCAAACCCAAACTGTGAAACGATGTTTAAAAGAATCATCTCAATACTGATAAACAATATAAAATTATCTATTCAATGACAAACATATAATTGATAAAAAAATATTGTTTCACCATTGATCAAAAAATATTACGTGTTAAGTTTGTCTAGAGACTTTCTCCTATATAAATAAAATAAATACAAAAACAATGGCAATAGTTTGTCGATATAAAGAAACCTGGAACACTATTCTGTATTGACGAATGGCTCTTCTTCGGAACAATCCGAAAGTTGGCAATTAATAATAATTGTTGGGAAATTTTAGTCACAAGTTGGGCAGACGCCTCGAGCTCCGCAGGAATTCCGATTCATCGTGGGGAGCGGCATATTTGCACGCCATCAATATCAGGTTTGCTGATAAACTTTCCAACTATTCGCGTCCAAGAAACGCGCCAAAATTAGACAATAATTAATTTGCCTTTGACATCTTATTGATTCAATACCAAGAACCACACGACCTCATCTGGCTGCAGAACATCCAACATGGCATCCAGAGAAATAGGAACGTGGAATAAGGAAGGCGAGAACAAGGTGACTAAAGAATCTTTATCTTTGAAAAAAATAATATTGTTTAATAAAATGAGGTGATAATATTAAGGTATGTATATAACGTGTAGGTATACACAAATAATAGGTATTTTTCCTTGCTGCCAGTGTTTAAAAGTCACGTAGCGTCCACAGGAAAACCAAAATTACCATCTACAAAACAGTCATACGTACTGTACTAGCATATGGTTGTGAGGCGCTGACACTGACAGTAAGGATGGCCGAGATGCTGGATATTTTTGAAAGAAAGATCCTCCGTCGAATCTATGGACCGGTAAAAGAGGGAAACCAATGGTGTATTCGTACAAATGACGAGCTGTACGAAATATATCAGGCTCCAAGGATCTCAACGCATTAATTAATTAATTTACGAGTCCGGAACACCATCAAATTAGAAAACTCCAGTGTTCGGCCACCCTTATGCCGCTTTCCTTCGCTGTCACGGTGTCTTCATGTGTACATGTAACTCCAATCAAGGGGCATGAGAGAAGGTGCGAGTTGTCCTGCACAGTGCCACACTAACAAGTATCTTCCTCTCTGTAGCCTCATTTTTTGAGGTTACTGTAGCAGCGGGTGACGTATGTTCTTAGTCTGTTGAGTGCCCTCCATATTGCATATGGTAAGTTGTGTCCCACTGACATCTCCTCTGCTGGAGGTAAGTGTGTGGGACTGGCACTCTCTGCACGCCACAATGACAGACGTCGGGCCCCGGGTGGTTCGACTACAGGAGAAGTCGACTCCAGAAAACTCTTCCTTGACTTAAATCTACACTGACGCGTCTGAGATCCATGCATGGGGTGTCTAGTCAGTATTAAATGGGCAGCAAGAAAGGAGCCTCCACGAAGATTGCATATAGAAACAACTTTAAAAAGCAATCGGGCGCCCCCTGGAAACGGCTGAATGCCGGCTAATCCTTTCACCACCGGAACAACACCAAAGAAAGAAAAATAAACAAGGATGCAACCAAATCAAAGAAAAGTCAACGCATTTAAAACTGCTTAGTTTGAGATGGCCTGGACACGAAGAAAGAATGCCATAATCACGCGTCCCCAAAAGAATACTGAACGGACACCGAGGTGGAAGAAGACGAATGGGAATACCCAGGCTGAATTGGGAGGATGAGGTCAGGAGGGATGCAGAGCAGCTCCGTCACGTGACAGGCTGGAGGACGGCAACCGAGGACAGAATGAGTTGGAAGCAAAAGTTACAGGAGGACAAGGATCGATTCGGGCTGTAGCGCCATCCGATTGAGCATCCATACATATTATTTATATGTTTGACACAAGCGGGATTATTAACAATTTCTTCCAAACTTCTAATTTCTTATGTAGGACAAAAAAGGCGTTTCTCCTGAAAATGGTCGTCCATCGTTCATTCTTTCAATATGCCCAAACCACCTAAAGGATTTTTTTTTGTCAGTCGTTTTTTCAATATGTCCAAACTATTCAACCTCATGGCATCCACTTGCATTTTACTTATAATATGCTTCTTTATCTTGCATTCTCTCCTTGTGTCCTTATTTATTTTTGGTTCATATATCATTCTATTACATACTCTTTTTATTGATCACATTTAAAAACCGATTTCGTAATTTCAGTACAGGTTATGAAATAGTCAAGTAGGTATATGGAAAAGAAATCACGTAAAATGAGAAAAATGTACATAATCAGATAATTATTTTTGGTTTATTCTGATCAAAAAATCAACTTTCGAGAAGATCTCTTTAAAAAGTGAAACATATTTAATAATTGAAAGTTAATAGGTTGTAGCTTAAAATCAAATTTACACTACCTTCGTGATTAATTTTGCATATTATAAATTATTAGTTTAGGTTTTTAGAGAAAAAATGTAATAATTAAAAGGTTGACAATCTCTAAATGGATTTTTGGACCGCATCAATACATCCTCCTACAAAAAGTAATGAACTCATTTTTACAGAAACTAATAGAATTTAAATTTTTTTACTATCATTGAAAAAATAATAACCGTTATTTTTGTATAGAAAAATAAACAGCTCTATCTATGGTTTATTTATATTAAAACAGTAAGCTAATTGAACTACTTGGCTGTACAATGTACAATTCATTTTTTCAGATTAAGTTGTGCTTCAAAGAAAATCCAATTTAAATAGTTGTCTTTATTAAGGTTTTAATTTTCTTGAAAATATTTTTATGAATGTTCCTTCCTAAGTCTTGGATTGTAAATCAAATAGGACCTATTTGAGGTAAAACAATACGACTTCAAGATAACATATCAAATAAACTAATGAACTCTCGTGGGAATTATCATTTAGGAACTTTCAAAGGTTATATTATGTATAAGGTGGATACTGTGTAAACCTATATTGGTTATGTTTTAGCTACAAAATTGGTAGGTTTATAATAATAATCTTTGTACGACCATACAAATCTTGGATTCGGATTGTATGTTTTTACATAGATTGCCTCGAGCTAAGCTTTAAACGGAGCTTGTGGGATGAATAATTAAAACTTTAAACATGGTTTAAGTAATGAAATGAACTACATTTACTTTTAGGATACATTCAATATTCGCCACCTTATATGGATATTTTTGTTTCTTTATTTGTTGTTATATCGTTCTATTACATACTCTTCTTAGTGATCTCATTTCCACAGCATTTATTCTACTTTCATGCGTCTTTTGCCACGTCCATGTTTCACTGGCATACATCAAAGTGGGCACTACAATTGCATCATGTACGGCAATTTTGGCTTCCTTTGAGATGCTTGGATCAGACATTACTGGTCTGAGAGCTCCGTTTATTCTGTTACCTGCCATTACTCTTCTTTCAATGTCTTTATCAGGTCTTCCATTCCTTTCAAACATACTCCCCAAGTACAAATATTCCTCTACTTGTTCTAGACATTCGTTCTCTACTTTTATTCTACACGGAGTCATACTTTCAGTTTTTTCGAATACCAATATCTTAGATTTACTCACATTCATTCTCAGTCCATTCTGCAAGAATCCTTCATACACTTTATTCACTAAATACTGTAACTCATCCTGCACACTCAGCAATCACTACTTTATCATCTGCATACATCAGATCACGTACATTTACAGTATTTAGTGTCAGGCCTATATTTTCATTCTTTAGTGCTCTTACGCAGTGATCAATATAGAGATTGAACAGCCATGGGGATAATACGCAGCCTTGTTTCACCCCCTTATGAATAGGGAACCATGTTGTCAGCGTAATAGAACGATATATGATAGAATAAAAAATGAGGACATAAGGAGAGAATGCAAGATAAAGAAGGATATTATATGTAAAATGAAAGTGAATGCTTTGAGGTGGTTTGGACATATAGAAAGAATGAATGACAAACGACTGACCAAAAAAATATACATGGGTGTAAGAGATGGAGTGAATAGTAGAGGCCGCCCCAGAAAGGGATGGCATGACCATGTGAATGATATTTTGAATGAAGGAAATATTAGAAGCTTGAATAATCGACGAGCATGTATGAGACGATGTATGGATGTAAAGGAAGCTAGGAATGTATGCAAAAATAGAGGATTATGGCGCTTGGTTCTCTCTGCTTACCCCGTAAGGGATATGGCGTGATGGTATGTATGTATGTATGTATGTATGTATATTTGTTGTTAAATACAATATCCTTATTTTCTGTAGTCATAGTGACCTTAGATTATGATCTATTACCGAACGACAATTTCTCATCCAACTAATAAGTGTTTCCAAGAAGCAAAAATTAAGTAAAACTACAGTGTATTTATTTTTTCTGCAGGAAATAAAACTATAGGCAACTGAACGTTATACTTGGTACTAGGTATGACATTAGGCAAAAACAAAACGATCACCACTTTAGCTGTTTTCTTAAAAATAAACAATATGAGAACTATATTGAATAGTTAAAATAAAATAATCCAAGCGTATAAACATGGTGATCACACAAACCACCCAACAGCAAATATGAATGCATTTATTCTAAGAACACTTGTTTTTATTCATTTCCTTAGATTGAAAATATTGAAAAACCATAAGTTTGTAAGAAAATAAAAATATATTATTATGTATTAATCATAACGTAGTACTATTATATGGTAATAAGTACTATAACATAATGTTTAACAATTCCAGTGTTACAAACCAGATATACCATCCTGTGTACCTGGATGTAAATAATGTTTTTGTTGAAGCTACCAATAATTTCAAGGGGTTTTCGCTTCGACGGATTTTAATAAATGCAATATGAAAATATTATACCATTTCACCGGCATATTTTGTAGGTACATTATGTACCGACCGATCGTGTGATGCATTATGGATGGAAATTTTCAAGCAAATTGCAGGAAAAATGTTGGAATCGTACATTATCACCATCACCGTACTTCTAGAAGATTCATAATACATAGAAACACATCTTTAATATATATATTATATGTATTATTATACTTTTATACGTAAAATATAGTGCCTCGGGTATACACAGCGGAATTTCTTAAATTTATTACAAGAACCTACATTCAAAACCATGTGTGGTTTCAAATATGCATTTACGTATTCTTATTAGTTTTAATTTTCAATGAAAGTCAGTCAGGTTCTTTTATATTTCCATGTTGACAAAATGTTGTTGTTGCTTTATAGGTATTGATTTACTTCAAACTTCAAAGATTGACGTATTTTTGAAGTTTTAAATTACTCTCTTTGATAGTTTTTTTGTAAATTAATTGTTTGAATGGAAGGAGCATGATTTTTCCTCATACCTTTAATACTCCATACCATATAATCAAATTATATTTGCAAATTTTAATGTAAATGTGATAGTGGATGCCTTCCTTTAAGACCTGCCGATATGAAAGAAGAAAACCGCTACCAAGTAGGTGCAATATTCGGCATTTGTGGTTCAGTTGGTTGGGTATCTGGCTGCTGATCCAATGGTCCTGGGTTCGATTTCCGGTGGAGACACAGTTTTTAATTGTGTTTCCAGTCTGGATCTGTGAGACGATTAAAATCGTAAGTCTCCAGAATTTGGCAACTTGTTATTGGGTGCATGTTAACTAAATATTTGACATAATACCTATTAGTTGCTATAGAGGTAATATTAAATAAAATAAATAAATAAATAAATAAATAAATAAATTAATGAATGAATGAATGAATGAATAAATAAATAAAGAAATAAATAAATACGACCTAACCGCTGGGCTATCACCGCTTCATCAAATAAATAATTAAATAAACAGATAAATAAATAAATATTTTCTTCTGATTTTCAATGTCGCCTCAAATTGTATTGTGCGATCAAAAGAAATTCGTGTTTCTTTGATCGTCAACTTGTTATGAGTTAAAATTACAAATAAGTATTCTCAGTTAAGAAGTAAATCAACAGTTAGTAAACGGCTCGCTAACTCGCAAAGGTAACTTACTAATTAATGTTAAATTAACGACATTGAAACGTTTAATACTGAATTCGATTTATTAATTCATTTTAATAGCAGAGAGCAATTTCTAACTTGTCAGTGAGCAAATTGCTTGGAAACCAATCAGTCTATGAAACGAGTCATTGTTATTTTTATATCAGCACCAATTAAAATCACGACTATCAATGCAAAGAGAATTCAAAATTTTATCCAGCAATTGAATTATCCCTTCAAACATGTATATATTTTTCTAAAATAAAATTAAATACTATAATAACTAGAAGCTACCATTGGTGTAATAATGAGTGGTTGAATATTTGAATAGAAAAATATGACAATAATAATAATGATGCAAATACTTTGCTAAATAACACTTATTGAGTATAATTAAACACTACTAGTTTCGGGAGTGCACTCCTCCAATTGACAGATGAATTATAACTAAATAATGTTACTTAGATTCTATGTCTACTAAGTGTGTTGTGTTGATTGGTGGGGTGTAGGGTGGGGTAGGGGTAAATTATTATAACGTTGTTGTGATTGGTTGGATAGAAGAATGAGGTATGGATAGCGGAAAAATTGACAACAATGGAGAAGAATTGGGGAATTTGGTGTTATTTATAAGCAGTTTACCTAAGTTGATGTTTCTTTGAATTTCTATTGTCTCTAAACTATTCATCAAATGACCTTTGTGTGTTACCTCTCATCAATCTTATTGAAAAAAATATGAATTTACTTTTTATACATAATTTTATTATCTCAGTAAATTTCCTATAATTTTATTTTAAAAATAATATGTCTTTTCTACCTTGACATGGTTTTGCCAATTGGAACAAATAAATGAAGAATATCTATTGAAGAAAATATAAAATTTATCCATGTTTGTCCAAGATTTTTTTTTTTTTTTTTTAATGAATATGTCCTTTTTAAACAAGTACATATACATCTTCCTACGTTCCCTTAAATAAGCAAATAAATGCTTGTGCTTAGGTGAACGAAATCGGTCGAGGCAGGATTCGAACTCGCGACCACTGGATTATTAGCCCAGCGCGCTAACCGCTCTGCCACCGACCCATCTAATAAAATGTTGGTACAACGATGTAAACGACATTATTAAAGCTTTCCAAGATGTCTTCCAACCTCCAAGACAGCGCCTGCGGTCCAGAAAACCCATCTGGTCAGAAGACCTAACAAACTTCGATCTGCCTAGTGCATGTAGAGAGAGGGACAGACGTAGATTCAATGAAAAATAAGAACATCATTCAGGATCCCACCATGAAGGTTCCGGGTTACAACCGTTCTTGTAAAGTCTTCAAAACAAAATCCGCACAGGTCAAGGGGTGCTGCAATCACCTCGTGTGGAAATGGGGCAAAAAGGATTCTCCGAATGTGAATGTGGAGCAATTAACCAGACTGTCCAAAACCTGGTAGAGCAGTGCCTAACGAAGAGATATCCGGTGGGGGGATGGCCGTAAACTGGCTGACTGGATATGAACCGGGGCTTTGAATAGCCGAAATATGACAACAGTCGATGGCGTAGAGAAGCATTATGCCAATGCCAAACTTGACGATCTTGTATGAGACGATGCACGATGAGGCTTTCGTTTCTCTGTACACACTGCACACTCCGTGAGAGGCATGTAGTGATAGTGTGGATGTAATACTTTCTCTTTGATAAACGTTCATATTTTATGTATTCAAACGGTCAAATTCATATTTTTGGGGTTAAATTGATTTTTGTAGAGAAATAAACTCAAATTTCACTTTAACAATGTATTTGTTTTGATTTTTTTTTACCTTGAGTCAATGTTCCTATATTAAGGTCATCGAGGGAGATCGCGATCCACTTCCACGCCGGCGACGCTATAGAGCCCATTGGCCCTGTTCGCCACCGGACGCAGCCGCAACATCGGACAAACACAAAATATCCACCATCGATCGGGTTCAACCACTGCCCCCGAGAATCCAACCTCAAACGGCGGGGCAACCGCTCAAGATCGGCAGCCGGGGCAAGCCCCTAGCACAACCGATCGAACGGAAGGGCTTGCCCCCGCACCCCTCGGTCCTCGTGTTGGCGTCCGAAAGCTTGGTGGGCTAACACCGGGGGCATCCGACGCAATCATCACCTGTCAGATTTGACGTCACAGATGTCAACACAGGATGTCTGACCCGACGTCTGCGCCGGCGGTGTGCCCGGACCAAACAACATTCGCCACAGTTGACGAGTCACTGCCGAGCGAGACTAGAGGCGTCCGTCCTGCTCTTCTCTAAGTACAGAATTGATGAGGGCACAACAGCGTCGGCCGCCCACCCCCGCCTTTACTGCCTAGGCCCTTAGAGCCGCAACCTAGGCCCAATTAAGGTCAAATATATACGAAGTTTTAGAGTATATTTTCTATGCACAGGCACTCAATTGTGATTAACTGCTTTGGTGTTTCCTTATTTACACAGCCAATACTGAGTTTATCATATTGAAACTAAAAATAGGGATAAATTATAGTATTATCTATAATTTGACAGTTACAGAATCACAATATTTGAAAATTCTCTCTATAAAAAAATAATTACGAAAGTACTGTTTAAATTCGCGGTATTCTCTCGTAATTCGTTTAATTTGTTTGATTAACTATCATTTACCGAAAATATTGTTAAATACGATTGACCCTTTGGCTTTGATTTTTGTTAAGCACTTTGACTGTTTTTTTTTTTTTTTAAAAAAATGAATATGTCCTTGTTAAACAAGTACATATACATCTTCCTACGTTCCCTAAACTAAGCATAAATGCTTGTCCTATAGGTGAACGAGATCGGTCGAGGCAGGATTCGAACTCGCGACCACTGGATTACTAACCCAGCGCGCTAACCGCTCTGCCATCCACCCATCCAACTTAGATTTTGTAATTTGTGTCTTGATTTTTTAATAAATGGTATCATATTGTCGCTTGCGTAGTTCCTGTTTCGTGCTAGTCAAGTCGTACAAAATGTATGGCAGGATGAACCCCACCTCTTCTACTTCAGTACAAGAAGTGTGGTACAGCTCACTTATAATATTCAATGTCTGTGTGGCCTTGAAGATC
The DNA here is from genome assembly GCA_963576475.1 of Molanna angustata. Taxonomy (NCBI): domain Eukaryota; kingdom Metazoa; phylum Arthropoda; class Insecta; order Trichoptera; family Molannidae; genus Molanna; species Molanna angustata. The sequence continues at coordinate 15,992,502 of OY754978.1, read as the reverse complement.
GTTATTGAAAACTTAAGCCTTACCATGAATAACAAAAGACGAAGAAAGGGAAAGTTTTTTAACATCAATAATATTTATTGCATATGAAATATTTTTTTTTATATTTTAACAATATTCAGTCTTGAGACGATTTCGAACAAGTAAATTAAAAAAAATAAGGACACCCCTTTCAAAATTTTCTTCACATATTCAATTTGTAATATTTTTTTACTAGCATAATATGTTATTTTTTACAGTGAAATATTGTTTATAAATGTATATATTATTCCCTAAACTGTGTTTACTTTGTATAAAATACATTTTTTTTCAATTTTATCAAATGCATCAAACTGAACATTTTTAAAATGTATTGTCATCGGAATACACAAATTTTAAAAGATTCAGGGCTCTAAGAGGTCGGGAAGTTACTTAAAAATCCCAATAAGATTACAAAAAATTACAATTATATACTCATTTCATACTCATGACATGTACCCAATAGTCAAAGTATTTCTACAATTTTAAAATTTTTCGTCAACACAGTGGAAGTTCATAATTATAAAATCTATAATAATTAAAATAACACAGTTTTAATCCACAATGAGTTTTTATGTTTAATGCCCAAACGCTTTCACTGGGCTCCACCAGCAACATCAGAGGCAAAATTCAAACTAAATACAAAATTAAAAACAAAATATTGCATAGCAAAATTATGGATTGAATAAAACTATATATTATAAATAAAACCTTTTATTTTACGTGTTTTAAATGTTCCTCTTTTTAAGAAGTCCCCTTCAATAAATCTCCTAAATAAAAACTTAACACAAAGCTCATACTTAATATATTTTCATGAATAAACCTTCAAAATATGACGTGCCCGTACAAAATTTTCAATATGAGTTTTCTTTAAAAATAATGCATGCGAGGGAAAACCAGAAGTACAATATTTATGTGAGGAAAATGGCAAATTCAATAAAGGAACGCTGTAGATTTCTCTTATTTTTTTATAGAATAGAGAGAAAAAGATTTCTTTTTGTGAATTAAGAGAGAATGTATGAAGGTATGTAAATATTTTCATTTCTGCGTTTATTTCTTTCATCTTGCACGAAGAAAAATGTCAATATAGCTTTTTCAAACAATCTCAATCTAGTTTTACCTGAAAAGAAAGAGCTAAAGGTGGAATATAAATTTTTCAGCATAATATGTAACAAGAGAGGGTGTACTTAGGTATTGTACATAACAGCGAACAAAATAATATATTTTCCTTAACAAGAAAAGGTTACATTAACCGTCGCCTAACTTAGTATCAAACTATTTTATTTTCTTGGAATCTTTTAATGTTCTTGAATAAATAAATTTGATTAAGTTTTCACAGACAACGGAGGCTATGTCGGCAAACATTGCTTATGGTGCTTGAAGTCAATGAACTGATTTGGTTTACACGCCTTTCAGATTTTAATATTAATTTTTAATGAAACTAAATTATTTTCTGCAAATTTCATGCCACTGCATGGTGCGACTGCTATTGTTGGGCTCGGTCTCACACGAGCAACGGAGCATCGTAATAATGATGAACTCAAAGCAAAAAAGTTACCAGCTGAGCGTACAGTATTAATTATGATTTTTATTTATGACTAACTGACCCGGCGAACTTCGTACCGCCTGACATTCGACGAATGTCATGTTAAATATAGCTAATTAAGGATTTTATTAACGTAATACAATTAAAACAAAAAATGTAATTATCAAGTTCAGTAGTTTATTATTATATTTCTTTCTTCTTTCCCCTTAGCAGCGCTTTTTGTCCGTTTCTATCGGGGTACGCTTTGACCATGATCCTGGAATTGGCGAGTCTGGTTATTACTTTGAAGCGACTGCCATCTGACCTTCATAACCCTTAGAAAGGGGAACCAGACAAATTGGATCATGGCTACACATAGCTAGTGACATAAATTCGCACATAGATTTTTAAAAATCCAGAGGTGCGTGCCCCGCCCGTATTCGAACCGTCGACCTCACGCATGTGAGGCGACGACCTTACCGCTGGGCTATCACCGCCGTAGTAGTTTATTATTATATAATTATAACATACCTATATAAAGAAAATAAAAATTGTGTGTTTAAAATTATTAAATTTCTGTATAATTTTTTTACGTAAATTGTTCAGATTTTTTTTTTCCGTTAATTTTTCCGATATTTAAATTGTTATTCTGTTATTCGGGGCGGAAACTTAGGTTCTTGAGTGATATATGGTGTAACTAACCTGACAATGTTTTATTTACACAGATGGAGATTTATTTCTTGTATTATTTATGTATACCTGAATTTTAATTTATTTTTTGTCCGTTTAGTTTTTCGATATTTCAAAGAGATCATTCGAATTTAAACAGAATAAGAGATCATTCGAATTTAAACAGAATAAGAGATCATTCGAATTGGTCCAACCGTTCCTTAGTTATATATTGTGTAACTAACCTGTTTTATTTATATAGATGAAACTCACCTGAGTATCACTACACATCAAACAGGGGATATACAGCTATGCTGGTTTGAATATGTCAAGAAGAGTCAGGATAACCATTTGGTGAAATAATTAGAGCTTCAGTAACAGACGAGAACATAAAAATCCCTGCTTACCCAAATTTTATAATATTTGAAAGAGCTTTTTTGAAATAAAATACCTTAATAACACTGGCATGTAAGATATTAGGCTTTAAAATAAGCAAACATAGAGAGTAGACTCCAGCAGCGTTAATCGAAGTAACTTGGGATGAAGCCAAGGAGATGTAAATATGACTGACTTACGTAATACCCATAAAACTTTACGATATTTTGTGTTCCCAATATTTTTCTTAATTTTTATTTACCAAACCAATGAGTTTCCAATATCTTCTCTGAAAAATATTTAGCTGACAAAACTTTAGCGTTTGAATTCGATAGCAAGAAATTAAAATATATTACAATTACTACCTTAAAAATTAATTGGGGATATGAAATATTCATTTCATTTATAAGGGCCATGGTCTCTAATGCATATGTTTTTCTTTTCAGACAATTCGGAATTAAAAAAGAAATGTAGAAAAGATCCATGGAAAGATCCATGCTTGTTATAAACCTAAGAGATAAATGAGGAAATTAGGTAGAGAATCAGAGTAGCGGATGTCATGGATCGCGTAGCAAGATTAAAGTGGCAATAGGCGGGCCATATTGCAAGACATGACAAGACTCCACAAGATGGACCCCTAAAATATTAAGATGGAGACCTTGGGAAAACAAGAGAGGCGTCGGAAGACCTCAAAAAAGATGGTCCGACGACATAGCCGCTGTGGGGGGTAAAAATTGGCTGCAAGAAGCAACCGACAGAAAGAAATGGAAGAGTATGGAAGAGGTCTATATCCAGCAGTGGAGGACAGAGGACTGAAAAAGAAGATGAAATATTCATGAGGTATGTAGGTTGGTACCAGTACAACTAAAGCTGGTCACTGAAGAGTTTCAATACGTGTGTTTATACGTTATGTATATTTAACATTTTTTTTTCCTAATCATGTATCTTGATAATATGAAGAAATAAAATGTGTGTAGGAATAATTGTACATTCGTTAGAACTAGGTACATACAAATATACTAAATACACGGACAATTACATAATTACCTTTTCGTTATACAAATTATTATATATCGTCTACTTCTCTCAGTATTGTCGATTCTCTTTAAGATACAATCAATCAAATAGTTTTAAACTTTCCATTCAAGATAGTTGCCTAACTTATGCATAGTGAACTCACAGAGCCGGCTGAAACTCAACTAGAAATGCAAATCTATCCATGGGTGTCTGCGTGGAGAATATTCATTTGATCCCTTACAATTAATTTGTATATCAATGGCTGACCTGACCGCCATATTTTAAAATTTAATTAGCGTCCTTGGATTGAAGATATATTTTATCTCTTAGATAGCTAGGAGTATAATTTTTTTTTAAATCTCACAATATAATAACATTTCAAAAACGTCATGTTATTCACTGGTAAACAACATGTTTTACCAGTGAATAACATGAATAAACATAAATACAAGCACTTTCTTAGTTAAGGTTGACGAACCTATTTTATATTCCTTAAAAAAATACAAAATATTCAAAATATATTTTTTGAGAATCAATGATGAGAATAATAATCAATCAATAATCATTGTATTTATTTGTCTGATTTTGCTTCACCACAAAAACCAGATTTCATCAAAAATCACCATAAAATAAGTTTTTTTTTTCATCGTTTAAATACGAGAAAAGCAAAAGTATTTTTTTTTTGCTACATAAGTACTTAAAAAGTACCTACCAAGGTTTAACAAAAATCGGGTAAATACTTCGAAAATATATTTTTATGATTTTTCAAACAAAGTAGAAAAATACACTGAAATGAACACAAAAATTTCTCGCCAAACAAACACGAAAGCGGAACAGCAAGTCAAAGAAATAATTTAAATTCATATAAACACTTCACGAACGGCAAAAGAAATTCTCTTTATGGGCTGTAAGTAAAATCAGTCAACAATATTATTTTGTGTAACTTACTTTCGAATAAGAACCACGAAATAAGTATGAACAACTTTACTTAATTTGTGGGAACTCGCAAAGTTTTCAGCCAATATCTTTTATATATTTACATATTGTATAATCCCTTGTGACTGAATACTTAAGATCCAAGAATAATAATTCTATGAAATTTGAAATTTCGATGTTGGGTAAAATACAACCACGCCTATTGGAAATTGTATACGTAAAAATGAAGTTCACATTTTTTTTAACAGTGAAAACAAAAGGTTTTTTTTTTCAAGAAAAATGACGGCGTTTCCCTTTCCATGGTGAGCAGAGAGAACTGAGCGCCACGCTATTTTCGCCTTATTTTAATCATTGTTTTGGAGAGTAAAATACACAGGCTCGCCATATTGACTCATTGAATAATTAATACATATATTTGATTCATATTCGGAGGAGTAATAAAATTATTAGATTTAAAAAAACAATTTTTATAAAAATTGAATTTAGTGACGACATTGCTTCATATGTACAATTTGTATGGCAGTAGCCTATACACAATATCTAAGAAGACTTAATAGTTTGATACTAATCTCCAAACAAACATACATACATACCATCATGCTGTTTTCATATTCTGGGTAGGATCAAAGGACTGACCTCCATACTATCCTACCTTGACATACATACCTAGGTACATGTGTTGTATAGAAAACCAAATATCTTTAAATATTAAATAATTTGTATTTATGGGTTTATAGTTTGGTACTTATTCTTCAACTGTACATACTATCGCTATCGACAGTTGGATCTCATGTGTTACATGCAACTAGTCTTTATGATTTTAGTGCGGGTGTGTGTCTTTCATACGTAAGTTTTCGTAAACTTATTTATTGATTAATGTTTTGTCTTTATTTTTTAAAACGTAGGTACTTATGTTTTTACTCTTTTTCAAATCCAATGGAATCAAATTAAAAACTTTGACTGCAAGATTTTGATCTGATTTTTTTTATTTTTTTTTTAAATTCATTGATTTTATACATTATGATTTAGATGGGTCGATGGCAGAGCGGTTAGCGCGCTGTGCTAGTAATCCAGTGGTCGCGAGTTCGAATCCTGCCTCGACCGATTTCGTTCACCTATAGCACAAGCATTTATGCTTATTTTAGGGAACGTAGGAAGATGTATATGTAATTGTTTAACAAGGACATGTTATTCATTTAAAAAATCACTTTTTATGTGCATTTGTAAACAAGCAGACTTTCTTGTGTGATTTTTGTGAAAAATTCAGCATTAAAAATCAGTAGAAAAATTAATATAGGTATATAAGAATATTTAAACAAATACTAAGTGAAAACTTTTCTCTGTGCATTTGCATTTTGATTTAAGTTGATTAGATCCGTAGGAAATTAAATTAATATGGTCACATAGTTACACTTTTCGATTGAGTTCAAGTTATTAGGTACTACTTAAATATGCAAATCAAATTATGTCGCAAGATTACCTCTAAGCATCATACTGTCTCGAGTTAAAATATTACGACGTGTGTTACATTTCAACTTCGCTCTTCAACATTTACATTTTTTTCCTTCTCTATTATAAATCATTGTGATGCACACGGCGCGGCGTAGCAGAGGAAGTAGAAGTAAATAATTTAAGCTAAAGAATTACAGTCTAGACTGGAACCGAATAACTTCGTATTACCTTTGTGTCGGCGAAAAAATATAGTTATAGGTATCCTTTATCCGAATTTCTTTTTGTTAAAAGAATTCACTGCTGTTCGTATTGTAGGCACTAAAAAATGTATCTTGCATAGGTATTTTTTAATTTATCTTAGGCTAAGTCTTGCGAGACTTGAAATTATAATATTCGTTAGTCATTTATTACTCTGTATTTAACTTTTTTCAGTAAAAGATAGGTCATTATAACAAAATCTTAATCTTCGTTAACTCCGGGGTAACATAGAATAAAACACATATCATAATTTATTAACGACAACTTTCGTGGCTGAGTTGGTTAGACATGTGACTCACAAAACAAATGCCCCAGATTCTATTTTCAGTGAATATACAGTTTTCTGTAAGAATATAGACATCATTGGTCGTTAAGTATGTCTTCTTCTTCTTCCTAGCCTCTTCCCAACTTATCGTCTGTGAAGACTATTGGGGTCAGATCTCCTCGTCCTCAAGCTGTACACTCTTCGGTTCTGGGCCGCCACCTAAGTGTGTGTTAAATTAATATTTGACACAGTACCTGATAGATTCTCTGGAATACCAGTTAGTAGTACTAACTTACTTACTTCCGATTGCCGTACAACTCTTGCAGAGTTTTTGCCTTCATGATGATGCTTCGCCACTTCTTTTGGTACCAATCTTCCCTTTCCCCTATTCTCTCTAGGTCGGCCATAACGTTGTCCACATATCGCTGCTTGAGTCTTCCCAATGGTTTTCTGTCAATTGGTTTCGCGTTTTAGATATTTTTGATGGTGCAATCTTCCCCAGCTCTACATACGTGACCAAACCATGCCAATCGACCCGCACGAATGGTGCTAGTCAGGAAAGGCTGCCTTGTAAGCTCCCGGAGTTCAGCATTGCTCCTTACTCTCCAAGTACAAACTGATACGCCTCGTCTCGGCCCCAAAATGTTTCTCAGGTCAGTTAGCAGTGTGCTAATTTTTCTATTCAGTTTACTAACAAATAGTTTATTTAGCGTGGACTGTCCGATCATATTTTAGAAACTTTACTATAATAGTATGTTAACAAAAATAAAACATCAATTGACAATTATTAAATTTCAATTTAACGGTTGAGTTTAAAAAAAGCAAAACCGCGAGACTCTTACGGTTCAGTTGTGTCCTTCAAGCTTAGGTACTTATGGCAATAGTCATAGTCTTGCACTCCTGTTCGCAAAACTAAGACTGGTTTTGACAATCCCTGTTAAGATTTAATTAATCATGTTAAGCTTTATCATGTTCCACTGTAGGTAGACCTACCGACTTTTTCCATTGTGTTTATGTTTTCTTATTTTGTATCAAAACGTAGGCAATTCATTTTGTGTGTCGACGAGCGTCGTGTGAAATATTGTTGGTGATATAACACACAAAATAAATTATGATTTGGCCCAAGGGTATTGCTTTCCAAATATCTAATAATTAAATTGCTTTTTTCATCCGATACTAAGGCTTTCAAGACTATAAGTTAGGCCATATTTTCAATAATCAACCGACTGCGTGAAAAGCATCGTAGTATATAACGCCATTTTTATTATGTGCACAAAGAGGAAAATCAGATTTTGTAATATTAAGCAGAATATATATTTTTTAAATTAGTTAGACGTCACGCTTTTTTTCATAATTTTAAACAATTTTATTCTTGTTTATTAATTTATAATTATATATCGAATATTTTTATGATTTCATATACGCAAACATAGGATTTTTCCTGTCGGGAGTCAACAATGTTTATTTTCTTAAATTTTTAATACCTCAATTTAGACGGAGTGGAAATATATATTTATAAGACAGGGAAATCAGACACCTACAGGTCTTACAGGTCGTAACACCTGTAACAGGTCTTGCGACCTGTTACATCCTGATTTCCCGGTTCTCCTATAAATACATATTCTTTTCTAATAATTATATATTTAAATAAATAATACTTCTTTGCACCTTGCGAGTTTATTGCCGTATGGCGATTTCTTACAACTAACCAGTGTTTCCAGCTCAGAGAAGCAATGTTTGCGTGAGAAATAAATTTCTCCTCTGATGAGAATCGAACCCAGAACGCCCGCACAGAAACCGAACGGCTTACCAACTGTGCCACGGAGGTCGGCAAACAATTTTATTATAGTGAAGATAAATTTATCAAAATAAATTAATGTTCTTAATCATTTACTAACCAAATTAAAAATATTCAGCGAACTGACCCATGAAAAATATAACAAAATTAATTCGATAAACTCTGATATATCTACCTGTGTTTAATAATACAATAATATTAAAAAAACACTTGCGAGTTTATTGCCTTATGGCAATTTCTTCCAACTTACCAGTATTTTCAGCCCAGAGAAGCAATTTTAGCGTGAGAAATTAATTTCAATCAATTTCTCCCCTGCTGGGGATCGAACCCAGGACGCCCGCACAGAACCAAACGGCTTACCAACTGTGCCACGGCGGTCAGCATAAATATTTTAAAGTCAATGTTTAATTTATTTATAAAAATAAAAATAAAACACCTTTTTAATCCACAATGAGTGAGTATAATTTAATAAGCCTAAGCGCTTTCGCTAGACACAACTTGCATCTTCAGACGCACAATTTATGCGTGTGTGAATTGTGCCTCTTAAGATGCTAGTTGTAACTAGCGAAAGCGCTTAAGCTTATTAAATTGTACTCATTGTGGATTAAAACGGAGTTTAATTTTTATTTTTATAAATAAATTAAATATTTACTTTAAAATTATGAACTTATAGTGTGTTAACGAAAAAACTTTGAAATTATTAATTATTTATATTTAATTGATTAAATAAATGAATGATTTCAGCTTTCAAGAAGCCTTCGAACGTTATATCAGATCAATAAAAGATTTGGAAAATGTGTTTAAGATACAATTCATATTAATTTGTCTCCGATAATAATATAGATAGAATCAAACCACGTTAATAGTAAGACGAATTTAAATTCATTTTTAGATCATTAAAACACTTAAAGAATTGAAAAACAGACAATTTCACTCTGGAATGACGTCTGTAGGAATATAAACTTGTATACTTTTAGACCTATATCCAATGGGGTTTTTTTTACATTCACTTTATGGAAGACGGTACCTTTTGTGATATTTCTCTGGTGTGAAAGTGGTAACTCGATAAGAAAATAATTCACAAAAGGACTGTTTGAAACACCTTTTGAGGGAACATATTGAATTTTTTTATGACCTCCATAGATATCTAACTTTATACATTGCTGACATAAAAACGTCATGAGAAATGAGAAGGTCATAAAAGTTCTTGATACGAATCCCGCAAGGAATTAAATAAGCCAACGAACGACTAGGCTATAGAGTTTGCAAATTAAAGCGAGAATTTTACAGTTATGCGTTGCACCATGTTTATATAATGCAATTTGTAAACAAGAAATACGGCAATTGTGCAATTCAAGAATAGTATTTGAATTAAATTGCTTGGAAGATACTACATTTAGTTTATAATCATATTATTTTTTGTTTGTTAACACAGTGAAAATCAATTTAAAACTCAAAAATTATAATAGGACACCGGACAGTATTTAACCGCAAATTCGCATTGAGTTTCCTTTTGACTTTAATTCCGAAACACCTCGGCAAAACGATAGATTACAAAAATTAAAAATTTAAAAGTTTCAAAAACGTTAGTCTATTAAATATGCATATCATCTTATATCACAAGATTTCGACGACCCTCGTGGCTCGGTGGGTTAGATATCTAAATCCTAAGCGAAAGATTCCAGATTCGATTCCCGGATGAGATACAGTTTTCAATCATACTGTCAGTCTGAATCTATATGTCTGTGCGTATTAATTCTTCTTCTTAATCATCATGAGTTTGGTCTTATGACCACGTGTGCGTTTGCGTGAAATTTAAACAATTGTTGCTGAAATAAATGTAAATCATCATCGTATTAAGTGACCACGTAGAACGGCTGATGAAAGATTACTTTGTCAAGTCAATAAACTACCCTTTAAAAATTTTCATATTTCTGAACCTGTGCTGTCTGAACCTGTGCTGCGTGTGATTTCTTCCAAATTACTACAAATGTGTTTTGACCAAATGAATGGCGTTAAATATTAAAAAATAATATATGAACGCCTGACAAAGAAAACATACAAGACTGATAAGAGTGGAATGAGAAGTAGGTGCTCCGGCCGATAAAGAATTGACATGATCATACAAATGAGATTTTGAAAGATGATAATATATTTACGAATTAAGAACAATAAAAGGGAATGTATCACGCGATTTTCTTCTTCTCTAACCCTCGTCCCTCCACTGCTGGATGAAGGCCTCTTCCATACGCTTCCACTCGTCTCTGTCCTGTCCCCTCCGCATCCAGGTTTTTCCACATGGCCACATGGACAATGTTGTCAAATCATCTTTAAGGGGGTCTTCCAAAACTCCTTCTAATTTTTTCAAGGTCTCCACTACAGTATTCTTTATTTATTATTTATTTACCTTTTATCACACCATATTTATAATGACAACAATTAGTAAATTACTGCTGCCCAACTAGGAAATCCTGTTCTAGGTCTAGCAGTTTACAATTTTTATTGACAATTATATGCAATTATGAACCAGGTGATTGTTCCCGTTCCACACTTAATATGTACACAATCTCAACTTTCTGCACTAACAATCATTACCTAAAAAAACATATAATATGGGCTCACACAAAACAATTCAACCAGATCCCAATATCCGCCATAATACCTGTCATAAATCCAATCTCTGACGCGATTTTTATTTCAGAGCTATAGAAAGAGACTAGTTAACTAGGTTGGTGTAATTAATATGAATAGCATGATTCCCAAATTAAATTCTGTATTATATATAGTCAAACGCAATGGATGGATGTAAATGAGGCAAAACATTTATATCAAGATTGAAGAGTCTGGCGATCGGTTCTCTCTGCCTACCCTAAATAGGGCAACGGCGTGATTATATATATTTATGTATGTATCAATAATATATTCTTATTCACAAAATATTATAACACAACAAATTAGTGGCTCAGTTGGTAAGGTATCTGACTGATGATCAAAAAATCCCGGGCTCGATTCCCTATGGAGACACAGTTTTTAATTGTGTTCTCAGTCTAGATCTGTCAGATGATTAAAATCGTTTGTCTTTAGAATGTGGGAGCTTGTCATTGGATGCGTGTTAATTTAATATGTGACATAGTACCTGTTAGTTGCCCGATAAATAATTCAAAATAAATAAATAAAATAAAGTATAATTAAAAACAGCAGTCTTGTCTGTCGAATTGCATTGTTGTTTAACTTTGAACCACGGATATACAATATCAACAGAGTTGTATCTGAAAAAAATTGTTGGCATAATGGTTAGAAAGTTTGGGGCGAAAAAAATATTTTCTTCTGTAACGAAGAGGAGGATGTATGAAAAAAGTTTTTCCTTTTAGTTTGAAACCTTGGTGAAATATTTGAGGGGGATACCTTAAATTATGGTAATAGAAATGGTAAAAGTTTTACCAAATGCTTATCATCTGAAAATTTTTGAAAGCTCTCGAGAATAATAGTATTATATTATCTCTACTTATATCGAAAGATAATTGCCTTTTTTTTCTTTGTGAATAATTTTTTCGTTACAGTTTAGCGGTTGGTGTTTAACTTACAATGGAGCCAGATTTTTTTTTCGCGAAGAATTAACTTTTGAACTTGAGATTTTGAATAAATGTCCGTGTTTCGGAATTTAAAAGATTTAGCACCTATACAATGAAAATAAACACATTGAGCAGGTTTGTGCATTGTGCACATTCCATAAAAAGGAGAAAAGAAGGATTGACATTGAGTTCTAAAAATATATAGACGAGTGAAGAAAGGAGTTAAAGTCAGAGATCACACCAAACATGCAGAAAAAACCATGTGAAACCATCTGTCTCAGAACAGGTTTTCTTAGTGAGACGGGGAACGAATAATGTATTGTAATTCATGTATTTTTGCATAATAAACGTTGAGTTGCCCGCACTGAAACTGAAACACTTTATTATATGTACATACACTAAGATATGAAGACTCAATCTAACGGCCAAATTCATCAAGGTACCTAAGCAAAACTACGCTACGAACCTACGCTAGTGACGCCGGCGCATCAACTTTTTAAGTGATAGTCTTAAGTGGATTAAAGCAATTGCTAACACGTCTGACAAAAGCATTTGAGCACATTATTTGTATTATTAACTAGTGGACCCGACAGACGCTGTCCTGCCCGAATGGCTTGCCTGAGTGCCATTAGCCGGTTCAGCAAACATTAAAATAACCACACGCCTTCACGGCATATCCTACAATTTGGGGTAACCAGCGACAAATTTTCGGGCTAATGCATGTATAACTACATGTCAGTCTCGCCTCACTTAAATCAGGCAACATTCAGGATGGGTCATGAAATATGTAAGAAGTTATTTTTTAACAGATTTTTAATTATCTCAATAGAGACGAAGTTGGAATATTTACTGTAGGAGAACCGGGAAATCAAGGCACCTACAGGGCCTACGACCTGTCATCGGCTGGTTTTACGTGATCACTTTATGCGCTTGCGCAACGTTCACCAATTATGCCTTTTTGAATGAATAATAATAATAATCAGTGGCACTACATCCCATCGTGGGTCCTGGCTTCCTCCAGAAGCTCCCTCCACCCCTCCCTGACCACCGCTTCCTGCCGCCAATTTACAATGCCCATCGTCTGCAAGTCCCTCTCTGCTCCATCTAACCATCTCAGTTTTGGCCTACCAACGCTTCTTCTGCCCATTGGTCTTGTAGCGAATATCCTTTTTAGTGGACAGGTTTCGTCCATTCTCGCTACGTGACCCAGCCATCGGAGCCGGCATATTTTGATGTACCGGGTGACGTGTACATCAGAGTACAACTGGTACAGTTCGTGGTTGTACCTGATACGCCAGGCTCCATTTTCGCATACGGGGCCATAAATGCATCTCAATATTTTTCTTTCAAAGGTGTTTAACCTTGTTTCATCGGCCTTTGTTAGGGTCCACGTTTCAGCAGCATATGTTAAGACTGGTCGTATGAGAGTCTTGTACAGTTGGACTTTTGTTCTCTTTGATACTATACCAGACTTTAATTGGTTTTGCAATCCAAAATAACATTTGTTTGCTGCTGTTACTCTTCTTTTTATTTCATCCCCAACTTCATTGTTGTTGGTTATGAGTGAGCCAAGATAGGTAAACTTGTCCACCGCTTCGAAACTATAGTTTCCAACATCAAAGGGCACCAGAGGTGGGCTCGGAATCAATGGGTTGGACAGTAAATATTTTGTCTTTTGTTCGTTAATAATCAGTCCAACCTCCCTTGCAGCTCTTTCAAGGCCAATGAAACCCTCTCGCAGTGCTCTCTCATTTTTCGCCATAATATCTATGTCGTCAGCATAGGCCAAGATTTGTACGGATTTGTGAAAAATTATTCCATTAATATCAATTTTTGAATCACGCACTGCCTTTTCGAGAGCAATATTGAAGAGAATGCAGGCGAGTGCATCGCCCTGACGTAAGCCATTCAATGTTTTGAGCGATTCCGAAAGGTCTGACTGTATTCTTATTTGACATTCCACTCTCGACATCGAGAGCTCAGTCATTCGAATGAGTTTTTTTGGTATACTGAACTCTCTCATTGCCAGGTACAGTTTCATTCTATTTATGCAATCATACGCTGCTTTAAAGTCGATAAATAGATGGTGTCTTCGGTGTTCTCGGGTCTTCTCTATCACCTGACGTATGGTAAATATCTGGTCCGTACATGATCTGCCCGATCTGAATCCAGTTTGATACTGGCCAACAATTCTTTCCGCGTGCGGCGAGAGACGCTGGCATAGTTTTATCGAGAACATTTTATATGCAACGTTTATCAATGTAATTCCCCTGCAATTTGAGCATGTCAGTTGATCGCCTTTCTTATGAATGGGGCATATAATTCCTTTATTCCATTCAGTTGGTAGAGTCTCATCCATCCATATCTGTGTCATAATCTTGTGGATCATATTTATCAGATCTTCTCCACCGTACTTATATAGCTCCGCCGGTATACCGTCTAATCCAGGTGCCTTGTAGTTTTTGAGGTTACGAATGGCACTTCGAACTTCGCTGAGAGAGGGTTGTCTAGCATCAGGGTGTTGTTCATCATCCTGAATGTTCGCACTTTGTGGTGTATCGATGGGATCAGTGGTTTGCGCTCCTGTATTTAGGAGTTGGTCAAAATGTTGTACCCATCTGTTCAGGATGGCTTGTTTATCACTGAGTATGTTGCCTTCAGTGTCCTTACAGAGTGTGATGGGATCCACCCTAACCTGAACTAAATATCGTCCTAAACTATTTTTCTGTGGATCCATAACCTCCTAAACTAGCTAGCTAAACTACCTATTAAAAATCTAACGTCTATTTCCTAGTACTATAGCTAATTTCCCTAACTAGTTTATCCTCTACCTGTAAGGTAAATCTAGAATTTATTACATCTATTTGAATATTCTTTATTGAATGATTCTATCATGAAATAACATCGTATTCTTCTATCTTATTTCGCTAATTTTATATGTTTTTCAACGGATTTTGGCCAATGATCGTCTAGTGATTATTATTATTATTCACGTTAAAAAGGACCCTCTACGTTGTGTTTTATTTACGAGTTATAAACAGACGAATATTTATAATAAAATTTATATGTATATTATATTAATAATTAATAGATTAATAGACTCCACGACTGTTGAAAGATCATTAATCTTTATATACAGAATAATAACTACAGAACTATTAAATTCGTATAATGTAATGATAAAACTTCGATTCTCAACCCAAATTATGTAACTTAATTGTTACTCAATTTGATCGACATATGTATATTAATATACCTACAGACTTGGTAAATTTTACTTTATAATAAAATGAATCTTTAACAAATCTACTCTCTTATATTTATATATAGAAGACAATGCATTCATATACCTACAGACTTAATAGGATGACGAAAGTTTTCATAAAACAAGTTCATATGATTCTCATAAAAAAAACATAAATAAAACTCAATAGAAAATACGATATATGCTTCTTAACGCTTTTTCACACTCATGGAGGTTAGTAAATAACGAACTTCAGTTTTCCTACCTTTTCGTATATCCTGCTGTAATGAAAACATATCAAAACAATACCAAAATACATTATATAACAAAAGACAATATTTATATGCAATCGACGATCTTTCCATGAGTGTGACGTAAATAGTTTTATATCAAATTTCGTTAGATGTCCAATATATCTTTATAATGTTAGTTTTCAGGACACGAATTTTCCTTCTACAGTAACAGATTGAAACATGAATATTTTGATTACTTTAGATAAAATGGTTATTTCAAGACACATAGGGTGATACTTTGATTTCCATTAGCGATGTCTAAGTGACATTTTAAGGTTCCTACAAAATGGACAAATAAAGTTTTGTGTTTTTCACTCGATTTTCATACTTCATCTGACATTTTAAGGTTAGGGAAATTCAGATTTTCAAGAAGATCATGCTAATTTTTCATGCTTCATGCAGTTTGAAAGGCCCCAGTACACGCCTTTCTACGTCTCAAAACACCGACAATCACTACTTTTTGAGTCCGAGTGCACTAGACTACGAATTAATAGACTATCTGTAAAACATGCATTACTGTATATTAATGTCAATAAATCTATATATGATAATATCCAAGGTATCATCTGGGACCTCTTAGTCTAGCGAGAGTCTCTAACCATTAACCACATAAAGGATATAATCGACCAATTGGACCTGAGACCAAATCAGGTTTTTAAGGTAATTAGGACAAAGGTATTACCGATTTTTAGTATTATATTTGATTAAAGAAGCATTTTACCACGATAGTCGATAAATAAAATACTGGTATTAAGGACAGGAAATAATACATATTAATTTTCTACGAGATAGGATAACTTATCAATTTAACATGCATTTATAGGAAAGGAATTATTGAGTTTTGTTAGTATTATAATGCTATTAGTAATTTAAATAAAGAAATAATTTATGAATCACTAAATTCTTCATGCAAACAATTTTTATGGAATTAGGATTATACAGGTTTACTTCATTTCACTCTGTCAGTTATAAAAACACAATACTTCAAATATAAAATTAATAAAATATAGAAAATTTTCAAATAGGTTATAATGTTTAAAATAAGATTATGTTTATTCAAATTGTACTTGAAAGAAAATTCAAAATAGTTTAAAAATGATTATATTTTCCAATTTATATTAAATTTTTCATGTATTCTCATCTTATTACGTCAAAAAGAAAATAATTAAATTGTTAGTAAATAATAAAAAAAGGACTCATCGATCTTCAGTGTAATTCTTCTCGTACTGCACTGAATTTAATTTACGATAGCGAATAAGTTACTGATTATTGTTAATAGAGAATAAAAAGGAAAATATCACTTTACTTCACGATATAAATACACAATCAAATAATATTATTTTTTTAAAACAAACTCTTTCGCGTGTCGCGAGCAATCGACCGCCCCCCTCTCTCCCCCCCCCCCCCAAACGCTATCTCAACGAGTGCATTTAACTCCTTTCAAAATAAGACCCCCCTATACAGCAACTAATTCCCGATTCCCTTTGAAAAATCGACCGTCTCTGTTCGCGGCTAGAGACTCATTAAACTTTTAAAGTAAGATCAGACCGCTCAACCCCATCTCGTAGGTACAATTCCCTACTCTCCTATCCCCCCCAACACCAGCAATAAAAACATATCCCCACACATATACGCACATATGAATACCTCAAACAATAATAGACTATATGCACCATATAAGAAAACAAATAATAAATCGAATCAAATAGAATCATCACAAGAGGCATGATCGTTGTTTAAATTCCTTCCTTTGATCATTTATCTTCTTATAGAACATCCTGCTATTGTTCTCTCTGTTAAACTTTTCCGCATCCTCCATTTCCTTCTTCAGGTGTTCTCTTTTCTTCCTTCGGTGTATCCGTTTTTCATTTTGTCTACAGGTTTTATATTCAAGCTGTGATTGTCTAGTGCGGCTGCGTTGCAGCATCCTTTTATACGCTTCGTTTTTCAGGTGTGTGGCGGTCTGACATTAGTCATCAAACCACAAGGCTCTTCTACTAGTTGGTGCTTGTCCAATTACATTATCCGCTGATGACAGTATGGCGTTCTTACATACCTCCCATTTTTGTTCAAGGGATTCAGGCAAGGGCACATTCAGGTTATCTTTGATGGACTCCTTAAAGGATTGTACCTTCTCTGGGTTTTTTAGGTCATCTGTGTTGTATTTCTTTTTGCGTTTACCCATTTCTTTCTTTGCGTTACATATGCGTGCTCTCAAGGTGGATCCCTCTTTTTGAATGAGATCCCTATCAATTCAATTTTGAAAGTTGTATATATTGTAATACTGAAATTCTTTTCGCTTGAAAATAAGGAATTTTTACTACAGCCATCTATGTGTGAAATTATGAACATCATTCTTATTATTTTTTTATTTATTTAAATAAAAAAATAAATATTACAATTAAATGGCGGCTTGCGACGTACAACTGACCTGAGTAAGTTAGTAAAGTATTTTTCTTCTTCATCGTGAATTAGACTTATTTATAAAGGGGGACTATCCTGAGTGCTGCCCTCAACGCTCTACATGGGAGGCCGGTGATCGTTTCCGGGGATTTCAATGCTCGCTCTCCGCTATGGCATGACAGACCGGGCTCTGACCGCGCTGGGGCTGGCGCGCCGGTGGAACATTTTATTTTCTCTACCGGTCTCGTTCTGCTGAACTGTGCGGGTCAGCCTGCCACGTTTGCCGGACCCATGGGGGAGAGCTGCATTGATCTAAATCTCTGCAGCGACACGCTGGTTCCTCAACTCTCAGGGTGGAGGGTCCTAGAGGGTGACCACAGACTGATCACCTGGTCAGTGGGTGGGAAGCCGGATGTCGAGCCTCGGGGACTGTGGAGTTTCAGGGGTGGTGCGGTGGATTGGGATCGGTTTGGGTCTGTTTTGAAAGAGAATATGAAAGATTTTGATGAATGGATGAGGATCGGGGCTGAACACGCGGGTGAAAGATTCAACGAGGCGGTGGTTATCACCGCTTCGTCTGTACTGGGCAGATGTAGGCCTAAGGGTGGACGGTCGACCAATTGGTGGACCCCCGAACTCTCAGTCCTTAAAAGGCGATTTAAGACTGCTGAACGCGACTTTGGCCAGGTAAGAAAGGGTTTCATAGTGCGTGACTCGCCGTTGGGGGTCTCCCTTACGACGGAGTTCCAAAGGGCGAGGAGTGTTTATCACTCTACCATGAGGAGAACTAAGGTTTTGGCATGGAGAGAGTGGATTGCCGAGCTGGGCGACGCTGATCCTTGGTCGGTGAGTCGCAATGGGATCAAAACAAAGAGGTCTGCAGCCCACTATCTTACAGGAGTCGTAGCTAGTGGTGTGGAAACCATGAGTGTCGATGACACTCTGAACGCTCTCCTGAGTGGTCTGGTGCCGCGTGACTCTTGGTCGCGGGATACACCACACCATAGAAAGCTGCGCCTTCTGTCTCGGCACCCACCTCTGGGAGATATGGGCGGGAATGCGCCGGTGACTGTGGATGAATTGAATAAGATAGTTGCTGGACTGGGGCCAAAGAAGGCTCCAGGTATTGATAGGATTAATGGCAGAATCGTGAAGAATGTTTGGAAATTCTGTTCGGCGGAAATGATTAAGCTGATGAATGGATGTCTGAAAGAGGGGATTTTCCCCAAGGTTTGGAAAAATGGCTTGCTCAGGATAATTCCCAAGGGCAATGATAAGCCGCTGTCGGACCTCAAGGCGTACAGGCCGATTACGCTGCTGCCTTCCTTTGGCAAGACGCCTTGACGCCTGGGGATCCGGGGCAGTTTGGATTCAGCCATGGGCGTTCGACTGAAGATGCGATTGCGGAGTGCATCCGCTGGAAGAATGCGTGTGAAGATAAGTATGTTCTGGGAGTCTTCCTAGATATAGCAGGGGCGTTCGACAATGCGTGGTGGCCGCTTATTCTGGCCAAACTGAAGCTACGGGGTTGTCCTCATTGGCTGTTCGCTATAGTGAGCAGCTACTTCAGCGACCGGAAGGTTGTAGTCACGCATGCCGGACGCATTGTTGAAAGAATAGTCGACATGGGATGCCCACAGGGCTCGGTCCTAGGACCGTTCCTGTGGAACGTCCTCTTCGACGACCTGTTGAGATTGGGGCTTCCGCTTACGACTACAATCATTGCGTACGCCGATGATGCCCTGCTCCTCATTGGAGGAAAATCCAGGTCTGATCGAGTGTAAATTTAGAGACGCAATCAACGCAATACTAAACTGGGGTAGGGTGAACAGGTTGGTCTTCTCGCCGAGTAAGACGATCGCGATGTGGATGAAGGGGGCACCTAGCCGGGCGAGGCGCCCGGTGTTGCGGATGGACGGACATTCCATTAGGGTTGTCGATGAAGTTCGCTACCTGGGTGTCGTCCTGGTCAGTGGCTTCACCTTTCTACCGCATGTCAAGTCCTCGGCTAAAAAAGCAGCTGCCTTGTTTATGGCGCTGCGCAGGATCAGCAGGAGTAGCTGGGGCCTCCGTTCGGGTACGGTGAAGGCTATATACAAGGCTACGTATGTGGCCCAGGTTTCATACGCATCTGAAGTGTGGTCCCATCGGCTGAGTGTTGGCTCGGTTGCTCTTGCGATCCTGAGGGGTCAGCGTCTTCCCTTGCTTGCTGTTACAGGTGCGTATCGCACCTGTAACAGCAAGCAAGGTCTTCCGGTCATCGCTGGTGTCCTGCCTGCTGATCTTGAGGTGCGGGACTTTGTCGCACGTAGAAGTATCAAGCTCAACAGACGGACTGAACATTTAGGAGTGATTGTTTGTGTTGCACCTGGACTTGGTGGTCTGAGTGGGGCCATCAATAGAGTCAGAGAAAGGACGATGGAAGTCTGGCAGGAGCGCTGGGATAGAAGAGGAACTGCTAGGGTTACCTATAAGTTCTTCCCTGACCTAAGAAAGAGGATGAGCATGAGATCGCTGGCACTGAGCCACCATGCGGTGCATTGAAGGCGATCCCACCATCCGCCCAGACTCGTTCCAGGAGAAGAAGTCTCCTATTCGAGTCCGCTGATAATACGCCGGCAAAGATGCGTATAGGTGCGAGGAGTGTGACCTACGAGCTACCAGCTACCCCCGGGCAGCCTGCACGTCAACACCCCACCAGCATCCCCTCGCAACCGCCAGAAGGGCGGCCTCCAGGAATGCGCACCCCAAGAATCAGTTTACCCTCAAAAGCCCTGCATATACTATCGTATACTATCTCTTTTGTATACCATATTATATACACCACAGTGTCTACCTATTTTGACACAAAATGTCTTGTTTCTTTGACATGAAAACAAACAGAGAAGAACAGAGGCATCAACTCCTTATACATAGCAAAACAAATAATAAATAGAGAAAAGCATAGTAAGCAAGTTATAACATAAGATGAGCAATATAAAAGTACAAAGGTATCAACTCCTTATACATATAAAAAAAAAAAAAAAAAAAAAAAAAAAAAAAAAAAAATAAAGATGGTCATAATAAGCAAGTTAAAACATAAAT
The DNA here is from genome assembly GCA_963576475.1 of Molanna angustata. Lineage (NCBI taxonomy): Eukaryota > Metazoa > Arthropoda > Insecta > Trichoptera > Molannidae > Molanna > Molanna angustata. The sequence goes on along the minus strand of OY754978.1, from coordinate 15,971,596 downwards.
ATGCAACATATAATACAAATAACAGAGGCAAAATAAGAAGAACAGAGGCATCAACTCCTTATACATATAAAAAAAAAAAAAAAAAATAATAATAATAAAGATGGTCATAATAAGCAAGTTAAAACATAAATATGCAACATATAATACAAATAACAGAGGCAAAATAAGAAGAACAGAGGCATCAACTCCTTATACATAGGTATCAAACAAATTTAAATAACGAAAGGCAAATATTTATTTTTTATTGAGTATCATAATATGAACATACACATAGTAGGTACAAATATTTAAATTAATACAATTTTTTTTTCAATAGGTACTGTCCCAAAAAAGTTAAAAACTTGTGCTTGGGACAGGAGCAAATAACATATCTACATTTAACATATTACATACATTTTACTTATAATAATAGAATCATTTAATAAATTGTAAATCAAGTTCAACTTACAGCTAATACATACAGATGATTATAAATGAAATATAATATCAGATTTAAAATACATAAATTAAAGCACTACAAGAAGTCAAAAGTATATAGGAATAGTGCACGAAATAGAAAATAAACGAATATATAGCAACAAGAAAATAACAAAATAAAAACAAAAGAAATAGCATTCAAAAGAACATGAAATATGCTAAATAGTCAGACTCAGAGCACACGCAGACCAGTCGCACACGGAAGCATGCATGGCTGAGGGCACATCCGAACAACCACCGCGTCCCAGGGGGACAAACAACACACAGAAACATACGAGTTTCATTCCATAACCACATTCATCACTGGGAAAAGAAAGACTCCTCGGTGGACTCAGCGCCATCTCCTCTAAGCAGTTCCCACTTTTCTCTCCAACAATGCACAAATTCTCGAAAAGCCGCAAAGCTTTGTCGAGAACGCAGGAATTCCGACATGCAAACCGGTCTCGAGACATCCGTCAGCGCACACAACATACGTTCCCTTTCAGCACTTAAACACTCACAGGACCACAGTATGTGCAACGCATCCTGGGCCCCGCCACCGCAGACACACCACGGATCCGCAGCGAGGCCGAGCTGAAACAGCTTGGCTTTAAACTCACCGTGGCCCGAGATCATCTGCACTACCGCGGGGTCCAGTCTGAGATGCGGCATACTGAGGCGATCAGCAACACTAGGCAGGAAGAGGTGGGTCAGTCGGCCCTTGGTCGACCTGTTCCACCTCCCCTGCCAGACCTGCAATGATCTCACTCTACAAGCCTCCATACGCGCGCGGAAATCCCCGCTACTAGCAGTCGCCTCAACGTGCAGACCCAGGTGGGAAGCATTCAGCCCCCTCATAAGGCGGCCCCTTACTGCCGCCTCCCTGATCTCCAAATCCGCAGGCAGCATGCCCGCGAGAACAGGCAGAGCATCTGTGGAGACCGTCTTGTACGCCCCGGTGACCGCGATCAAAGGGACTCTCTGTCCACTCAAAACTCTCAGGCTCACCACACCTGCATCCAACCTATGTGCCCACACCCCGGCCGCGTAGGTCACCTGAGCAACATAAGTTGCCCTGTAGACCCGCGCGATCTCGGCGGAGGCCATACCCCAATCACACGCATTTATTCTCCTCAGTTTCATAAATAGGTTCCTGCCCTTCAGCGAGACGTGTCTAGCATGCTCCATGAAGTTGCCCGAACGGTCGACTATGACTCCCAGGTATCTGGTTTGTTCGGAGAACTTCACAGTCCCCGATCCCATCCGAATACAAGGGTTTCGCCTGACGCTCAGGGAGCCCTTCAGGACCATCCCAACAGTCTTCGCCGCCGAGAAGGAGAGCCTATTTCTAGCGCCCCAGTCAGCAATCATACTCAACGCTGCTTCAGTGTCCCTTTCGATTATTGCCCGCGAGTCACCGGCCATCAGTAGGAAAGCGTCATCGGCATAGGCGACAACCATGCCGGACCCAGGCCAAGGGAGCCTCAGTAAGTCATCCATCAGCACATTCCAGAGGAATGGGCCCAGGACAGACCCCTGCGGGCACCCCTTCGTCGTAATCTTCGACACCACCGTCGCACCATACGTCAGCGACACTCTCCGCTGAGAGAAATAACCCTTGACAATGCTGTAGAGCCTCGGGCCACAGCCCCTTGCCTTCAGTTTTACCAGTATCATAGGCCACCACGCATTGTCAAAAGCCCCCGAGATATCAAGGAAGACACCCACGACATACTTTTCCCTTCTTTCATTCTTCCACTCCAGCGCATGAAGAATGGCATCCTCAGTGGAGCGACCACGCACGAACCCAAACTGCAAGTTCGATGGGGGAGAGAGATTCTCCTCCAGCCTATCGCGAATCACTACCTCTAAGACCTTACCCAGCACCGGCAGTAGGGTAATCGGCCTGTAGGCGCCAGGGTCCGACATCGACTTACCGTTGCCCTTCGGTATGATCCTCAGGACACCAGGCTTCCACTCATTCGGAAAGACACCCTCATTCAAACATTTCTCAATCACGGTGACAAAAACATCCTTCACCGCAGCCCACACCTGTTTAACGATGGGGCCCGTGATTCTGTCATATCCGGGAGCTTTAGACGGACCAAGGTTCCTCACGACCACGTCGAGTCTAGCCTCAAGCCAATCCCTGCAGACCGCCGGATCACCGCCCACAGCCGACGGGGGAAGGTCGGCCAGAGCCCTGACCGCCCCGTGGTGAGGGACGCAGTCCGGCGTATCGTCCGGAATCAGCTTATTGAGGAGAGCCTCGAGTGTGTCGCGGATCCCCGTAGTATGGCCCGCGTCTGTTATGATGGTGGACAGACAACTGTCTGTGCCAGCCGATCTGCCACCCTTGGAGAGAACACCAACCACCTCCCACGGATCCGCACGACCTACCTCAGACACCCAATCGCGCCAATGCTGGGTCTTGGCGCGCAAAAGCGCAGAGTGATATACCCGCCTAGCCTCGACCATCATGAGCCTCGCTCTATCAACATTCTCTGGACCATATTCGTCCATCCGCTTCTTCACCCTGCCAAACTCTCTCGTTTCTCGTTTGAATGAAGCACGCAAACCAGAGAGCTCGGCCGTCCAGTAAGAGGGCTTGCGCGAGCCACCCGGTTTCACTCGTCTCACGACTTCCTCAGAGATCTCCAGTATCAATCGCGAGAAGGCGCTACCTGCGCGCTCGGCACACAGACTAGAGAAGTCCGTATCACGAGCACGCGCTCTGAGGGCGTCTCTGAAGGAGACCCAGTCAACATTATTCCTTCGGAAACTCCATAGGCCTCTCGGGGGCAGGCCCCCCGATCGACCGCAGTCGAAGAGAATCAGCCTGTGGTCTGAGGATATGACACCCTCGTGCACAGACCAGTTCTTAACCTTCGCCGCAATACCCGGCACTGCCAAAGTGATATCTATATTGCTCTCCCCCATGTGATTCGAGAAGGTGGAGGGACAGCCACTCTCATTCAGCACAATCAGATTATACTGGGCAATCAGCTCTTCAACTTTCGTACCCCAGCCCCTGCTGTCCGACTCCACCGTATCGTGCCACAGGGGGGAGCGAGCATTGAAGTCTCCGCCAATGATAACTTTTTTCCCTCTCAGTTTGTCCAGTGCAGCCGACAGGCCCCGCAGGAAGCCATCGATGCACCCGCCGTATCTAAAGTAGACGGAGATGAAGAAAATCTCCTCCCCGTCCACCAAGAGCGACACGCACACCCGACAGTCGTCCGACAGGGCGTCGACCAGCACCGGAGAAATAACGCTCCGCCGGTACACCACTCCGGCCAATGGCTTGGAACCTTTCTCAATAATCTTACAGTCACTGTCCATGCTCACGCTTCTACTGAAATAAACATACTGCTCCTGCACCAGAGCCAGCGAGAAAGACGAGTTCATCATCTCCCTCGAGAGCTCCAGCGCAGCAGCCTTTGCACGATGCATGTTGATCTGCCCTACCCTGAGGCGAGAGGAGCTAGCCATAGTTGGTCATGGCTACCATCCTCTCGGACGCATGCTTGGCTGCCGGACATGCCCCGGAGCCCGTTGCGTGACCCGCCGGCTGCCTGAAGCGCGTGCAGGTAGCACACACCGGCGGGGAGTCCTTCTTCGGGCACGCCGTCGATTCGTGCCCAGACACAGCGCAGTGTCGGCAGACCGTCTCCTTCTGCGCGCATCTGCCCTGCGTGTGCCCGTACATTTGGCACTTATAGCACCTCGTTGCGCCCACAGAGTCGCTGATTCTGACAGCGCTCCAATTGACATAAACAGAGCCCTGCTCGAGCAAAAACCTCCGTGCAGCGGGGCTCATCGTGACCACGCAGCAAAAATCGCTCTGCGATGGCCGACCAAATTTGTATAGAATCGCAAAATCCCTGTTGAATGCCGCCTCTTCCATTTTCCCCTTCAAATTTTGGACGTAGATAGCCCTCGCGAGCTTCGCCGTGTCACCGAGCTCCACCGGCACGCCCATTAGTTTCATTTTAGGGGAGAGACCCTTGGCCTCCTCGGCGACAAAGCCACTCCCAGCCAATCTACCCGCAGCCTTAATCAAATTTGCCGCCTCGGCAGCACTCGATGTTTCCACCGCAACGCCTGCGTTCCTGGTTCGGCTCACACGAACCGCCCGGAAACCATCCTCATCCGGCTTCAGGGTCTCCAAGAGAACCTTCTTGGTCCCGTCTGATGTGCCCTTAGTAGGGTCCGCCGGCTTGATAATGACAACCGGTCTTGCGGGTTTAGCCTCAACGGTCCTGCCTCCTACCATGCGGTGCAGCTCGTGTCAGGACACGGGGAGCTTAAAGGCCGTCTATTTGAGTTAGGCCTAGCGGTGGATCCGTGGTGTGCTTGTGGTACCGACGCCCAGAATGCAGAGCATATCCTTTGGGAGTGCCCTTTATTTTATTTTATTTTTTATTTTATTTATTTATTATGTAAACAGACAGTTACATTTACTTATTTTACTAACATACATAATATGACATGTGAACCAATTAAGTTTACAAGTATAATCGTTATTATATTTACAAAAAGAAGTAGTTTTGAGGAAGGGAGTAGGAAAGTAGGAAAAGGGGAACACACGTACACCACCTAACCACGAAGCAGTAATCTAGAAATTGAACATTTAAATACGTTTAAGGAGTTATTGAAAAGGTCTATTTCATTAAAGAACACGTTATAGTTACAACACGTTCTATATATGTAGGAGTTCTGAGCATAATTAGTACTACAATTAGGTGGCCTAAATGTATGAGTCTTTCTAGTAAGCCTATTTGGTGCATGAAAGTTTAATTTAGATAATAACTCACTAGAATCCGTTATACAGTTCACCAACTTGTATAAGTAAGACATGTCAGCTACAGTTCGCCGGGCTTCTAAGGTAGTTAATTTATGATATTGGGCTGATTGTGCGGGATCAACAAAAGAACGTCTGCTTCTATAATCTAAATGTTTTAAGAATTTATTTTGTATATTTTCCAATCTGTTGATATGCGTGACGTAATGTGGGTTCCATACAATAGACGCATATTCAATACAACTACGGACATAGCAACAGTACAGTGATTTTAGAGTACCAGTGGACTTGAACGGCCTTGATACCCTAATTATGAAATTCAATTGTTTAAAAGCCTTGTCTATTATATAGTCAATATGGCTTTTAAATGTCATCTTCGTATCCACAATAACTCCAAGGTCCCTAATTTCATGCTTTCTAATAAGAATCTTTCCGTTAATTGTATACTCATGAGAAATTGGGGTTTTGGAGCGCGTAAAGGTGATATTATTACATTTTTCAATATTAAGAAATAATTGGTTATTTGAGCAATATACAGAAAGGCGATTTAAATCTGCTTGTAATGCGATTATGTCATTCCGGTTGCATATTTTCTTGAAAATTTTCATGTCGTCCGCATAAACGAGGAAGTTAGACGAGCGGAAACAGCTAGATACATCATTTATATACAAACTAAATAGAATTGGTCCCAAGTGAGAACCTTGCGGCACGCCCGAAACACATTCACGGAATTCCGACCTACAATTATTAATTGCAACGGCTTGTAATCGATTTCTCACATATGACGACAACCATCTCAATAGGTCCCCGTGCACACCATAATACTGCAATTTATGTATTAATATGTTATGATTGATCTTGTCAAAGGCCTTCGAGAAGTCCGTATAAATGGAATCAACTTGTCCCCCCCCTCCAATTGACGTTAAAATGTATTCCGTATACTCTAGCAAGTTTGATTCGACTGATCTACCCGGAAAGAATCCATGTTGATTAGGCATAAGAAATGGACTTATCGAAGGCATCAGCTGTTCGACCACAATCTGTTCCATCACCTTACTGAACACACATAGCTTAGAGATCGGTCGATAGTTTTTTATGTTACGCTTATCACCAGCCTTATAAATAGGTGTGACAAATGACATTTTCCAAATTGAGGGAAAAACACCCGAACTGAATGACAATTTAAAAAGTCTACACAATGGGTCTGCCAGCTCATCAGCACAGTTTCTAATGAAAAGTGAAGGAATACCATCCGCGCCTGGCCCTTTATTTAAGTCTAGACTTTTAAGTTTCTTATTCACATTCGATAATTCGAAATGTATACTATAAATATCTAATTCACTCTTACATAGAACATCAGGCAAATCGGCTGCGCCCCGTACAAATGTGGAATGAAAAAAGTCACTAAAGAGTCCAGAAATAATTCTTGTGTCACTTGAAGTTACTTTATCGTAAAACATATTCAGTGGATACGAAGATTGGGGTTTTTTAGATTTAATGTAACTATGCAGGAACTTTGGGTCACTTGAGATAGACCTTTCAGTTTGTTGGATATAATAATTATAGCATTCTATCTGCAAGGATTTCTGTCTAGTTCGCAGTAGTGCAAACTCGTCATAGTCAAGTGGTAATCCTGTCCTTTTCCATCTTTTGTGAGCTCTCAGTTTTTCTTTGAACTTTAATAAGGGGTTTTGAAAACCATTTTGGGAATTTATTTGACCCCGTTATATGCTTAGTCGGAACAAATCTTGTAACGCAGTCGTTTAAGATGGTATAAAAATTTTCTGTGGACTGATCCACGTTGTTAGTGACGAATTGTGCTTCCCAGTCTACACCCAGTAGATGTTTCTTAATAGATGTGTAGTCTGCCTTATGAAAGAGTTTTGCAATCCTCGGCAGGTCCTTCACAAAGAGTTCAGTATCCGCAACAAATGTTATGATAAGGGGTTTGTGATGGATATCCACATTGATCAATGGATCTGTGCATTCTATAGTATTGCATATGTTAGTAGCCAAAACCAGATCCAATATTCTACCATTCGCATTAATAATGCCGTTATATTGCTTTAGAGTGCTGTAAGATAAAAGATCAACAAAGTGAGAACTAGTAGCGTCATAATAGTTACAGGGAGATAAAGAGTTACATGCATTGGAGCATATCCAGGTGATATTAGGTAAGTTGAAATCTCCGACCAATATGAACGTGTCGTCAGGATAATTTAACATTAGATCAGAAGTGTTATCGAAAAATAGTCTCAACATATTAGTATAGTTATTACCCTGTGGCAAATATACACAGCATAAATTTATACTAGACCCACTATTTGACTGAATTCCAACCCAAATATCCTCACCACCAGTACACCATTCACTATTCTGTTTAGCGGACAGGTTCGATTTCACAGCAATAAGCACACCACCGCCGAGCTTTTGACCTGTATCTTTATAATCTCGATCTCTTCTGAAAACATTGTATCTAGTATCGAAAAGTTCATTGTCATAAATATTTTCATTAAGCCAAGATTCTGTAAGACATATTACATCGTAATTATTGCTCAGTACATTATTCAGAAAAGTATGTGTTTTTGTTCTAAGACCTCGGACGTTCTGATAATAAATCTTTAATTCCATTTCAAAAACATAAAATATAATATAAGCTTAGTGGAAAAATCACCATTACGCGATTTTGGGACGTACGTGTATGAGGAGAGAGTGGAAAGAGAAAAAAATGTAAAGGGGTAGGAGATGAAAGAAGGAAAGGAAAGAGTGTGAATGCGAAAAGTAGTAGACATAGTATTAGGAAAGAGCGATTGTGCGATCGAGGGAAGGGAGACATACAATTTAAGAAAAAATACATAGTAATTAAGTATAGAATCAAGAAATAAAGAAATATTATATGGCAGTTCATTGAGAAGCGTTTGCTGGTTTGTGTATAGTCACAGTATTTTATTCAAGTCAGAAGCCTTTTTTATAATTATAACAGGTGACTGGGAGTTCTTCCTTATATATATGCAGCATCGCTTTATCCAACAGTACTGATAATTCTTGATCTTGGTACTGCTTCTGGCTTGTTTGAACAATATTTTATTAGTGGGAGTAAGATGGTAGTTTAAAAATATTCTGGATTCGGCTCCATTGTAGTTCAGATCCTTGGTAGTCAAACCTTTGTTTTTTCGAACATTTGAGATAAAATTGTCAACTATATCTCTGTTTTTAAATTTCACCACTATCTTATGGGGAGTATTTTTGTGCTCACTCCACGAAGACACTCTATGGCAGAAGACGACATCGGAATCAGTTAAAGCAACATCCAGCTTTGATGCAATTTTGTTAATAACTTCCTTTATGGATTCATCCTTCACCACTGGTACACCGGAAATTTCCAAGTTACTTAAACGTTGATATTGCTCTCTATCGTTGCCATCCCTTGTCAGTTGTTCAATCGCAGACCTGAGTGAAACAACCTCCTCTTCAAGAGCCTCCTCTCGGTGGCTCTTTATACTAAGGTTCTCCAGTGTAGCTTCAAGAGATTTCATTCTTTCCTCATTCGCTTCATTTCTTTTCTCGATCTCATCAATCAGATTCAGCTTAGAATCCACAACCTTAGATTTTTCAATAAGCATGTCCATCATTAATTTACTTGATTCAACGTTAGCCTTAAAGGTTTGAAACTCATTAAAGATCATAGAAAAATCATCTCTCAGCGACGTTAGCATCAGCATTAAATCAGCATTTGTTGGTTGCAACTGGGCTGATTCAATAGACTGTGTGCCGGTATGGCCGACAGGTGTTGATTGTCCTTTTGTTATGATGGATATACTCTCAGAGTTTGTTGCGGCCATTTGAGGAAATTTACACCTTTGACATTTCCAAGTATGTTTCTTATGACCCATCTTTCTGAAATTTTGCTCGTTCATACCACAGCAGGCAAAATGAAAATTATGTTCACAAGCCTTGCAAGTAATTTTGTCTTCGGCAATTATTTCGCTGTTACAGATTTTACATTTCATCTTAAATAATTTTGGTAAAAATCGTTTGCCGTGAATATAAGTAGGATACTATTAGATAATAATTTGTATAAATGACTGTATGGCCACTATTATAATTGTATATATAATCTATGTTCTTTGTATATTATGTACATATATAGTATAGGTATGTGGGTAGGGGCTCAACAGAGCTCTATTTAGTATGAGAAAAAGCTTATTTTCATAGATAACTTTCAAACCTTGTAAGATAGAACATTGATCCCGCGAGGTTTTCTGTGCCAAATTTGATGGGCTTTCTAATGGTGTATAAATAAACAACACATACCTATCACCAAAAGCGGCACTTCACTAAAATGTCACTTTTCAGATATAAACTGGTATAACTTTATTGATTTTATTTTATTTCGAAAACTAAAAATGTAGTTTTGTAGCACTTTTCAAATGGACTGCAAAAAGATAAAAAAAAATTTCTTTGGAAAAACTTTGAAAATTTTCACTACGGAAAAATCATTTTCCTTCCTCAGCGTTAGGAATTAGAGTAGCGCTTCCGCGACGTTTTTTCTTCGGGTTGATACCCTCTATATTTTACAAACAAAATTTTATCACTTTGACAAGCGGGAAGAGCAGCGTTTTCAATTTTCTCACAGTTTTCCGATGATTATTCACTTTTTCCACAACAGCCTTTCTAATTCAATTAATTTTACAAAACAAAGTTTATCACACTGTAAAGCAGAAAAATTGCTATCGAATGATATATATAAGTAATGGATTGCACAGAGTTTTCACTACAAAAATTAAATACTATTGGAGAGAGAGATAGAGCACGTCAATTCAAGAAATATATTCGTGCTTTGTTGATGGATGCCAGGGAGAATATGATAGGAGGTATGTGTGCAGGCACCGCCCGGCCAGTCTGGTTTGGTGAAGTGCTGGCGAACCATCACAATGTTGCTCGTTTCGAAGAGTTTGTTGATGTGTGGGTCTCACGCTGGGATGAGCTCCGGAGACCGGGTTTACCCGGTCGAAGGTCTCGTACAGCGGTGGGCCTAATCTGGCCTGGAGTGATGCTTTGGCGGAGTGGTCGATGACTCGTTGACGTTTCGTGCCGTCCCTTCTCCCTTCGTGGAGGTGTCTAAATCAAGTGCCCCATCTGGGTGTGCTTCATCCTCCTTCCTCGCGTCGAGGTAAGCTATCGCACCTGGTGATGCGGGTGCGATGGCTCGTTTGAAATGTCAGGACGCCTCTGTCCTGGCTCCCTCACCTATTTATCTAAGGCTTAAGACTAAGATAGTAGTATTAAGACAATTAGCTTGTAAGATGTATAGTTATAGTATGATGCTAGTTATAAGTAGTTATAAGTACCTAGAAATTAAGATCAGTTTTAATTAGTAAGATGCATTAGGTAGGCTTCATCCTCGAATGAGGGCACTGAGAGTCTATAATTTAGCAGGCGGGGTTTGTTGGGGGGAGCCCATTCGGCAAACTCCGAGCCCGCCTGCGTAAAAAGATTTGCAAGTAAGTGCGGGTAAAGAGGTACTAACGCGCCTGAGATACCCGGGTAAGCGGTGGGTGACTTTCAGTGTATCCTAAGAGGAGGAGGTCCAACTGTCTTTTCATCTCTGGACAGGTCTTTATGTCTTTATAATTTTGACACTTATCTTGTTGTCCATGCGTTCGACGTGGTCTCTCCATAACCATCTTCTGCTACGTCCCCATCTTGTTGAGACCTCGACACACTGAGAGTTCTTCCAGCAATGAGCGCATTGTGAAAAATATGGACAACATATTGAACATTGATTTGTCAATAAAAGAATCAATTTGTCCTATTCTGCCCCCGTAGACAACGTGTCATTTAGCTCAAGAAAAGAAATAAGAAAAGATACCTCAATGTATGGAAGTGACAGTTGTCACGTAACTGGCAACAGTCACTTCCATACATTGAGTTATCTTTTTTTGTTTCTTCTCTTGAGCTAAATGACACGTTGTCTAGGGGGGCTGATTCGTTTCAGAATACGAAAACGTCAAAATCAACGGGCGACCGTGGATAAAAGGATTTTCTCCACGCGCTGTGACGTAATGAGTCCCGTATAAATTCAGTCAACCTTTTGACATTTCTCATATACTATAATACAGACGGATAAATTTAGACAAATCAGAATGGGGCAAATTATATTTTCATATAACCTAACTTAAATTCGTGTCTTGTGCATCGTTAACTTTTATAGCACCAAGCCATACATAAATTTATTGAGAATGCTGTTGTTTTGTTTTTAAATATTGAGTAATCCATTCAATGATTTATTCGGAAGGGTACTTAATTGATGTTTAATGTGGTTTGCCTTTATGAAATTGGCTGCATTATTATACAAGCTGACAGAGGTTTAAATCTCATTGCTCACTGAGCATAAAAGAAACATTTAAATTTTAGTACTTCTTATAATATAAACTCACCGCACAATATCACTGGCCACATCGTGTCGTGGTTGTCCATACAAAATGAGAATTATGGTGACCGCGCGAGAGCTGTTTGTTGCTGGCTTCTTTATTCTTAAATTTTCATTAAACGTTAAAGTGATGAACTAAACATTTAATTTACAGGTGTATTATATAAGAGCCTAACGTTTGACCCCGTGTTGAGGGATTGGAACACATTTATTTATTTATTTTTTAACCTTGAAATTTAATATTTTATAACTATAATCACATAATACCCAACCTCAATAAGACTATACCTGTTTTGAGGTTGGCGATTTTACACAATAAGTGCGACTTCATTCACACATATATCTACTTGTTGCATGTAAACATAATCGGGTACCGCACACCTATTCAGCAATAATATTATTGTCACCGCACGTATGTAAGGCACATATTCAGTGTACTGCCTACCTACCCAAGTTAATAGTAGGTATACTTTGATATATAAAATGTCCACACAGTTAATGAATATTTAAAAATATCATATCAGTAATAACATAAAAATAAGTATTTCGGATTCTCGAGTTTTGGTTTGTTTAATTAGAAATAAACGGGTTAATTTGATAAAGGTTGTGGTTAAAACAAAAAATATAGCAGTAGATGAATAGTTTTAGTCCTTGCCAAGATGCAACAGTAAAAACGACACGTATAATCCTTATCATACGTGCTCAGACTGAGATTTTGTAGGAAACTAATTTAATTTTTCATCGTTCAACCTACTTTACAACCGTTAAAAGGAACATGATCATATTTTCATAGATTATGAATAAATCTTATTGAGGTTTTTTTAATTGTTCATTGAGCTTTCAATCATTTTATACAATTAATGTTTAACAAAGATGCTGCAAAAAGTTTAGAAAAACAATTGACAGCAAAAATCACATTAAATTCTTTGTATATGATATTTTGTGATATATGTAATATAACATACCCAGTCAATTTCATTTCAAACGAGTGGGTTGTGGCCAACACTAAACTCTCCACACCACAAATATTGACAGTGAAATATTTTATTCATTCTAAATTTTACTACCAGGAATATAAATTTTCTAACGATAGTATATTTTCATGTTAAGATAGACAAACTATTAATGCAGTATGGTGAAGAATTCTAATGTTGTATGAAATATTTTAATAAAAGCAGATAAATTTTGTTTTAAAGGACGTTAGAGCATTTTGACAATTTTGACACGTGATATCATATGAAGAAATTTAAGTTATTTATGGAAAGCTAATCAGTTCGATGTTCAAGCTCTTTACATTATAACATGAAATCAAATTACTGAACTTTTCCATACATAAGAAATTTATCTTATTATATACATTTTTATTCATACTTAATTTTACTACCAGGAAAATAAATTGTCTTCCGATAGTATATTTTTATGTTAAGATAGACAAACTATTAATGCAGTAATGGAAAGAATGCTTATGTTGTATGAAATATTTTAAAAAAAGCAGATAAATTTTGTTCTAAAGAACGCGAGAGTATTTTCCAAATTTTGACAGGTGATATCATATGAAGATTTTTTTTGTTATTTATGGAAAGCTAATCAGTTCTATGTTCAAGCTCTTTACATTATAACATGAAATCAAATTACTGAACGTTTCCATACATAGAAATTTATCTAATTACATTTTTATTCATACTAAATGTTACTATCAGGAATATAAATTTTCTTCCGATAGTATATTTTTATGTTAAGATAGACAAACTATTAATGCAGTAATGGGAAGAATGCTTATGTTGTATGAAATATTTTTAAAAAAGCAGATAAATTTTGTTCTAAAGAACGCGAGAGCATTTTCCAAATTTTGACAGGTGATATCATATGAAGATTTTGTTTGTTATTTATGGAAAGCTAATCAGTTCTATGTTCAAGCTCTTTACATTATAACATGAAATCAAATTACTGAACGTTTCCATACATAGAAATTTATCTAATTACATTTTTATTCATACTTAATGTTACTATCAGGAATATAAATTTTCTTCCGATAGTATATTTTTATGTTAAGATAAACAAACTATTAATGCAGTATAGTGAAGAATGCTTATGTTGTATGAAATATTTTAAAGAAAGCAGATAAATTTTGTTTTAATGAACGCGAGAGCATTTTCAAAATTTTGACACGTGATATTATATGAAGAATTTTTTTGTTATTTATGGAAAGCTAATCAGTTCTATGTTCAAGCTCTTTACATTATAACATGAAATCAAATTACTGAACTTTTTCATACATAGAAATTTATCTAATTACATTTTTATTCATACTAAATGTTACTATCAGGAATATAAATTTTCTTCCGATAGTATATTTTTATGTTAAAATAGACAAACTATTAATGCAGTATGGGGCAGAATGCTTATGTTGTATGAAATATTTTAAAAAAAGCAGATAAATTTTGTTCTAAAGAACGCGAGAGTATTTTCCAAATTTTGACAGGTGATATCATATGAAGATTTTTTTTGTTATTTATGGAAAGCTTATCAGTTCTATGTTCAAGCTCTTTACATTATAACATGAAATCAAATTACTGAACGTTTCCATACATAGAAATTTATCTAATTACATTTTTATTCATACTAAATGTTACTATCAGGAATATAAATTTTCTTCCGATAGTATATTTTTATGTTAAGATAGACAAACTAATAATGCAGTAATGGGAAGAATGCTTATGTTGTATGAAATATTTTTAAAAAAGCAGATAAATTTTGTTCTAAAGAACGCGAGAGCATTTTCCAAATTTTGACAGGTGATATCATATGAAGATTTTTTTTGTTATTTATGGAAAGCTAATCAGTTCTATGTTCAAGCTCTTTACATTATAACATGAAATCAAATTACTGAACTTTTCCATACATAGAAATTTATCTAATTACATTTTTATTCATACTAAATGTTACTATCAGGAATATAAATTTTCTTCCGATAGTATATTTTTATGTTAAGATAAACAAACTATTAATGCAGTATAGTGAAGAATGCTTATGTTGTATGAAATATTTTTAAAAAAGCAGATAAATTTTGTTTTAATGAACGCGAGAGCATTTTCAAAATTTTGACACGTGATATTATATGAAGATTTTTTTTGTTATTTATGGAAAGCTAATCAGTTCTATGTTCAAGCTCTTTACATTATAACATGAAATCAAATTACTGAACTTTTCCATACATAGAAATTTATCTAATTACATTTTTATTCATACTAAATGTTACTATCAGGAATATAAATTTTCTTCCGATAGTATATTTTTATGTTTAGATAAACAAACTATTAATGCAGTATAGTGAAGAATGCTTATGTTGTATGAAATATTTTAAAAAAAGCAGATAAATTTTGTTTCAAAGAGCGTTAGAGCATTTTGACAATGTTGACACGTGATATCATATGAAGAAATTTTATGATATCTATGAAAAGCTAATCAGTTCTAAGTTCAAGCTATTAATATTCTTATATCAATATGAAATCAATGAACTGAACTTCGCCAAATATAAAAAAATTCTCTTGTTACATGTAAGTTTCATACAAATATCCATTAAATAAAATATAATTTTTGAAACCGTTGAATATTTTTCTTTTAACATTGACCAACTTTGAATACAATTTTATGAAGATTCTTGGTGTTGTATAAATAGTTGAAACCAAATTAAAATATCTCTAATTTCCAGGTCGTGAGAGCATTTTTTCAGTTTTAATAGATGAAATCATAAAGAAACATTGGGAAAAAATGAACCGTTGTCTATGGAAAACTAATCAGCTCTAAGTTTATGGACTTAACACATGTGATATCAATATGAAGTCAATCGGACTTATGGTTTGGGCTGCAGAGAGGACACAAAAAAAAACAACGTAAATGATGAATTCATAGAGAAGAAATCAAAAGTTGTCTATGGAAAACTAATCAGCTCTAGGTCTTTGCACTTTACACATATGATGTTACATAATATGAAGTCGATCAGACTTATAGTTTGGGCTGTAGAGAGGACACAAAAAAGATAAATGCTACGGCGTACGGCGTACGGCGTACAGCGTATACGCCATGCACACAAACACATCACGACGAAACTCATAGTGTGCATTCTCTACATGATACCCATTGAGAAATTGATGTAAAAAAAATACGCTTAAATTTTGCGAAATCATGACTCTCCCCTATTCCATAGTGTGGAGAGTAAAAAGCAACATTTCTCTCTCTAAGTTTGTACGGTGGTTGTGAATGGAAGAAAGGAAAGGAGGAGATACCCCGCCTACAATTCCAAATAATAATGACACCTTGCCATTGACAAAATTGTCAGCCAATATCAAAAATATTTGGTGAAATACCACATACGCATCGTACGTGGGGAAGTTTTGCTTCGACAGCCGAAATAATATAACGATTTCCCATACCACTGACAATGCCTAGCTGCTTCAATATAATATTAAACCTACCTAATATAGGTACCTCATACCTATCATTATAATATACTCATCCACCTTAAAAAAATTTTATTTTTCCGAATCAACATAGTATATAAATACCAAAAGATAACAATCAGCTTCGCGTAACTAGTCCAACTGTCGATTTGTTCAAGAGAATTTTATTCTCTTAACCTATCGACAAAGTATCAAGCCAAGATACGCCAGATTTGTATGCAGGGTCTACATTTTTCACGGTATTTCTAAATTTGAAGTCAAAAAACACCAACTAAGAGGCTTCGCAGCATATATGTAAAATAGGTATATGGATTCTTTATAATACGGATTTACTCAGAATCTGGAGTAGAACATTAATTTAGTGTATGTCTGTGTGTCCGTTCTTCCTTATAACTTTTGATCCGCTCAAATAACAAAGACCAAAATTTCAGATTATATAGGCCTACAAAACATATATAGGTTCTCATAATTTTGAATTTTTGTTTCAGTCAGGGGTTATTAACTTTTGAATTTTTACTTATTCCATATATCTCAAAACCATATAAGCTAGAACCCTGAAAATTGGTATAAATATAGACAAATATGTATTTTCAAAAAAATTACAGTGTTTCTCAAATATTTTTTATTAAGAAAAACATTTTTTATGATAATTTTTTGTGTTTAACTGCCTATATTTCCAAAGTTTTTAGAATTATCGAAAAATCCGAAACACCACCAAGTAGATAATTCAATTTCCTATAAAAAATATCAGCATCGTAGTACATCTCAAAGTTTTTTTAACAATTTTTATAAAAATTGAATTTAGTGAGGACATCGTTTCATACAATTTGCAAGGCAGTATACACTACACAATATCTCACTCAATAGTTTACTCAACCTACTTAGTCAAACATACATACATACCATCATGTTGTTTCCATATTCTGTGTAGGAAAAACAGCCTGGCCTCCAAACTATCCTATCCGGACATACGTACCTACATGTTTTATATAGAAACCAAAATATCTTACAATATTTATTAATTTATATCTAATGTTTATATTTTGGTTCTTATTTATTTCATTCAAAAAATGTATAATATTTATACGTTTGACTCTTCATTTCAACAGTCTCAAATACAATGAGGGGTATTCAATATTGTATTCCTTATTAATGTTCCAACAAATCGTTTTTTCTTACATTACTTACCGTCTCTATATTCTCTCTTTATGTTAGTAAATAGGTACCTATATAATAATACATGTCTTAACGGCAAATTGAAAGTAAACAAGAAAAGACGAGTAACTTACTTACATCATATAATATACTCCTAAGTACTCTTTTGTTATCTTAACCACTTCATACAGGCACGTGGAATACTTATTATACAGAACAATAGAATAGGAAAACATTAACTTCTCTATGTAGGTACATACATATAATTTAGTTCTAGAAACCTATACGCAATCTTGTCAAAATAGTACACTTTTAATTCGCAATATCAAAATATTAAGGGCAACATGAGCAAGAGCTAGCGACTGCCAGACACACGTAATAGTATAAAGTCTGATTTTTTTCCTGCAAAAAGATACCACAGCAGCTAAAAACATGTAATGAGAGCTAAATTAGGAGAATATTCAAAAAAATAATTGTATTTATTGTATGATTTTATAAGTTACATAAGTTTTATTCTCATTGTTGTATGATTATGTATGTAAGTTACAAAAGTTGTATTCTAATTGCTTCAGCAGCGAACATCAGCCATTGCCACGTCATTTGCCACAAACTCGTTACAAGCCTTCCTCGTTACGTCCCTGTACCATGTTTCGGCAGATAAGAAGATGCTCATCATCTTGAACCTACCCGCAGTCGCAAGAAACATCCGTCTCTCGTCCTATACCCCACCAGTACAAGTAAGTTACATAAGTTGTATTCTAATTATTGTATGATTATTTACATAAGTCAGATAAGTTTAATTCTTATTATATTATGATTAGGTATGTTACATGAGTTTTCGCTTTTTTTATAAATAACCTCGAATATGACATAAAAAAACATACTTTGTTTAATACACGCAGTGGCGGCTCTTCCTTAAGGGCTCTCGGGCTCAGCCCTCCCAAACACTGGTCGAAAAATTCCAAAAAATGTATGTAATTAAATCATGAGAACACATTATTTTTCTGATTAATTTTTACCATCTAACGCTTGTGGTATATGTAGCGAAAGTATTTAAACCTACCTGCTTTGTAAAGCAAGCAAGATTCTATGAAATATTTCATTCCTCGGGCACAGTCGACTTGTGCCCGGAGAACCCATACAATTCACGCGACCGCTCGCTGCCGCCGCAGCTCGCCGTACACGCTGAATGTATGCCGATTTCGAGCAAAACGGGGCAGTGCCCGTAAAGTAGTATATTTTCATTCATTCATATTTTG
The DNA here is from genome assembly GCA_963576475.1 of Molanna angustata. Classification (NCBI taxonomy): domain Eukaryota; kingdom Metazoa; phylum Arthropoda; class Insecta; order Trichoptera; family Molannidae; genus Molanna; species Molanna angustata. The sequence goes on along the minus strand of OY754978.1, from coordinate 15,953,029 downwards.
TTGTACATTGCGATGGTCGAACGCTTGGTAAGCAGTTGCAATTCCTTGAGGCTGACATTAATTGATATCGTAATATTAGATAGTTTAAACTATAAATCATCCGAAATATATTTTTTTTTTATTAATTGATACCTACCATAATATTGCGAAAAAAAAAACAAAAATTATATTAGACATAAAATGTGTAAAATCAGGAAGCAGTCTTGCGGCTGTTGCTAGAAGTTTTTTTTTTCAAATTTGTACGATCAAAATTTATTAGCTGTCACAAATTATTTTATAATTTATCGATGCATTTTATTATAAACGTTATTAAAAACCCAACCAAATACAGCACAAATGATCAGGTTCACGTTTTAATTTTGAGCCCTTCTAAGATTTATGGTCACCAGCCGCCACTGAATACACGCAATATATTGTTATCAGAACCAATTCACAAATTCGTCACATGAATTTTTTATATTTATTACGGAAGACAATTAGAAATCACATCTTCGATTGTCAGACACATTGTTTGGTGGAAACCTCCGACAGACGTTTAGATGTTTTAGACGATAAAGTTTAATAGATTGTTGTCTTTTCTTTTTGCGCTATACACATTGCCAATTCACAAGAAACGACAGTTGTAGTGAAAATTAAGGTCAATCGGACCCGATAAACGATTGAACTATGTTTGCGTTAGTCAAAGAAATAACCAAAAATCTTAATTGACAATCAAAAGTCTAACCATGAATCAAAGTCATTTATATTTATGCATTGAAATATCACAAATTTATGTAACTCCTTTTTTTACCTATTTTTTTGAATATAGACAGACAAAACGACATTTGAAAAAACAACAGTGAAAAATAACACGACAAAAATAATGAAGTATTTACTTGACAAAGATTCCATATTCATGCTATTTTGATACGTGTCGCTGGGTATTCCGAGTTATGATACAAATATTTCGATCATTCATGGAATTCGGAGATGGGAAGAAAAAATATTTTACAACATATACTTCCTCGTGTACGTCTAAGAAATTATTAAAGCTATATTAATAACATTTTTGGTGGAGATTTTTTATATTATTGATTCAAAGACAAAATAAATAAAAAAACTCTCTTTTCTCCAAAAGTACCTACCTAATTATTTTTGTTTTAATTAGATACTATTTTTTATTGGATGATTATATCACCATAGTGGTAGATGAAACAGTAATATATTATTATGTTATAAATACAAAAATAAATAAATAATTGTAGCCACATATCTACTAAGAAAAAAAAAACGATATTTGATCACACTGACCCAACGAATGTGAAAATGATAAGATATCATATATAACAAGCGGACCCTACAGACGTTGTCTCGCCCAAACGTTGGCTTTCCTGCTAATGGCTAGTTCAGCAAACATAAAATCACACCATCACGGGGTGATCATCCCAGCGACGGGTGTGCGTAAATAAAAGGAAACACGACACTTAGGTAGGTACTTGTACACCACCATATCAGTCTCGCCTTACTTAAAAAGGTATCATTCCGAAGGTGTCGTGAAATATGTAACATGTTATTTTACCTACTGTATTTTCGATTACCCGGCTCTTATTAGATAGCATTTTACTAGAGTATGATAAAAAAATACCACCGAAATCGGTCATACAGACGTACCGAAGAATTTTATTTATATTCAGATATCAATGAAAATTCTGTTTCTTTAAAAATTATCTTATTTGACATGTTTTTTTTTATATTTTTTATTTCCACTGTTACAATTTTAAATTCGAATTTAAAATCTTAACCATCCAGTGATTCACTCAAACACACAAAAAAAAACAAAAAAATCATCAAAATTTGTGCAGCCGTTTAGAAAATCAGTGACATACACACGTACAGATAAATTATATATTTTATAAAGATTTTCTTTTCCATTAGTCGGTACCTACCTTCTTCGTTTTTCCGCTTATTCTTTTGTTTCTAAACCGAAACGTCAGATGTCACCGCTCCTCGTCAAATAAACAACACGGATGTCGCAAAAATATATTGGACACAATGTGTAACAAAGAAAGGAAGCAGAAATTAAACAAAAGAAAAAATGCGTAAAATATTTCAATATTGCTTAAATAAATTGTTTTGCACTTTTAAAACTAAACGTATATTATAAATAGGTAGATAAAATCACGCCCTGTCCCTTATAATATGAAAAAGAAATCAAGTGTTTTATTTATTTATTCAGTTCAGTTTTTATTTATTTATTTGTTAGTACAACAAAATCAAATATACCAGCAAAGTTTCCATAAATGGTTAACAATAAATTTCTGAATAACAAAAATTAGTTATAACAAATAAAAAGAGTGAAATAAAACAGTAAAACAAATATAAATAAATATAATCAAGTAAGTATGTACCCACATATAAATTCACACAACATAAAAAAAATAATGCTGCAAGATTGTTATTTATCGATTGCAGATTTATCAATAGAATAATACAATTTACCTTCTCTGAAGGCTCATCTTTTGATAAGTTATTTAAAGTATCTGAGCAAAACAAAGATTCAAAAGGCGTCAAGCATAATGAAATGCATATCTCTACTTGTTTACGACACCTTATCTAGTGTAACTGGTTGAAGGGTATGACATATTTCGAGAACTCCATAGATCAGACTCGCAATTGCGTTAAACACCGTTCGCAATCTATCAAGCTCATACACGGGCAAACCAACATAAATAACTATACAGTTATCCATCCGTGTATAGAACTGACTATATGAAGGTAATCCAACAATATGATACACTGTCACTAGGGCGGAACAGGAGAAATGTTTTATGTGAATTTTACGTATAAATTCAACAACAACACATAAAGGACGTAGCAGTTTACAGTCCCACAATTTGCGTTCCGAAGCAACGACATGAGAAATAAATTTACCAACAAACATATAAAAACTGACAAAATTCCTACGACCCAACAGTCCTAACCATTGTGGCGAAAAAAAAACGCACATAACATGTTACTGTTAAATCTCTTTAAGTTACCCGCTGGGAAAAATATATTTAAATATTTAACTATCCGGTGTAGCCTTGTATCATTGAAATAAATGTTTTTTTTGTATTTTTTCTTTATTTTTAGAACAAAGAGTTAAATAGGTAGGTAAATACTTTCAAATCCTCAAATTGCACGCATCTGATATTATTCAACCAATCGCAATTCACGAATCTTCGGAATTTTAAAACCGACAGATATAATAAATTTAATACCAAAAATAAAGCTAAATAAATAAATACCAAAAATAAATTGAGGTATCAATGTTTTTAATCGAAGAACAATTTAATAAAAACATGAGTAACTTATTCTTAAAAATTTCCCAAACATAAGGAAATGATTTTTGGTTCTATCGATTTAATATTTTGATGTTTCATATTTATATCGAGTCCCTGCATCTTTTTTCCTGCATTAATATTCATTAGAATAACTAATTTCACGAAGATATTATTTTGTTTTTAAACACATACTATTTTTCTCTACCATATTTGATAAATGTTTGACAAATGATTCAAAAACAAATCAATGTTAACAAGACATAAAGAGTTTAATAAAAAAGTATGTAAAACTATAATATTAAATTAACAGTGAATAAGTTAAAGAGTATGACATGTATACTCTTAGCTCTATGTTTCTACAAGGCAAAGGACCGGAAAAAGACATTGAAAGAAGATTTACGGCTGACAATTAAATAAATGGCGTACTTAATTTATTAATGAAAGATGCGAAAAGGTTAACCAAAGGTTACCAAACCAAGGTAGCCAAACTCAATGCATAATGCAATCGTAGTCCATAATCTATGACAGTGAAACTTGGGTAAGACATAAATCGCATTAAAGTGAAATAAGATTAACGCTGTACAAATAAGATTATTGAGACGAATGTGTAACAAAACAATGTATGAGAGAATAAGAAATATGGCGAAATAATGTGCAAGATTAAGAAAATAGTTGTAAATAGGCTGAGAATGAATGGGCTAGGGAAGAGGAAATGGATAGGTACCTATCAAAGAAAGTTATTAGGCTAATAATCTTCCAAATAAAAATCCGAATCAAATCATGTGACTAGGCGATGAATGTGTGTCAAGATAGAAAAAATGTTACATTCCTTTATTTCTGCCTGAGGGACATGGCATAATGGTCTGTTGTATGTATGTAGTAATATAATCTTTTATACGATTCGCCTTTAGAATAATACGCGTTATACATACATATTGCAAATCCCTCGCAAATTGTTGAGTTATGTGATTTTTCATGATTCCCATCATCAAAACTCTTGGCCTAGTTCAAATGGAATCACCCCAGAAGTTATCCCTTTCTAATGATTTCGGACAACGTGGTAAAGAATTATCGCTGGTTACACATTTGTTTTAGTTTTTGATGATCCCATCATCAGATCTTGGACAAAAGATCCCATCATCAGATCTTGGACAAAAATGAAAAAAAGATTCATCGAAATCACTTGGTAAAAATTATTGCTGATTATACATTTGTTTTAGTTTATGATGATCCCATCATCAGATCTTGGACAAAAGATCCCATCATCAGATCTTGTACAAAAGATCCCATCATCAGATCTTGGACAAAAATGAAAAAAGATTTATTGAAATCACGTGGTAAAAAAATATTGCTGAACATACATAAAAATAATTCACGTCGAAATAATCACCTCCTCGGTTTTTGTTGGTAAAAAAATAAGGAGTGAAAAGGTGAGGTCATCTACGAAAGAACTATTATAAAACTTTTCTATATACCTCAAAATGACGAATGTGAAAAACCAGGGGGACAATTTTAGTCAAGCGGTGAAATCAAAACCCTCATGATTGACTACCCATATCATTGATATATTTATCATATGGATTTGTATATCTCAATATTTTATAGAACTCCATATGATAATTCTATCTATGATATAGGTAATCATAAGGGTTTTGATTTCACCGTTTGACCAGGGGGGCAAGTCCCATCAAACGGTGGAATCGAAGCCCTCATGATAACCCATATCATAGAAATCATTATCATATTGAGTACTTTAACATCTTAAGATATTATAGAACTCCATAATATTTTTATTTATTTTATTTTTATTTGGAGACATAACAGCTTTTGTATATTAAATATGATACAGTTAAAAATTAATTAATAAGAAGCCTATTATAATGTTTCACAGAGTAGGTATTACAAATATATTTAGGTACGTTTAATTTATGAGAATATTGATCATGAAGGGTTTAGTAATGGGGTATGGTTAAGAAACTGTGAATTGAGGAATGAAATGGAAGAAGGAAAGGACAGTTTCCCTAACGGATGCTTGTAGGCGCATTAAGAATTTGCTTAAATGCTTGTAATAATATAATATTTCCATTATATGGGCAATCATGAGAATAACAAAATAATACCTTCGCATGAGAATATACGAGTACGGTATTTAGACATGAATATGCTATACTAAAAAGTTTAAAAATATATATAAAAATTTGTAGTGCTTTTTTGTGTCATTTCTTTTTCTCTCTCAAAATGAACGACTCCACTTTCCAATTAAAAAGTTATTTAAGCGATTGTAGTCGTAGTAGTATTATTTCTGGCCGCCTTGAGACCCAAAAGATAATTATTTTTAATTGTTTTGCGAATCCCTACACCACCACTACACAACCACGAAGGCCATCAATTAGACGGATACATAATTGGCCTAATCTCTCCCTGAGTACCAAATCCATCGCCTACACTCACCTCTCCTTGTTCCAAATATCCCTCTCTCTCTCTCTCTCTCTCTCTCTTCCTCTCGACCCGCTCGGATTCCTCTATGAGGAGACATTTAAACGATTTCTGACGTAATTAAATTACGCAGACAAGCTGTATTATTCACGTTATTAAATACCCTCATCCAAATGGGCGAAATTTAATTATCGTTATCAAAAAAAATTAACGAGTTTATAAAAAATACTAAAAGAACTACAAAATAAAATAAACATCCTAATTATCGAGTTCGGTTAATAGGACGATGTTGAATTTTAAAAAAAATCAACGACAAATGTGTGCGGGCGTGCAATAAGTATAATTAAATAAAAGGAAACACGACCCATGAGTGTACACGCGACACGTGTACTCACATAGCAATCACGTCTCACCAAAAAGGCACAACATTCAGAATGGGTGGTGAATCTCGTTGCTGAACTGTGTGAGATATAATGAGATTGATAAAATCTATAGGTAGTTCGTCTCGTCACAGGGTGAGCCTGGCTTCTTCTGGAGATGTTTTTAGTGGCTTAGTATGCCTTAGGAAAACTTTACGAGATTTCAGCCTTGGTTGGATAGTCTCACAGTTGAAAAGGGAGTGCGGTGGTTGGTGTTGGGTTTTGCCCAGTTCCACGCTGCAGGTCACTTATGTTAGGGGATGCTATCCCCGCAAGATGGTACATTTTGACTAATGGAGTGGGTTTCAGGCAACCAATGATCACTCGGTAATTGTCATTAAGTGCTACGTCAACGTGTTTGGTGTATGATGGTATGATCCACACTAGGGTAGCATATTCACCAGCTAAGGGCCAGAGCTAAGGTATGTTAGAGCGTACGTAAGTTTGCGTAAGAGGTTATTTCACCTGGCCAATTCAATTTCCTTGTTGAATGTTAACAGTATTTAATTTTTCTAAAGTTCTACACTATAAACACTGTCTCAATCATTATTAAAACGAAACGTAAATTAATGTATATCAGTATAGAAAATGTGTTGTTCTGTTCTCTCTGCCTATCCTATGAGGGATATGTGTGTGTAGTAGTTTTTGATGATGTTTTCATTGATCACAATATCAGATCTTCACCAGATTAAAATTATATCAATCGGAAGATACCCCTTTTTTATTATTCAATAATAACAAAAATAACTGTATTTAAAAAAAAATTAAATAATACTATGTAAATTTTCTGCCTCACCGGACGAATCTGTTCAGAGGCAGTACTTTTTCAATTTGGTCTAATGTAACATGTTATTGAATGCAAAATAATTAACAGAAATAATTAAACCCAAACAGAAAGAAAGTTACTGAATCCATAAAAGTGGAGTCTAAAATTGAACATCATTTCTGTAAATTCGTCCTAATCGGAGGGAATAGGTACCCACTGTGTATTGTTCTTTTCCGGAATTATTTCAGTAGGCACTCTCCATAAATCTCAAAGATTATTTACGCCGACATATTCGGATGTGCAGGGTCTGCCCTCGACCTCACAAATTTATCGAGAAGATACACTTTTCTACGACTCGCCTTCCAGACCTTGGAAAATTTACGACTCGACCGATTAAGCGCCACAAAAGAATACGCGGGATATCCTACCTACATCTGACTCTAACATTTCACCTAACAATTCAATCTTGACATAATTCACCAACGTATGTAGGTATTCTTTGTTCGGGATTTGTAAAAAAAGTGGTTTTATTGAAATAAAATTATTATGTAATAAATTTCTTAAACAGAACTAAAATTATCAGACAGATCATGTTTAATTTTATTTTTGAAAAACAGCAAGAATTTTTCGACTGTCAAATCGTTCAAGAAAATTTATTTCTCTTAATAATTCGACAGTACTAAGCCGAGACGCGGGTGCTAGGAAGGAACATTATGTATGGCGTAGTGGACTTTTTGCATGCAAAAAACACTTATATACAGGCTTCGCAGCTTATAATATGCTCTAAATATGGATGAGTTCAGAATTCCAAGTAGAATATTTAATGTGTTTTGTGTATGTGTGTCTGAGTGTCCCCCCCCCTTATAACTTTTGATTCGCTTGATTCACAGAGCCTAAAATTTCTAAAATATAGAAGAGTTTTGGCCTACAATTATTATATACTCAGAATTTCGAATTTTTGTTTCAGTTACAGTTACTGTTTTAGAAATATTTTGAAGCCTGGATACGAAAATGAGAATCATAACAACTTAAAACCAATACTCATACTCTATGCTATCCACATGTAATCCGTTGACTATTTTCAAAAGCCTAAAAACTTGGAATTCATATTTCTCTTATCAATTATGTTCAAAACAGTGCAGAGTAAAAATCTAAATATTTTCATCTCTGCGTTGTCAGCGCGTAACGAAATATCTCGGGGATTTTTTTTATTCTTTTATTATCGGTACAAATATATTTGTATACAGAAAAATATAAATAAATTGTTCTGAATTGCCTTCTGGGTTCTCCGTATAGTGGGTATAGAATATGTCAGTGGTTATCAACCTGTGTATAGCAACCCTCAGGGGGGCCACAAAGACTCGCTCGAGGGGTTCGCGATCGCAATCCAGATAAAAGTAAAAAAAACAAGATACATAGGTAATAAATACACTGCAAAAAATATAAATATAACTATTTTAGTGGGGAAGGCATCTTTAAAGTGGTGAATGGCACTAATAGATTCAAAGCTCCTCGTCAGCTCTTAGATATTTTACTTTTCTCTTCATCCAAAATTTAATTGTCGGCCTTCGTGGATCAGCTGATTTGGTATCAGACTCTTGAGTCAAAGGTCCCGGGTTCGATTTCCGGTAGATAAACAGTTTTAAATTGTGTTTTCAATCTGAATCTGTGAGACGATACTCATCATAAGTCTCGAGAGTGTGGAGACATCCTATTGGCTGCGTTTTATATTAATCATTATTTTCAGCGTTAAAATGCTTGGCGAGCCATAGCTGCCTGCCCGAAACTTTCTATCACTATTCAGCTCTATCACTGGTTGTTGCAATCCAGTTTATCTTGTTACTACTGATGATGTTTGATCACCCTTTGTATGGCCCGCCATGGCAATCTACTTTTTGCAGAACGTAGAGCACTACTCACTGTAAACACCTATACAGACTTCACTCCACGAGTCAACGAGCGACCACAACTCATAATCAAACAAGTGGGTTGTGGCCAACATTTTTCTTCTTGGAAGGTTTGACAATCCCTAAATGCATTTTTATTAAGTACATTCCAATAAGATTTTTAAACAAATATTAGTTTTTTAGAGGAAGAGCTGTTTCGCACTGCCCAGAACAGAAAGACATTCTCTGTGATAGTTGTCAGTGTCGGGGGGACGAAGAGGACAAAAATTATTATAATACGCCATACACACAAAAACTCAAAGTATGCACTCTCTACATGTAAAAAAACTGCTTTAACAATAGACAATCACGTTTAAGACAATGTATAACAGATGATGAATATGTGTCAAGATAAAAGAATGTGGTATTTGGTTCTCTCTACCTACCCCATGAGGAATATAGCATGATAGTTTGTAGATTAATACTATTACATTCACAGTAATGGAGAGTAAAAAAATACAGTTTTATGTAGAAACATATACAACATCAATATGAAGTCGATAACTCAATTTTCCAAACAGGTTTTACGATTGTTATATACAATATTCATATACATATGCAATATTACACTTTTTTTTTTTATTTTATTTAAAGATTCATAGCCCCGGAATGATCCCTGAAATAAGAAAATTTCGATTTTCCAGACCGTGAGAGCATGTTTAAAGCATTAACAGATGAAAACATAGAGAAAAATAAACCGTTGTCTATGGAAAACTAATCAGATAATGTATTTCACACATATGGTATCAATATGAAGTTCATCGCCCTTTAAGTTTGGGCTGTATAGAGGTCACCAATTTTCGTATTTGTGTACGCAATACGAATTACGGCATACACACAAAAAAATCACAAAGACACTCAAAGTATGCACTCTCTTCATCTACATGATACCCATTGAGAAATTGATGTTAGAAAAAGTACGCTAAAAAAATTGAAATCATTACTCTCCACTATTCCATAGAAGTGGAGAATGAAAAGGTTGAAAAATACTGTTATATGTAAGTATGGTATAGTGTAATAGGACAGGCTGAACCTAATAATGTGGATGGTTTATTGGTCGGCCGCTTTCGTTTGGTGGCGCCACTGTTTCCATTTATTACAGCAAAATTAACTCACTATATTAGGAAACTTTCTTATTCAGGGCACTCATTAAAAACCTATTTTGGTATTTCGCAAAAACAAAAATTGTTTTAAAAATTTACAATGCAAGCAGAATTTTTATTTAAAAAAATATTTTTCTCTTGTAAAGGTAGCCCATAACATGTTTTACTAATCGATATTTTTTATCTTCTTTCATTTTACATACATTATACTCACAATTAACGAGTTGTGGCCAATGCTATACTCCTCACTACCAAGTCGCAAGACACAAATATAAACGTTTTGTATGGAATATTTTCAACATTTTTATAAAATGAGTTTTTACAATTTTTTTTATTCATTTATTTTATTACAAAAACTTGATATTTCTTCTTGAAAGTGATGTGCTTTTTTACCAATTTGAAAATTAATATTTCATATTTTAAGTTTCCTGAGCTTAGGGTAAATTTGGAATATTTGACAGTTAAAAAAATGAGAAGCACTATTCAGATACCTTCAAAATCTAATGAGGTCTAAGCGAGTATTAGATGTACATGTTGTACATATTTAGAAAATTTGAAAATAATCGAACGATTACTTTAGTCTATAATTGATAAAGTAAAATAAACACGTCGTACATAGCACATAGCACACATCACATAGCACACACACAGATACATTATGATGAAACTTTCAGAATACAATCTCAGTATGATACTAGTTGATAATCTGCAAATAAATACCCTTAAAAATTGCGAAATTATAACTACCCACTATGTCCCTTTGGGTTAGTGAGGAGTAAAAATGTGTTAAGCTCGATTCATTTGATATTTTGATAAAATTAAAAGATTTAATACGCATCCATTGGTTTTTTTCCCTGTTTGGTACCAATTTCATTTTTTTTGACAAATCATATCTTTATATATTATTGGACAATAAATCAAGACATCTACATGGCTAACAACCTATCATCAATTTAACGGATCACTTAAAACAAGTAGATCAAAACCTAATTGAAGACACCCTTTTCTAAGTATTAATTTTAAACTTAACGATTATTCACTAACATCCATTAAAATATTCAATTTATATATTTTCCTAAATTTTAATTTAGTTCACGGTTGTTTGATGTTTCAAAATGTAAATTGTTATGATTTTAATTATTTTAACATTAAAAACACGAAAAAAACAATAATGTATTATTGTTGCATATAACCGAATAAAATTCAAATTTTACTTACGCTGAGCCGGAGACTCATAGCTACGTTTACTTTGTTTGAAATATAAAATTGTTAAATTTTCAGCCGGAAAAATCAAATGAATCAAGCTGAACAGTTTTAATACGCAGTATCATCGGGAATACACATATTCTAAAAGTTTCAGAGCTCTAAGTAATCGGGAACTTAGAAAAAATCGATTACAAAATTACAGTGCAGACGAAAACATTTCATGAGGGCAAATAGTTTGAAACGAATTTGATATTTCAAAACAAATCATCCATCAATCGGCCTTCGTGGCTCAGTTGGTTAGGTATCTGACTGCTGATCCAAGGGTCCCGAGTTCGATTCCCGGTGGAGACACAGTTCTCAATTGTGTTTTCAGTCTGGATCTGTCAGACGATCAATATCGTAAGTCTCCAGAATGTGGCAACTTGTTATTGGGTGCATGTCAAAATAATATTTGACATAGTACCTGTTAGTTGCCCGAGAAGTAAAAAATAAATAAATAATTAAATAAATCAATCGTTAGAATTAAAATCAACACATTTAGATTATTTAACTACATGACTACCAATACCTTACTGAATGTTTTATGTCATGGGTTCGATGTCTATCAGCAAAAGAACTATATTATAAATATTTCTAATAAAATTCATGCTTTGAAAACCTTGTTCGTTGTAAGCGAATACTGTCGCAATAAAATTGGCTCTTTTACAGCAGGTCTTTGTATAAATAAAACCTTTTTTTTTATATTGCTCCGTTTAATGAAACCAGATTATTCCATGGGCGCATATGCTAAGCTATGAATGAACTGTAAATGTTCAATCTCGCAGTGAATTTATTAGTTCGCTTTAATATTTTCTATTTTTCTCCAGTCCCATCATATTTTTATTTGTTTTCTTTATCAAAGTTTTGTCATTTGTTCTTTCTATATGTCCAAACCATATTTTCAGATAAAATCTGTAGGTAGACCATAAAATAACTAAACTGCTGCGTCGATTTTCCACCAACAAAGTGCTTATAAAATTTGGTCTAAAAATTATATTCCTTTTATAATTAAGATATACTAAAAATTAACAAAAAAATTCAAATCGAACTTTTATGCTTTTTCTTCCATTTTTATATCGTATTGAATTAATAAATAACTATTTTTTGTGAAATGAATATCGTAAACTTCACTTTAAAGCATTTATAATTTTCATTTATCGTTAATTTATTTGGATATTCATATCGACTTTAATTAATAACATTGTATGTAGAATTTTTCCACGTATTTAAAAAGCCAATTTTCTTCAGTAAATATGAATAATCCTTTAGTGACTGTTTGCTTAGTCGTGTTTATTAAATTTTCTAAACACGGAAAACACGGAAAACAAAATTACATGAAATATGTTAATATCACCATTGCCTCCAACATATTGTTATAATTGTTAATTAATTCTTAAATATTTCTGATCGCTTCGTCGAATGCCTGTAGATTCTTAATTTTTTTGAAGAAATTTACTTTCGAATAATAGATACAATTTTATTGAAACCTACACCATACCTTGCTATGAGGAAATTCAAAAAAGTAACTCTAAATTAAACCTGTTTGATATAAGAGTATATAAGAGTATGTAGGATGTAAAAAACGACAGTATTTTATCCAGTTTATTCTGAATATCTTAATTTTTGGAAAAAAAACATTAAAGATAACTTTAAATGATTCAACGCTGCAAACATAGTTTCAACTCCGAAAAAATATTGTAAATATTTTAAGTTCGGCCTACGACACCGTATAATTATCGAAATGAAAAGATATTTTAATAAAACTATAACTGATTATTATTCAATATTATTTATCAAATATGATATTATTTTCTTATATATAAATGGATACTCTATTACTCATACCGCAAAACCAACACAATACATTCGTCAGTCCCTGATATTTAGAATCCTTTGGCCTTTCTTCGAAAGGTTAATATAATATTATATTATCTTGTGTTTCCATATACAATTTCGGTTTACATGAAGATTAGATTCACCCTCACGCATCTTATGTATACTTAACAATAATCTCACAACTCACCCTTAATATTTATCCCTTCAAGATACTTTTATTGTTTACTGAAATTATTATACTACCATACCTATTTCCAAAGCTGATTATAGGTTTTACTCACTCGAAATTACTTATTAATAGGCTTAAGAAAAACAACTTTGTGTAGCGAAAAATAATAATTTCATAATATTATTTATAATTGCTACAACGAAGTACGCAGGTCAATTAATGTATCTTTTTTACCTGACAAACTAAAAAAAACGTTATATACACTTTCACTTGATATACCAAGATATTATGTAAGTTGGGTTTTGCTTCAAAATCATTAGGGCTCCTTAGGTACTCAAATGTGATTAGTTGTATTGTCGATTCATCTTTTACTCAACCATTATTTACATTATCGTCTTGAAACTAAAAACAGAGATTAATTATTTTATTGTCTACAGCTTGGCAGAAACAATAAATTAAATAGCCTGAATTATAATATTTTAACTTTCTCACGGTGAAAAATAACTTCGATAGTATCCCTTAAATTTGTGGGATTCCCTCCGTTTTACTTGTAAGAGGAAAATCTGTTATGTAGCAAATAGTAAATAATAGTCTGCTCTTTATTGTATTTTGTCCCAAGGCATTGCTGAAAACCATCAGCAATCCAGGGAAAGTGTGCAGTTAAGCAATAGCCTTTTTGATGTCCATTATTGCTCAGTTATAAAAAAATTAAAAGAACCTTGTAATATAACAAAAAATATTGTCTTCGAATAAACGTTTTAATCATACATAGTTTTGGTAAGTTGCTGTATATTCTGGAGGCAATGAGAATGAAATATCTTTGACCAAAAGCAGTTCTCATGTGTGGAATTTCATAGTTTACAGCGGTGCTATTTAATAGACTATAACTGTTCTTATAACCTGTTACCTACCAATCTACCATGGAAGTCGCCATCCTCAGTTATGAGGTCAAGGAGGAAGAATACGGCATTTATCTTATAATCATGAATAGAAAAGATTCCATTAGAAAACATTCCACATTTTCAGTTTACTCAGATAGTAAAAAAGATTTCTATAAATTAAAAAGATGAATAAATTATGTTTACAAAAAGTGATGCACAGTATGCGATGACTAATTTATCGCATATTTTTACGTTCTCCGTATGATAAATATGGGGAATCACATACATTTGTTATATTTATGGGAGGTTGTAAATTTTGCAAAATATATGATGCGAGAAATTTATTGACATATCATAAACATTTGAAAGGTTCTTTATCATTGTTAACATATCGTTGTCTATTTTTTTATTCAGTAATAAAAACAGAGAGTAATGGGGATTTCACGCGTGTATTTTTTTTTACATTCTCCATGTTTTTGTTTGTTAATTTATATTTTCTTTTATACGACTGCGAAAACAACAAAAAACAACAAAATCTGTTTGCTTATTTGACCCATTTTAGGATTTATATAATTAACAAGTATTGATCTAATGCAAAAATACATAAACAGCATCATTTATGTAAGTGTTGTTAAAACACTCAAAATATTCCAGAATAACGTCATATTTTATTCTTTATTTTAATTTTTATTTATAAATTTATTTTATTTATTTTTCTTCTTGTGCATATAATTTTTACACTGGCGGTACAAGTTATATTCTTATTTTTATTTATTCATTTATATCATATCAATGGCGCTACAGCCCATATCGAGCCTTGGCCTCTGTCAGTCTTCGCCTCCAGCTTTTCTATCGTCTGCAGCAACTCTCTAACTGCCCGGCATTTGCAATAGTTGGGAATCATCCCTTCCAACTTCGTTCTCCCATCGCAGCCGCGGTCTTCCAACCTTTCTTCTTCCACCTGGATGTCCACACAGGGCTTTCTTTGGTATTCGCTGTGGTGACATTCTCTGTACATATCCGGCCCATCTCAAGTTATATTATTTAATATTATTAATGCTGTAATGTATTCAAGAACATAAATATTTTTTAGTTTAGTTTAAGTTTAAGGGTTTTATGTAGGTAAATCACTAAATAAATTGGGGACACGGAAGGAGCCTCCACGTAGATTGAGTTTCGGTTAACTTCGGAAAAGCAATCGGGCGTCCCTGGAAACGGCAGAATGCCGGCCAATCCTTCCACCACCGGAGCACCAACCAATATGATGGTGTTCCGGACACGGAAAGTAAGTAAGTAAGTACTAAATAAATTTAAGGCCTATCTGTACCTTGTGCTTACGGATGTACACAAATATGCACACTAATTATCTTCAGACGAAACACGAAAAAATATTGTATATCATCAAATCGGTGACATACAATATTTATTCGTGAAGAAAATGTTAAATTGAGTTTTTATTAAAAGCAAAATTTTAATACTATCAAGCTCAGCAGGTAGATTTTCGTATTTTTTTTCGATTAAAGTAAATATCTTACAATAAAAAACTAATAAACAGTTTACTACAAGTAATTTTACAAGAAAAGTATTAATCAAATTCAATTAAACAACACCCACGCATTAGAATAAAATAAAATTTAATCAAAATAAAATTCTCTATATTTCAAAATCTATCTTTTGAGGGTACTGGGGAAAATATTGAAAATAAAAATATGACAAAATTAATAATCTGCACCTATTTTTTTATTTATACAATGATTTGTTATTTTATTGACATCTTTATATGTATTTGATATGTTGTATGTAGAAATACATAATAACATAGATGTGTCCATGTATTATATCATTTCTGTGTCGACTGATAAGTTTACTATGTTTCATATGTTTTTGACACATTTATGGGTAGACAATAAATCAATCCTTTTATATATCGATAAAGGATAATATTGTTCTTAAAATGTGGGAAATTTTGGGAGTATTGAAGCAATGAGAGTTAGTGACGAGCAAGAGTCTTGCAAGTCTAGTAGTTTTGTTCATGGTCTTGCAAGACTTGACGCGAGTCTTGCAGTCTCGCAAAATTTTACAAACTTATTTGTCGGCCTTCGTGGCTCAATTGGTTTGGTATCTGATTGCTTATCTAAGGATCCCGGGTTCGATTCCCGGTGGAGACACTGTTATTAATTGTGTTTTCAGTCTAGATCTGTGAGACGATTAACATCGTAAGTCTCCAGAATGTGGCAACTTATTATTGGGTGCTTGTTAAATAATTACATATTTGACTTAGTATCTGTTAGTTGCCCGAGAAGCTACATAAAATAAATAAATTAATTAATAATTTTAATTGAAAAGTACGCGATTAACTACAAATGTCGGCATTATACAATAAATAGATTTTTTTTGTTGAATTTTGTTGAAATAAATATTTTTTTACAGTGAAAATAAAAAAATGTAAATTTTGATAGACCATATTAATTCATGTTTATTGATTAAAAAAAAATTATAGCTGTAGCTTTTTGAGAGAAAATAAATAAATAAAGTTTATACGTTCATTCGTTCGTTCTTTCATTTTTTAATTCGTTCGTCGTTCATTCGTTCGTTTGTTCATTCGTTCATTCGACCATTCGTTCATTCGTTCATTCGTTCATTCGTTCATTCGTTCATTCGTTCATCGTTCATTCGTTCATTCGTTCATTCGTTCATTCGTTCATTCGTTCATCGTTCATTCGTTCATCGTTCATCGTTCATTCGTTCATCGTTCATTCGTTCATTAGTTCATTCGTTCATACGTTCATTCGTTCATTCGTTCATTTCTTCATTCGTTAATTCGTTCATTTCTTCATTCGTTCATTCGTTCATTCGTTCATACGTAGGTACATTCGTTCGTTCGTTCATTCGTTCATACATACATTCGTTCATTCGTTCGTTCGTCCATTCGTTCATTCATATTGAGACTAAGTCTCGGATGAGTTTGCAAGACCATGACCATACCTGTAAATGCAAAGACTACCCTGGTCTTGGTCTTGCTCATCACTCGATAGTCAGTAAACGTAAACGTAGTTACATAGATATTACAAACATAAGTTATGTATACGTTTTTTTTTTTTACAAAAGTACATTTATGTTACATTAGTGAAGTACATTGTACACGTTCTTGTTTCAAGGACACGTCAACTCTTTTGATAAATAAGAAAATAAAAAATAAGAATAAAATATGTTGTAAGAAGAAATCAACAAGATAATAATGCAGACAGTTTTATATAACATGGTTACAAAGATATTATTTGTCCGCCTTAGTGGCTCAGTTGGTTAGGTATCTGACTGCTGATCCAAGGGTCCCTCGTTCGATTCCCGGTGGCAACACAGTTTTTAATTGTGATTTCAGCCTGGGTCTGTGGGACGATAAATATCGTAAGTCTCTAGGATGTGGCAACTTGTTATTAGTAAGTAAGTCTCTAGGATGTGGCAACCCGAGAAGCTACATAAAATAAAATAAAAATTAAGGCAAAACTGACAAACAATATGCTATAGTTATCGTAAAACTTCACGTTTTTCAGGTTGATTGGAAGAGATTGCCTTATGGCAATTAACCCGTCATTGTGCACTTCGTGTATGTCCTTATACCAGGGTTGTAAAAGATCTTGGAATCGTCATCGATGATGAACTTTCGTGAGAGATATGCCCTTCTACAAATTATAGTAGTGTAATGGAAAGATATAGGGAAGACGGAGAATGGAGCGTAAAAGAATGTCGTGGCTTAAAAATCTCAAGCAGTGATTCGGGATTCCGGATTAATGTGAAATCAATTTCATATTTGAATGAAATACCTATAACAGAACTAAAATTGTTTCTGTAAGGGAAAATTGAGTGATCAACTTCATATTAATATTGTATGTGTCTCTATAGACAAGTGTATTTTTAACTCTAAACACCGCATTCTTCTATCTTGACACATACATCGCCTCATCAACATTGATACACGGTCTTATACATGCTCATCTTGCTAGTAATGCAATTTTACTTTAGTATTTTTTAACAAATTTTTAACATCTCAATAGAGACGAAGTTGGAATATAATAGAAGAACCAGATGCACAAGGTACCTACAGGGCTTGCAACCTCTCATTATCTTAATTCTTCTATAATATTCCAACTTCAGCTCTATTGAGATATTAAAAAATTGTCAAAAATTACCGATGATTCAAAAAATGGTAGGAAAACACGATGAAATAATTAAATTGTAATAATAAAAATAATAAGTTATTTGTATAGCGCCATTTAATGATTCGAGATCATACCAAGGGCGTTGATAGTTTAATGTTGTGTTGCTCTCTGAAACAAAGCTGTTTTTAGTCATTTAGTGAAAGTGCTCTTGCTTTGAGCACTGCGGACATCTAGATGCAATGAATTCCACTTAATAATAACTTGTTGACTCTGTCCAACTCCAGTGATTCAGACGACCTGAGTGTGAGATGCCTCCCAGAGAGATCTCTTCTCTGACACAGCTCTTGTATATATTTTGGTGCCAGGTTGTTTGGTGCCAAATTGTAGCAATTATTAAGGATTTTTGCGCCTACTCCTTTATATACCTACATAAATAAGTAATTATTATTTTGATGTATTGTTTAGTGAGATGAATCCAGTGTTGAAGAGAGGATAACAACATTGTGAGTGCGTCGTTGGAAAGACGTTATAATTCATTAGTAACGATCTCTCCACAGTAACGTCGGTTAATGTTTCATGATAATCCTAAGACATGAGGTATAGGGATTATGATAGAAACGTGAATGTTATAGAATAATCCACAGACGCCCAAACAATTCAACATAAATTATCGTAAAAAAGTGATATTGCTCCCAGCCAGAATCTATAAATTAACTTTGTTTAAACATTTTCAAAAACATACCCCCAAATGATTGTGTAGGCAGTTGTTTTCATGTTTATATATTTTTACATTTTTAAACATGTTCATATATTTTTATACATTTGATTTTTATTTTATTTAATTCAACAATGTAATATATAGTCACATCTGGCAGCATTATCTGATTCAGTGTGGCTAAGTATGTAGGTAGTTATTCACACCATTCATTTTTATATTATTCAGTCAGTAATATTCTTATGTTCATGCTATGTAGTATTTCTTATTTTAGTTTTTTTTTTGTTTATTTATCATTTGGTTTTTAATGTATGTACTTTCGTGTTTAATTTATCTTTCTTATATGTTCAAATGTTTGAATGTTAACTTTGTGGTTCATATTTAACAAATTAAATTTAAAGATATAACTTTGTATTAACCACGTTTTTTGGTTGAAACGATGCGACCGGTTATACCGATAATAAAATGGAAAACTCCGGCGTATACCAACTGACATGTGGAGACTGCTCTGCAGTCTACATAGGAAAAACAGGACGGAAATTTGAGACTAGAGTAAAAGAACATATTAGATGTATAAACAATGATAATTTTTCGGAATTCGCAGAACACTTAGTACTTAATGATCATCAATTTAATATGCAATCGGGAACAAAAATTTTACACGTCAACAAAGTAGGTCTCCGTCTTGATAATTTAGAGTCGCTAGAAATTAAAAAGTGTATTAATTCAAAACAGAACATAATAAACAATCAGTTAAATTTATCTTTCAGTCCATTATTAAATATGTTTCCTTTTCCTTTTACTTCTAATCCTTCAGCCAATCGGACCCACCCTGCACAAGACCCAACCCTAAGTACCCCCACCCTACCTCTACCTCCGCCCCCATAGATTTCTTGTAAGCACGTCGTCACATTCTGTTTCAGTTGAAAGTTAGCCTGATGAGGGAACGGTTAGTTCCGAAACCGGTCGCATCGTTTCAACCAAA
Source organism: Molanna angustata (assembly GCA_963576475.1). Lineage (NCBI taxonomy): Eukaryota > Metazoa > Arthropoda > Insecta > Trichoptera > Molannidae > Molanna > Molanna angustata. Next base: position 15,933,069 of record OY754978.1, on the reverse strand, counting down.
AAACGTGGTTAATACAAAGTTATATCTTTAAATTTAATTTCTTATATGTTTTTATTTTTCTTTATATATCCACTGCTATCGTTGATATGTCTAGATGTTTATAAATTGTATTTCTTTGGTTTACGCTGTGTCATGTAATATTTAATTTTGTCTTTGAGCCGTGAATCAATAAATAAATGAATAAATTTCGTAAGTCTCCAGAATGTGGCAACTTTTGATTGGGTACATGCTAAATAAATATTTGACATATGTATACCCTATGAGTGGCCCTAGAAGTTAATATAAAATAAAATTAATAAAATATTTGCAAACAATATTATTTTAAAAACATCTCACAAAGCTCAGCAATGAGGTTCACCACTCAATTTGAATCTAGTGCATTTTTAGATGAGACGAGACTGGTGTTTTGGGATATACGCTCGTGTCTTGCTTCCTTTTGTGCACACCCGCAAATCTTCCGCTGATTATCCTACATTGTGGGATATGCGGTGATAGTTTAAATGGGTGTATTAATATAATCTTCTTTTTTTTCGATAAATTTATGATTCCCGGTGGAGACACAGTTTTTCAATTGTGTTTTCAGTCTGGATCTGTGAGACGATTAATATCGTAAGTCTCCAGAATATGGCAACTTTTTATTGAGTGCGTGTTTAATTAATATTTGATGTAGTACCTGTTAGTTGCCCGAGAAGCAATATTAAATAAATAAATAAATTCAGAAATTGAACGATTTTGAAACCACAAAAACGGCTGATAATATAGACCATAAATCACACGTTATGATAAAAATTTACTCGATGAGTTTTATAATTTGTTAGTTCATAAATATCTTCTTCTTCTTCTTCTTCGTCAGCTAGGACTATGTCCTGTAGTTCTCGGCACCTGCTCCTGGGAGGAGGACGTCCAGCTGTCCCTCCATCGTTTGGGCGGTCTTCCTGGAGGTCTGCTACCTGTAGGATGTTCATCAGCTGATATCCTCACTACTCGGTCTGAGCATGCTCTCCCCACGTGGTCTCTCCGGAAACGTCTTCTTGTTCTACCCCATCGTACCACGTCCTCAACATCACAAATTTTCCTTATTTCGGAGCTCCTCATTTGATCACGGAGGGTTACTCCTGCGATGGACCGTAGAGTCTTCATCTCCGTGGTTCTAAGTAGACTTTTTGTACGGGTGGTGTCAGCTCTTGTCTCTATGGCGTATGTCATGATTGGTCTTATGCAAGTCTTGTAGATCCTGACTTTACTCTCCCTCAGCATATCCCTATTTCTCCACACAGAACTTCTCAGGCATCCAGCCACTACAGCAGCCTTGGTTGCTTGTTCATGTACTTCGTTATAGAGATCATTGCTGCTGGATATTTCTATGCCCAAGTACTTAAATCTCATCACTTGTTCTATAGTTTTATTGTCTATTGCAAGTTTGCAACGTACTGGATATCTTGAGGTTACCATGCTTTTTGTTTTCTCTATTGAGATTTGCATATTTAGTCAAATATCATTATTATTATTTCCTTTTTTGTTTAAAAATATTCCATATACATTTATAAAATACATAATGATATTAACTATGGTAAGATTATTGCATTACCTCAACGAAAAGATGAAAAACTTGTACTTGATGAGGGAATCATTTGATATTAGAAAATACAATAAATACATTCATAGTTAAACAATGGCGAAAAAAAGCTATTCACAAACAAAAAACAAATATACATGAAAAAAAAAATAGAAAACGAGCAATTCGAAACAATTTTGGTCATATCAATAAATAAATCATTCTTTTTTACCTTGTCACTACCGTTAGGGGTATTTATTAAGTGAGGAGTTATAAATTCGCAATTTTAAAGATTACTTTTTTATTGCAAATTTTAACAAGTATCATGCTGAGATTGTATTTTGAAATATTCAAAAGTGTGTATTATATACGATGTGTTTATTCTACTTTATCTTCTATAGACTGAACTACTCATTCGATTATTTTCAAATTTTGCAAATGTGTACATATATTATCTAATACTCGCTTAGACTCCATTAGATTTTGAAGTATATCTGATCAGTGCTTCTCATTTAATTAACAGTCTAATGTTTCAATGTGACCCCAAGCTCAGAAAACTTAAAATTTGTTTTTTTTTTGTTTTCAAATTGCTAAAGCGGCACATCATTTTCATAAAATTGCATTGATAAAATATTTAAATCAAAAAGAATTTAACAAACTCATTCCATTAATATGCTGAAAATTTTCCATACAAAATTTGAATACAACGTGGAGTTACTTGGTAGTAAGGAGTATAGCGTTGGCCACAACCTATTCGTTTTTTTTTCATTAATATTGACATTATTTACAGATTCCTATATTTATACAGAGTACCGTAATATTAAATCAGTTAAAAACGAGTGGGTTGTGGCCAACGCTAAACTCCTCACTAACAAATCATTCTATAAATTATTCAAATTTTGTATGGAAAATATTCAGCAATTTCATGAAATGAGTTTGTTTAATTATTTTTATTTAAATATTTTATTATGAAAACTTGATATTTTTTCAATGCCATTTTATGAAAGTGGTGTGCCTTTTTATCTATTTGATTATAAAAATTACATTTTTAATTTTCCTGAGTTTGGGGTCACTTTGAAATATTTGACAGTTAAAAAAATGAGAAGCACTATTCAGATATCCTTCAAAATAAAATCTAATGGGGTCTAAGTGAGTATTAAATATACAAATTTGCAAAAATTGAATAGATTCGAATGAATTCTTTAGTCTTTAGAGTAAAATGAACACGCCGTACATAGATCATAGCACACAGCTATATAGAGCGCGTAGATAATTTACTAAGACCCAGATCTGTATACTCTACAAAGCGCAAATACGTCCAATTATTGAATATGGTAGTCACCTTTGGAGTGGCGCCCCCCAATACCTACTGAATACCCTCGACGCTGTCCAAAGGCGTGCTATACGTCTGATTGATGCTCCATCACTGACTGATGGATTGCAATCACTAGAACACAGACCCAGAGTCGGTATTTTAAGTTTATTCTATAGATAATACCACGGGAATTGCTCAGAAGAACTTGCATTTTTGGTCCCTCCTCCACCCACTCGCAACAGTCACTCGCTTCACTCAATCGCAGCACCCATTCAACAGTGGACCTTCAACATATACGAACAAGTCGCTTCTCGAACTCCTTTATTAAAACAGCAGCCCGACTGTGGAACGATCTTCCGAATTCTGTGTTTCCACCTTCGTACAACCCGGGTCTTTTTAAAATCCGAATTAATAAACTCTTTTCTAGATTGCAAACCCCTCCCAACGCTACGTAGTGCGCTTCTTCGGAAGAGTAAAATGGACCCAAATCCTAATAGCTGGCGTCCCCTACGTGGACATGTTAAAAAAAAACACGTATTACACACACAGATATGTTGATGAAACTTTTAGTATACAATCTCAGCATGTTACTAGTTGAAAACATGCAATAAAAAAAACCCTTAAAAATTACGAAATCATATAACATACAACTATGTATATAATGTACAACTTCCCACTATATCCCTTTGGATAAGTGAGGAGTGAAAATTCAAATTCGAAATGTCAAACTGAACTTATTTTTTTTTCAAACATTTGTGATATTCTCAAATGGCAAAGTGTAATTTGAGATATAATGGTTGTATGAAAAGTAAAAAAAATCCACGAAAGTTGAAGTTTCCTTGGTTTAATCAATATTCCCATTAAAGTAGACGTGTGGGCTTTTCTCTCATGAGATGTTACTGTTGGTACATAGATAGGTACATTGGTAGGCAGCAACCTTATCTCGTGAAATGTAATGATTAGTATGAGATAATATTACGTCTCACGATTTTCTCATTAATTTTACCCCTCACACAGCGTGTAAAGTCATGTACCTACACTACTATACATAACTACAACACACACCTCGCTGAATCGGTTTATATAACTGTGTTAGTTGATACAGTTCTCAAGATAAATACCAAAAGATCAAATAGTTTCCTTAAATTTAACCAATCTTCGCATATTTTTAGAGAGATCGGATTGATAGTGTAAGGCTTCAAACGCTAGGCAAGGCAAGACAGCAAGGTGTGCTAGCTTTTATAAAGTAGGTATTGATGAGCAAATGCGAAAGCAAAACTGGAGTGGTCTACATAATATGTCTTGGTCTTGGACTTGTGATCCTTGCCTTTATGTTGGTCTTCTTAAAATTTACAATTATCTTTTTCTGTAAAAATTCTGTAGACTCGATTGGACTACTCTGAAGATGCTCGTCTAGAACGAAACTAGTTTATAAATAAAATCATGTGAAAGAAAATTATAAAACAGTTTTGTTTTTTAATATGCTATTCCTAATGGAATTCCATGAAGTATTTGACTATGAAAAAAATATCATTTCTAACTTTATAGTTATGAATATATATGTAATTATATAAAATTTTGCGCATTAATTCTTGTGTTAATGGATATTTTTTTATTTTTTTTAAATGAATATGTCCTTGTTAAACAAGTACATATACATCTTCCTACGTTCCCTAAAATAATAGGTGAACGAAATCGGTCGAGGCAGGATTCGAACTCGCGACCACTAGATTACTAGCCCAGCGCGCTAACCGCTCTGCCATCGACCCATCTAAAATGTTATTTTTTTAATAGTGCCAGCTTTACTAAGATTACATCGTAATGGGGCAAGTACCTACTTAACAAAAAAAATAATAAAAACGTTCAAAGAACAAATAAAATAAAGCAAAATAAAATTTATCAAAAAAGAAGAAGAATATGATATTAAATAATAATAATGCAATAATAACAGTCAACAACAAAAATTATGATCTACAGTAGGTATACAACACATGCACCCATAATAATATGATGAAATGAAGTATTTGTCATTGGTCATTCATTGATAATTTCATTGGTTTTGCAAAGCCTGGGGGGCAAGTCTGGTCCGACCGGCGAAATCAAAACCCTCGTGATTACCCATATCATGGATATAATTATTATATGGAGTTCTATGACATCTAAAGACACCCAATGTTGTCCTCTTATATATCGGAGCTCCTCGTTGCTGTCCGTGGGCCTCTTCAAGGTCCCATTGGTCACGCGGATTTTGTGATCTCGAAGAACAATTTTAAAGCCTTTAAAAAGTTTTGTCATTGTTATGGTGACTTACTATTGTTAGATTCCCAGTAGGTTATTTTCTTTTACAGAGATCTTGGTCATACCCCTGATATTTCTCATTTATAATATCTGAGGTCCACGAGTGTGAATCCTCCATTCACATTCGTCGTTTGTTCTTTTGCACTATGGTGCCGAGATTGCTAATCTAGAGGGCTTCATGAGCTACTTTTCGTGCTATTGCATTTTTTTTCTTGTCGCTCACTTAGCGTTCTGTGAAGGGGCCGTTTACAGTCCCCATATGCAGAACGGGTGGTGGTGACAATAGCAAAATCTAAAGATATTATACAACTCCATATAATAATTATATCCATGATATGGGTAATCGTGAGGGTTTTGAGGGTGGGTAATCGTGAGGGTGGTTTCGCCGGGTGGACCAGACTTCTCATCAATGAGTGATGGCTGGTTAATTATAGCTCAATGATATATGTACACTATATTTTCGTGTTTCATACATTAGAAGGTAATTAAGTGTGCATTTTTGTGTACATCCCCAGTTTTGTGTATACCCAGGGAATACAAGGACCTTGAGAGGGACACAAAATGACGGTATGAGTGAGTGTGTTTATTTTTTGTAGTTTCGCATAGAGATGTCAACCAGAGATTTATCTAGAAGTGACGGGAAAAACGAAGCTGTATTAAAGATAATCCAACTTTTGGAAATATAAAAAAACTTTGTCCCTATATCACACAACCATAGGGCAAACGTCAAATCTAAACTCCAGCTCATCGATCATTTCGGTAAAATCCTGTATTTCACCCTTTCATTCGTCTCTGCCTACAAAAAACATTTCTATATTATATTAAAAAACAAACTAAACTAATTTCGGATGTCTTTCGGGACTATTTCGAAAGTCCCTTAGAGTTAATCCATTAAAGAATATTTTAATTTCATTTTGATATTTTTTCCTAGCACTGTTGATTAAAAAAGTAATATAAATATATCGTGTTCTTTATTTATTTATTGAACTTTTTGTACATAATAGATACCAGATTACAAAGTGACAGAATTATACAAGCCCCGTTATTATTGTTATTAGTCGTAAGCCCCGTAGGTGTCTTGAGGCCCTGGTTCTCCTATAATATTCCAACTTCGTCTCTATGGAGATGTTAAAAATTTGTCATAAATTAGATCCTAAAATAAAGAAAATGACATATGGCAAAATATTCCTCAAAAGAGAACTTGAATTTTGAAAAAGCCTATCGTTATGATAAGAGAAAAATCTCAGATAACCCAATCTATAAATACAGAGTTCGATACTGTGAAGAAATCAATAATTATTTTTTTATTGAAAGACTGCATTATAAACTTCGATAAGATTGAAGCACTGGTGCTGATAAACGAACATTCTTACTTATTTTGGGGTTATTTTTTTTTTAGGAAACAAGAACAAGAGCTCAACTACCACTATTAGTTACTCAACTACACTATTAGTTACTCAACTTTTCGTATGGGCCAATTCACCGACTCTGATTTCGCCACTCATCGTAATACACCCAGGAAAAATATGAGTAACATGTACTAATAAATGTCATAGTATCAAAATATTACCTCTCAGTTTTACGAGCTACATTTCAGGTGTTAAAAAATATCATATAACTTTAACTGGAAGCAAATTCAAAGGATTAAAAAATGGGATGAAAAAGCTGCAAAATGCGCAGGCGTTTAAATAAATTATGTAAACTCGATTAACGAACGTAATAAAAGAGTTTAATAGGGTATCTACCTACAACTTAGTTGGTAAGTACCTAGATATTATTATGTATATTGCAGGTAGTCAGAGCTGAACGCTTTGCCTATCTCATTAAAGCAATAAATTATATTTTAAAGGCGGCTCCGTCAAAATGTTAATTTCCGTTTATGTTTTAAAAAAGCGCCGAACTAAAGGTAATAATTTTTCTCCGATGTTTACATTGCTTCCGTTCAAAAGAGCTATCGCTAAAAAATGGCATTGTGAAATTCGAAAAATAAAATTGATTATAATATTCTCTATTTCTTATATAGTGAATGTTTTTGTATTCAATGTTGAATGATGATATATGTAAGTTAATGATTTTCAATGTTAATCAAATATGCAATAAATGTTATTTATATTTTTGTTGCCAATTTTTCTATCTTGATACACACATACGATCACAGCATATCCAGCAATGTGGGGTAACCACCGACAGGAATTCGGGTGTGCATTACCTGTGAAAAAAATTACAATACATGCGTGTATATCCACACACCAGTCTTAACCTTAAAAAGGCAACGCTCAGAATGATTGGTGAACCTCATTACTGAACAATGTGAGATGTTATTGTTGCCTGCTGTATTTTCGATAACCCAGCTCTTACAGGACACTTGTTTATGGTAGACAGAGAGAATCGAATGTTTATCACTATATTTATGATTTAATATTTTTTTTTTTTTTTTTTTCTTTTTTTTAAATGAATATGTCCTTGTTAAACAAGTACATATACATCTTCCTACGTTCCCTAAAATAAGCAAATAAATGCTTGTGCTTAGGTGAACGAAATCGGTCGAGGCAGGATTCGATCTCGCGACCACTGGATTACTAGCCCAGCGCGCTAACCGCTCTGCCATCGACCCATCTATATGGAGTGAAATTTACTCACTTATGCAGCTGTCTCTGTCTATTGCTGTACATCGGTCTCCCTCACATCTCTCCAAGCTTCTCTATCCTGGGCTTTCTACATTCCGTTACCAGCAACTCTCTTTATATCATCGAACCATCGCATAAATGGTCTTCCTCTACTTATCTTGTCCTCACATGATCTCTATTCCAAAATCTTATGTGTTCATCTTTGCTCCTTTGGTTTAGCGATATGTCCCGTCCATGACCACTTAACCAAGTAAGACCAATTTAAATACCATGTTGACATATTTATGTTGACATGGTAATTGTAAAAATGATCACCGATATAGCCTCTTGGGACCTGGGTATAGCTAAAATGCACTGTTGAGGAAATTATGATTTTTAAAAGATATTTCTTGTGAATTTAAAATTATACTTTATACTTCATTATATATTTTTTCAACATTTATAGATTTTTTATATTTTGTTACTTTTATATCTTTCTTACTCTCTTAGCGCGTCATTTTTCCTATGTAAATTCTCTATGGGAAATAATGTGATAACACGTAGGTATATGTAAATCAACTTAAGGAGAAATATAAACCTAAACACCTCAATTGGAAATCAAATTCCTCAAATATGTTAAACAGTGTGTTTCTATAAAAAAATATAATAAGTTTTTTCAACATTTCTCTAGTGGATGTTGGTCACACAATTTTAAAATTCAGCCTCTCTCCCTCTCCAGTCTCAATCCAGCGGATTGGTTTGTAGAAGAAGTCTATATCTCGATTTCCACTTCGCTCTATCTTCTGCAGTCCTCTTCAGCTCAACATATGTGGCGCAGTTCATATCTTCGCATATTATGGTCAAATATTCCCGTCGTGGACGCCCCCTGTGGTTTGTCCCCTCAACCATTCCCTCCATCAGGTCATGTAGGAGACCCTCGTGGCGCAGGATGTGACCAATCCAGCGAGCACGTCTCTCGGAGATGGTTTTGAGTAGGTGCCTCCCTTCTTCGACTCTGTTTAGAACCTCGGCATTCGTGATGTGGTCTCTCCGGAAAATTCTCAGTATTCTTCTGTAACACCACATCTCGAAAGCCTCTAGTCTACTTCTGTCTCTTTCGGTAAGATACCATGTCTCACAGCCATACATCAGTATGCTCCACACATATGTTTTTGTAAGAAAACATATGTTTTTTTAAATCACTCCATAACTACGTGTCGAAGAGAAATAAGTCTTCTATATATGATTAAAGAGTGTATAAAATCAAAGTGAATGACCAATAATGTTTTTTTCATTTCAAGTAAGATTTGTTCTTAATGTAAATAACGTACATATAAACCCTTTTTAATGCACGTGTAAGTTATCCTTACTAACACGTAACTTCATAGTGCATTAGGCGGTTTTAATATATCATGTTTTCAGTCACTAGATTTAGCGTTATATGTCCTCTCAATGTATATTATATGTGATGTGTAATTTTTTTGTTTCTCAATAAATAAATAAATAAATAAGAAGCAAAAAAAGACTCACAAATATGGAGTGTGGCTTCAATGTAAGACATTGTGAAACAAGATGGACGGTCGCATTAATTATTACCAACTAGTTACTGGTCGTGATAAGAGTCAAAGCTTTCTCGACGGTCTGGAACAAGAGTGCCTATTTAATCTAGTTGATATTTATGAGTATGACAGTTCGTTTACTATGCTCAAAAGATGAGGACTTAGGTACAATATAAAGCCTGTATGATAACTTGTAGGTATACATCGACCCGTGTCTCCTTCGAACCTGGAATACAAAGGACTATGTACATATTGTACATACCTAAGTCATGTAACCACTGTATTTATTATTTAAACAAAAGCCACTTGTAGATCAAGTAATCCTATAATAATGATAGTAATAATGTTGCAACATGTTCAAATACACTTAGTAATAATGATTTCGAAATTTCATTTTTTACTTTTTGCATAATAATAATAATGAACACTTCCTTGCACCCACCGCGAGTGGCGAATTTATTGCCGTATTGAAATTTCTTCCAACTAACCAGTGTTTCCAGCCCAGAGAAGCAGTATTTACGTGAGAAATAAATTTAAATAAATTTCTCCTCTACTGGGAATCGAACACATAATCTCTGTATATACACAAAATTTTATTTCTTTTTTTTATTATTATGTATCTTTTTTTTTATTTAAATCGTAAAAAAAATTAATTGAATTTGACTTTAAATAACCTAAATAACCATGTGAGTTTTCTCTAAATTAATGTAAGCAGGTAACCACACGTGAATAAAACGTGTTTTAGGTGCCATGTTAATACCACGCCAATATAACTAATCATACGTTAGTTAGTCCTAGATTTACAGAATGGTATCGATGTGTCCATACATAATATAATGCGTTATCTAGGATCTTAAACTCGGATTAAAGGGTTCATGAGATGCTTAAGTTATGCCTACCTTATATAGTATATAATGTAACTGAACACGATTCATATGCAATACAAAATATAAGCAAGAGGTATCAATGTATTATTATTTATCAATGTATTGTGTTGAATTACTTTCATAGTTAAAATATAATATATGTACATAAAAATATTATTTACATAATTTTAAGTAAAATGTTTGGACTCATCTAAAAGGGCAACATTAAATAAAATATTATGTCTATAATTAAAAGTAAACCACTTTTTCATTCAACATGAATTTTATTATGTGCGATAGGCCTATTTCGCCTTATTAGGGCATTTACTAGCTTATGACTATTTTGACAATTTTTACTTATATTTATAGATTAATTATGTAGGAGGAGCTTTCTTGTGATTGGTCATTTAATACTATTGATATTACACAATGCAAAAATGAAATTAATTTACTTTTCTCTGGTTGGTTGTGAATTTATTTATGGTAATGGCTGTTTCTTTTTCCTCGCGTAGAATCAAAAAGTGGTTTACTTTTAATTATAGACATAATTTATAATGGAATTCTACAAAATAAAAACTTCGTCGTTCATTAAATAATACATTTTTTTTATATTATTTATCAAAATATTTAATAATCCAAACTACATTATGTTTCTTTGAAATATTTAGTTACGGAAAAAATTCTACAGAAATGCTATTTGAAGCTGGAATCAGGTGATTCTTTTATTAAACACTAGTGGACCCGACAGAAAGAGGCTCTCATGGGACACAAAGAAACGATAACAGAAGAAAAATCATCAAAATCGGTCCAGCCGTTAGGAGTTCAGTGACATACACACAAACAGGTACATGAAGATGAAAAAAATAGACTATCATGCAGCTAATGAAATCTCCTCAAGGATGTGGATAGCCTGCTACTCCTCATAATCTCAGATCACATAGCTTCTATCTCACAGACCAAGTGGTCGATAAAAAATGATGAAGAAGCAAAAGAGAACGAAATTTGACACTCCGTTTCAAATTTTCGGTTTCCAAACTTGATACACTACAAACAAACTTATTTATGCCTATGAATATATTTGTTTAATTTCGATTTTTAAATATTTGTGTGTTTGTTCAGAGCAAATAAATGATGACGTTTTTAGAAATCCACATTAACATCTTTTGTATTTCTTTGCAGTATTCGTTTTTCTCGTATAAAAAAAATATATATTAAAATTCTTCTCCAATTGTTTTTATTTTTATAAAGACAAAAACAATTGGATAATATTTTTTTTCTGAAACTTCAATTTTAAAAATATGCTATATTTGACTGATAGACTGAACATATGATCTGCAATATTATGCAAACCATGGTGGGTCAATATCCATGGTGATTCTCGAATGTTCCTCCCTAGAAAAGTACATCTTGAATTTGTATTGTTGTCCTTGTGCAATTTTTACGACAGCAAAATGTCCTTGCGACAAATATACAACCTATTCGCCGCAAGGACATTATGCGCTGTCAAACGTTTATAATGTGATGGATTTTTTTGCATTAATGTATGGGCGCAATGAAACATAAAGAAGTATATATATATATATATATATATATATATATATATATATATATATATATATATATATATATATATATATATATATATATATATATATATATATATATATATATATATATATATATATATATATATATATATATATATATATATATATATATATATATATATATATATATATATATATATATATATATATATATATATATATATATATATATATATATATATATATATATATATATATATATATATATATATATATATATATATATATATATATATATATATTATGCATAGGTATTTTTTGTAAAATCTTAAAAGAGAGTTGGAGGAAAAGATTGTGTATGAAAGCAAGGAAATCACAGATTTTCTTACAGGACTTTTGAACTGTTTTCGGCTAGCTTAAGTGATCATTTTACGCAATTGCATCTATCAGCAATTTATATTGCCTTTTAGAGTGCGTTTTTCTTTATAAAATTTGTTAATTTGGATCATCTATCGAATAGGGTAGGTACATAAGTATTAGTAATATTTTGTTTTTTTATTTATCTTCGTTCATATTCTTTATTATTTTATAAAAACACATTATTGATGATTTCTAATCGATTAAATGCTATATTTTTCGATATATTTTCTTGTTTTCATCATCAAACGAAATAACGCTAAAATACATCATTACCTTAACAAAACTTTTCATCACAAAACTCGTACAAAACTACGAAATTAAAATATAATATAGTCCCTCTTTGTTCAAAAATATGTAAATGTATAGATATAATAGAATCAAATTACCCGACATTGAAGGTACAGAAATCGAAAACCTCTCGTGTTTTTCTGAAATTTTCCAAGAACCTCTATCAGAACTTAGTTTTATAATCGAAATCTCTCCTCTCTCTCTCCCGATATTCGGATCTCAGATTTCTGGGTGGAAGTTTTAATAACTAAAAACATTTTGAAAACGTAAACAAACAAATAGGTGATTGTCATGACTCGGAGAATTTATTTTGGATAATGTTCCGAAGTGCTTTAAGAAAAACAATTAATATCGAGCTTTAAGTAACACCTTTCAGAAGATTTGAAATTTAGTTAATTTCGCTTCCCACCTACCTTTACTTACAGGGGAAAATAATTAAACGAGCGGAAGAAAATTAAATTTTCACGTTTAATTTGTCAATTTATTCAAAGTAGTTTGAAGACATAAATAAATGTACAAATTAAATTTTCAATTGTCATGAATATTTTTATTGAGACTGTATTTTAAGCGTTGATAACTTAAATTTTATAAAAAAATTAATGGTTTTCATACTGATATGATCATTGATTGCAAAATTCTGAGAACGGCGTATGCAGAAAGGGAATGACTGTCTAAATAAGTCTTTTCAATTTACCATTATGTCCAACTACTTAAATTATAGAGGTTATTTTCGTGACAGAATCTAAATGTCGATAATTTCCCGATCTTCCTCAATTTCTCCATTCTTAATTTAATCACGAAGGGTTATCTCTAGCACTGGACTCATTGATTCTGATTCGCCGCGATTTAAATTTTAAAATCCACCTTGGATGGAGTCTCATAAATAATTCTTAGGATTTTAACGATAAAGCATCATGGCGGAAATTTGTTTCAGTCAAAATGTGAAAATGTCCAAAGAAATTTCGGAAATGAGTCCCTTAAGTGTAATTGAATTTCGATTACAATTTCATTTCCGTTTTGAAATTACGTTATGTTTATTCTTTTAGTGTAATTTGGATCTGCAAACATAATTTATGGACGGAAAAAAATGTGTTTTTTATGAAGCGAGGGTGGGGAATGGAGAAGGGTAGGAGAGGAGGAAATGGTGAGTTGTCATATTAATATAGTATTGGACATACCAAAAATTATGTAATTTGATACAGAATGTATTTACTATAATATTAATTTTAATGATTGTACCTAGGCTATTTTTAAAAATATCTGGCTTATGATTAAGGTTACTGTACATATTACAGCAACGGTTGATAAAAGTGTTGTTTGCATAGTATGTTCTTGAGAATTTAGTGCTTTTGTTTATAGTTTAGTGTAACAATTAAAAATGTGACATTTTGACGATACTAATCATATTATATAAGTATGTCGATGGATGCTTTTAGTCTGCATTAAATTCATAGTAATAAATAAAACGAATATGTTGTGGCCAACGCTGTACTCTTCACTACCAAGTCACTCCACAAAGTGTTCAAATCTTATTATTAAATATTAATTTTTTCATGAAATAAATTATTTTTTATTTAAATATTTTATAAAATTAATTAATGCCATTTTATTAAAGTGATATGCCTTTTTAGCAACTTGAAAAAATATCAAATTTTAAGTTTCCTGAGCTCGAGGGTACTAGACAATATATGTCAGTTAAAAACCTATTCATAAATAAATAGTTAAATACCAATACCTATACATTTTTGTTTGATACATAAAGAAATTACAAAGATGAAATAGACGTGCTTAGAGATTAAGAAAGAAATAAAAGTAACAAAATATAAAAACACTATAAATGTTGATAAAACATATTATGTTTATATTTTATTTTTTTGAATTCTATAAAATAAAATAAAAAATAAAGTATGATTTTGAATTCAAAAGAATTGTGTTTCATCCATATAACATAATTTTGTTAACAGTGCATTCGAGCCACACCCAGGTCATAAGGGATTTTTTTTACAATTTTCCCTTACAGTAAACATAGATTCAGATACAATAAAAATGTCAGTATGGTCATCAAAATTGTCGTTAAAGTTTTTACATATTCAGTAAAGTGGTATTCTGAACCCTGCATTAGTTTTCGGTATATTTGTGAAAAAAAATTAGCGCTTTCTCGTTTGTCTAGACGGAATTTGAATTTGAAGCATACTAATTAAAAGGGTGACTGCTGCCAACGTACCTATTTTTTCAATTTGAATTTACATCATTACTACAAAACGAATCATTTTGAAAACTATTTTTTCAATTTGAATTTACATCATTACTACAAAACGAATCATTTAAAAAAAATAAAATAGGAAATACCTATACCTTAAATTAATAAAGATAAATATACCGTAACTTTTTAATTATGTTCTGTATATTATATTCTTGTATAAGCATACCCCGATTTTTGTCATTTATCTTAAATTTCTAAAAAACACTATAAGGTATAGAGCATTATATTATTTTATAAATTAAAGAAGATCAAAATATCTGGAAAAATACGATGTAACGTTGCATCAGATTAGATGCATCAGATTAATGTAATAAACCAAAAAAAAATATTTCACAATGGCTCTGAATGGAAAATAAATGTTTTTTTAGGTTTAATTACTAAACCTGAAGCATTAATGCAACGTCTCATCATATTTTTCTAGATATTTTTGTCTTATTTCATTAAAAAAAATATGTTGAACTACGCCTTATATTTTATTAAAAATATAAGATAAACGTTGAAAATCGGGGTATGCCATTATTTTTCTACAAGAATTTACACAGAACATTATCAAAAAGTAATAATATATTTTTCTTTGTTAATATCCAAACTATGTAAATTATTTTTTCAAAACGATTTGATAAGAAATAATGATGGTATATCAAATTGAAAAATAGGTACGATGGCAGCAGTCCACACTTAACTACTGTATCTTCTTAATGCAAATAGATACCAAGGAACTTACTAAAATTTTGTTTGTAAATTATTATTTTATTATATTATATGTTGTTATTATTTTATATAACTAACTACACAAAATAGAACTTACATACATACTCCGTCTATTTATTTATTAACAATTATTTTATAATGTTGTTTCTGCTAATTTATTAGAGACTCTCTTTGTTTTGTAGAAAATTACCCTGACTCTGTAAGTAGTACCTGTCATTAAACTTATTATTCATTAGCTGAATTCATGTAAATCATAATACATTTTATTACGGTCATTAAAACTTATTGCTTTAATTAAAACAATTTATATTTGCTATAAAGGTTTACTCTCTACTCCTAATAATTATGATTACCTACAACAAAATTATATCATTATAATTAAAATAACTTAATGTTAATGGTTACATCTTGTTTATCTGTTTATAAAATAACTCTTAATTTATCCCTGTTATAATAATAAATTATTTATTGAGACCAAAAAAAGAAGTTTACACACAAATACAAAGAATATATCAACAAATAATAAGAAAAACAATTTTTCCAACTCAAAAGGACCAAGCTCAGCTATGTTTCAGGAAGATTAGCCCCCAGCAACTGGTTTTCAGCATAATCCTAATTCAGAGTACATTTTTTTTAAATTTTTAAATGAAAAAAAGCTGACGAATTTGACGGTAGGTAAGTACGTACCTAAATATTTTTTTTATATTATAGGTACATAGCTTAACAAATGAACATATAATAAAAGAGATAATGTGCATTTCCTCCTAATAGGACGACACATGCGTACATTTCTACACAGGATACAGTAGAAATACTAAATTTTATGTATAGATACTAAATAATTCGTTTTCAAAAACATTTATTATTTCAAAAAATCACTTCTTCCACCGACAGAAACAACTCGATTGAGGGAATGTTTTCCTGAAACTAGTAGTGCTTTCGAAATAACCCATCAAGTAAGCATAACGAAAATTTTTTTCATTAATTCTCTAGGTGTACTTCCATGTTTCGTGTGCATGTAACAAAATTAATATAACTCAATAATGTTTCATCTGCTGGGAATCAAACGTAGTTCTTCGACACAATAATCATACCACTTCACCATCATCATCATCATCCTCAGCGTTACAACCCTTGATGGGCCCTAGCTGCCTCCAAGAATCTTCTCCAAACTGCTCTATTGTTGGCTGCCACTTTCCAGTTCTGCTGCCCCATAGCCCGACAATCTGCGACAACGCCGTCCAACCATCGTAGCTTAGGTATCCCTACGCTTCTTCTACCGGTTGGGTTGTTAGTCAACACCCTTTTTGAGAGCTCCAGATCATCCATACGGTGTACATGACCCAGCCAGCGTAGTCTGCTAATCTTAATAAACTTGACCACGCTGATGTCCTGGTAAAGATCATAGAGCTCAGTGTTGTATCTCTTACGCCATGTTTGACCATCATTAATTGGTCCATATATTCTGCGTAAGATTTTTCTTTCAAAGGCGTCTAGTCTGTTTTCATCGTGCTTGGTTAGTGTCCAAGTCTCCGAGGCATATGTTAAGACTGGTCTAATTAGTGTCTTGTATAGTGCGGCTTTAGTTTTTCTGGACAATAGGCGTGATAGCATACCACTTCACCAATATAACCAAATTACAATAACTACTTATTAAACACTACATACGTCACTTGGTATACATATTATATTTATTTCTTAAAAATAACACTATCTTCATTTTTTCATATTATGTCTATACTTTTTTAATCTATAATTTTGTAATACAATAGGAAATTGTAATACAATATTCACCAGCTGGAAAAAAACGTTCGCAAGCCGTAGTGTTTAAAGGAGAATCTAAAACGTAGAAAAAAATAATTTCGGGCGCTTTGGGAATCGTTTAAACTATTCCATCTACGAAAAAAATATATATAGAAAAATTGTAGGAAAAACACAAAAAAAAACCCATTCGCCTTGACCGAAGCGAAAATTATTATTAAACCGGTTTGTTGATCTAAAGTTAAAAGAAATGGCGAAATCCCAACACTAAATCTGATATCTCGGAGAAAAAAATGAAAAAGGTCTTAGTTGAGCTTTCATAGGACGATTGACCTTAAGACAAAGAATATTGCTGTAATTTTACAGGAAACCTGCCACAAGGAGTCAACGCTAATGGCCCAAAACGAAAAAAACGAAATAAAATAATCCATGTATACCTCTGAAAAACATTGTTCCACATAATCTGTGTGTGTATTATTTTAATGATTTTGTATGTTTCCGGTCGGAGAGTCATTTGCCAATTAGAATTTCGGTACTTATTTCATTATATTCTCACCAAATTATACTAGTTGAACGTAATATATTTTTATGACATCTCTGTGGCGACGTCATGCACCACAATCAACATACCTACGTCATCTGTCGGATGGACTCGCATCTCATTCGGATTGACGATGATTTGCCATTCGCCCATCAGCCGACCAGACGATAGCAGTGTTAACTTAAGAAATAATTATAAAATTTATACTTACCCAAACATCGCGAACATCTGTAAATTTATCAAGTATAATATTGTAACTTATTTAAATCGAAAATAGATGATAAATTACCTAAGTAATATTTTACTATGAAACCCTTCATCACTCAATTACTATTTTTATTTCTACTAATTAACTGATTATCAATTACAATATCTTATATAGTTATGTATGTTATTTGGAAGTAATTTGAACACGCACATTAAAATCGCAACCTTCTGATATATTATATTCCTAAATTAAATAACAACCCCAATAGCATGCATACCTACATCTCAATAGGAACGAAGTTGGAATTTTATATGAGAACTGGGAAATCTACAAGGTGAGGATACAAGGAAAGTCATTTACAAGGCTGATGACCTATCGGCTAACTTACGCGATCACTTTTTGCGGTTACGCAACATACACCAAATATGCCACCTTATTGAGTTCTATATCAATCCAATCATATGAAATTTCTACATACAAGGGGTGAAAGGCTATTTGTTTTAAGCGACATTTTTCAATATTGACAATATTTTAAGCGAGGGCTTTACTTTCAATTGAAATTTATAACAATATAGGTATTAAAAAATATCCAAATAGGTTGAAACACCCCAACTAGAAAATTTTATTTTCTATAAAATATATGAACATTGTAGTAGTACCTTCATCTCGAACTTTTTTTAACAATTCTCATTAAAATTCAATTTAGTGACTGAAGACGCGACTACGAAATTATAAACTAAAAACTAGTTGCATGTAACACATGAGATCCAACTGTCGATAGCGATAGTATGTATAGTTCGAGAATAAGTACCAAATTATAAACTCATAAATCCAAATTATTTAATATTTTAGAATATTTTATTTTCTATACAACACATGTAGGTATGTATGTTTAGATAGGACAGTATGGAGGTCAGTCCTTTTTTCTACCCAGAATATGAAAACAGCCTGATGGTATGTATGTATGTTTCGAGATTACATATTGTGTATAGGCGACTGCCATACAAATTGTATGAAGTGATGTCGTCACTAAATTCAATTTTTATAAAAATTGTTAAAAAAATTTGAGATTTACTTCTACAATATGTTTTTTTTTTATAGAAAATTAAATTACTAGTTGGGGTGTTTCGGCTTTTTTCGATATTTTAAGAATATTTGGAAATATAGGCAGTTAAACTCATAAATTTATAAAAAAAAAATTCTTAATAAAAAATGTTTGAGAAACCCTGGAAGTTTTAAGACAAAATTATTTGAGATTTTGTATTTGTCTATGTTTATACCAATTTTCAGCGTTCTAGCTTTTATAGTTTCTGAGATATATCGAAAAATAAACCAAAAATTCAAAAGTTGATAATCCCTGACTGAAACAAAAATTCACAATTCTGAGTACAAAAGTATTGTAGGCCTATAACTGTTTATATATACTGAAATTTTGGGCTCTGTAAATTGAGCGGATCAAAAGTTATAAGGGGGTGGGACTCACACACACACACACACACACCCTCTCTCTCTCACACACACACACACACACACACACACACACACACACACACACACACACTCACACACACACACACACACACACACACACACACACACACACACACACACACACACACACACACACACACACACACACACACACGAAATGTTCTACTCCGAATTCTGAGTAAATCCGAACATATATGCTGCGAAGCCTTTAAATTGGTGTTTTTCGACTTCAAATAGCCGTGAGAAAAGTCCACTACACCATACAAAATGTTCCTTCATACACTCATCTTGGATTTAAACAGCCTCTTCCTTCAATAGAATTTCATTCTCTTGAACGAATCGACAGTTGGAAAAGTGGACTGCATTTTTGTAGGGCGAATCGTTGCAAGCACTGCAAGGCAAAGGAACATATATATGGAACACTTACTTACTTGATCCTTTGTCCTATCCCTAGGTAGGATGATCACAACTAGTCACTTTATTCACACGCGCCGTGATAGCAACATTAATGACTTCAGTGAGTTTAGAGGAGCGGTAAAACGGGTGAGATGCGGATTGTCTTAGCAGGACGCGGTATGAAAGGTGATTGCAACAATTATTATGTGTCACTTCATATAAAAATAAAAAATACAACAATAATTTTAATATTATATTGGCGCCAACAGTGACGATATCATTTCACACAATTTGTAAGGCAGAATACACTACACAATATCTCACTCAATAGTTTGATACCTACTTAATCTCCAAACATCATACATACCATCATGCTGTTTTCATATTCTGGGTATGAAAAACAGACTGACCTCCATACTATCCTATCCTGACATACATACCTACATGTTATATATAGAAAACAGAATAACTTAAAATATTTATGAATAGGCCCTATTCAGATTCAACTAAAAATTTTATACGGAATTTTAGTACATGAGAAATGTCAAAAAGTTGACTGCATTTATATGGGACTCATTACGTCACACCGCGCGGATAAAATCCTTTTATCCACGGTTGCCCGATATTTTAGACGTCTTAGACGTAAGACTTAGTTTAGACGTAATTGGACATATAATGTGATTAAGTTCTCTACGTATTTTTCAATTATACATACCTACTATCGCCATCGACAGTTGGATCTTATATTGGATTACATGCAACTTGTAGGTATATTTCAAAAATACTCATATTATTAGTATATAAAAAAATCTCATTTTTTATAAGGAGCGCTGCCTTTTAATCTCATTTCACAAAACTAACTACCAGCATATTTCACTGAGGAAAATGTTCATGGCAGACCTTTTTTCTTTTTACTTTTACTATATACAAACCAGGGTTTGGAATTTCTTACCGTTTCAATTCAAAGGAGGTTGCATTTCTCAAAACAGAGGTTAACTTTCCAACGAATGGAGCAAAGACATTATTCAACATTGAATATACCGCATTTTGAATAAAGAAATTTATTTTCAATAATTTTTAATCATTTCATTATAATAATTTTGAAAATAAAAACAAAAGCATTTTTAGTACTTTTTCTTTGAAATAACTTGAAAGCTAAGTTATTACGTTTTCAAGCTTATAAAAAATAACAAACAATATTTTTGCTACGGACAAAATAATACTTAGAATTTTCTAGTACCTAAGTAAATAAAGTCCACAAATTCTTATTGAACCTGTTTTCTAAAATAATTCTGTTTGTTTCATAATAAAAAAAATACTCGTACGGGTTGTAAGTTAAATATTTTATGTACAATACCAAAATCATAAAACTTGTTGATTGTCTGTCTATATCTTCTGAAACCAAGAAGTCGAGGATTGCTAATAAAGTAATCGTTAGTAAGTTTCTCAATTATTAATAATATAAAGGAACATATACCTATTTTAAATGTGATAATCTTCTGGATTACAAAGTACCTAAAATTATTTTAATGGAATAAGTTGGTTTCAATGACCTGACATATAGTTAAAAAAATTGAGGACAGTATTTTTCCACAGATTAAATTTATTACTGTGAGATAGAGTTTGACATCCACCTCAGTTTCACAACATGTCATTTAAATGCACAATACAAAAGGAAATAAATGCCCGATTATTATACGAAAACAAGACGGTGTTTTACTTGTACTTACGTATAAGTGTACCTACGGTTTATATTTTGGATTATTTACATAGTTTTTTATACATGGTTTTATGTTTTAGATTGTTTATAAACTTGTAATATTTTGTTTTCTAAATTATAACGACAAAATGTAATAGGCCTTAATACATGGGGGGCAAATCTGGTTCAATCGGCGAAATCAAAACCCTTTTGATTACCCATATCACGGATATAATTATTATATTATGGAGTTCTACAATATCTTTAAATGTCATAGAACTCCATACGATAATATTATATCCATGATATGGGTAATCACTAGGGTTTCGATTTCGCCGGTCGAACCAGACTTGCCCCCCTGATGTCATTATTGTATTATTTATGTCTTAACGCTGTTTTATGTCCAAATTTAACTCATATAAAAAAAATATGTGAAAGTATGAGAGTAATCGAGATGGCATAAGCGACTGAGTGTATTATAAATAATTAAGAGGTGTTGGAACACCGCCATCTTCATTATTACTGCTGTCATAGAGTTCACACATTGTATATTGTCATTATTGTCGTGTTTATTGTACTTATCTAATGCTGTTAATATATTTTATATTGAAGAAACTAGAGAATATATTCATCACAACCCCAACATAGGATATTCTAGTGGCACAGTCGGTAAGAAAAAAAATATTTTTCTTTCTACGAAGATTCGAACTCTAGACTGCGCCAGTTTTATATCCTTATGTGGAGTTGTAGAGAGATGATGAATACTCTGTCTTCTTCAATATACAATATTTTCACAGCATAAGATAAGTACAACATACATGATAATAATGACGATAAACAATGTGTGAACTCTATGACAACACCTCTTCATTATAATATACAACTCAGTAATAGTCAAAAAAATTAAAATAGCATTAAAAGGGCATATTTTGCCAATACATGATCCTATGTAGGTACATGTTGAATTTTTCTTCTGTATGTAATTACGATATTCCTTTTTTAATTCTATTGAGAGAGAATTAACATTGTAATTTTGTTATTTATTAAAAATATTGTGTAATTTTATAGTCCTGACTAAAAATTAAAAAATAAACTAACCTAAAATATGTATATGCAATGCTGGGGGGATTCATCAGACGAAGGAGTAAACATTTTAAAACTTATTATTTTTCCCGTGCGACGAACGAATGCTTATCAGTTTGAAAACAATTTCATCACTTTGGCGATTTATTTGTGGGGGTATATATTATTTTGTTGTTTTCTCATTTCGGCCCAACCAACACAATAAACACGTGTTTTTGCTGTGAGGAGATTATAGTTCCAATTATTATAATCCTCTCGACTTTCCCCTAACAAATCCCTTCAACTACAAGGTATACCTTCGTTACTCCACCGTCATTAAATTCATGGCCATATTGGGTATTTCGTCTTGGGCTTTGGCTTCAGGCAAACAAAAAGCGCAGGGATGAAACAAACAAAGGATTTGTAACGCAAAGTAAACAAAATATTTTTTTTTAGTTATTTCAAACCACAGTCAGATTGTTTAATTATTTATTAAAATAAACACCAACAGAACATAGGAATACACATAAAACATAAACAGTTAGAATCGATTCTTTTTAAATGCATATTATCATCAGCAATGGCACTACAGCCCGGTGCGATCCTTGGCCTCCTCAAGAAACTGCCTCCATCCCGCCCTGTCGACAGCAAGTCTCCTCCAGTTTGTCTGTCCGATCGCTCTTATATTGCCCTCGATGTCGTCCAGCCATCTCATCCTAGGTCTCCCTCTGCTTCTTCTTCCTTCAGGACAGGTGTCCAATACTTTCTTTGGGACCCGGTTATCCTCCATTCTACAAACGTGTCCGAGCCAACGTAGACGTTGTATTTTGATGTATTGGACAACGTTTGGTTCTCCATTAATTATTTCTAGCTCGTGGTTAAACCGGATCCTCCAAGATCCTCCTTCACAGGTAGGACCAAATATTTTGCGAAGTATTTTCCTTTCGAACACCAACAATGCATTTTAGTCCTTATTTAAATGCATATACCTACACAAAAATTGAAAGTCAAATGATATTTTTTGACAAAATTTTTAACATCTCAATAAAAAAGACAAAAAAAAATTGAAAAAATAACAGTTCATAGCTATGATAAGAAAACAAAAGGATTAGGAGAGGAAGTAGAAATCACAGGTATTATCAGATAGTTATTTTTGCTTAAGCCTTTATCATTCATTAGAAAAATTTGAAAATACTCAATTTATTTTCACAAGTATAGGGAGGTAGGCACTCCGAAAATATAAAAAAGATGAAATAATTAAGGTTTATGAATGAAGATCAAATCGAATGCTTGCTGTTGCTATATATTTATTTATTAAAGGACTTATTTTACCAGACACAAAATAATAAAATAATGTGTGTGTGTGAACCCACTAAAAGAACGAGTAGATACCTAAAATAATTAAATAATGTGTGTGTGAACCCACTAAAAGAACGAGTAGATACCTAAAAATAGACGTATTTACGTACAGCGATGATGACTATCCAAAACAGTGATTAAACGGAAAATTAATTCTTCGAACTTACATAGGTATATAATATGTAGACGATGTCAAAAGCTGATGCGCGTATATAAATAAAATGCTGTCCTAGATATAGCAAAGTTTTCGATTAATCATTTTTTTGGTATTTTCTTTATTATTGAATATAAATATAAAAAAAGATAAGTCTTGCACCTGGGAGTGGTTGTAAT
The DNA here is from genome assembly GCA_963576475.1 of Molanna angustata. NCBI lineage: Eukaryota > Metazoa > Arthropoda > Insecta > Trichoptera > Molannidae > Molanna > Molanna angustata. Next base: position 15,908,791 of record OY754978.1, on the reverse strand, counting down.
TATCAGTGCGCATCCCCTTTCTATATGTAGGTAAAAATTGCAGATTTTGACATTATTTCTATATAACTTGTACTTGTTTGTTATTTGTTCCTATAAAATCCGTCTGTTTGTGAAATATGTACTGACTTACTGAAATATTAAAAAAAATATAAAAAAGGAAGAAGGAATTTTTCAACCGAACTGTGTACTGAACAAATCACCAAGTTTCATTGTCATCATAAACCAAAAACAATCATCCAAACAACTGTGGTCAACACCGCAGGATGTTTGTGAAAACAAACATGAATCGGCTACCGTGATCTCTACTCCATCTGACTTTGCGAAGGCTTTCCAGAATAAGGTTATGACTATTCGTGACAAAACTAAAGGATACTGCAAACCTGACATACAGAGAACTGCGATCTCGTACTTAAACACGATAAGTCCTACATTCACAAAAGATGTTATAGAAATGGTTCGAAACCTTCCCTCCAAACAATGATCGTTAGACCCTGTACCAACGTGGTTATTAAAACAATGTGCGGAATGTCTGACACCATTTTTAGTTAAATTACTGAATACCTGTTTAAAAACACCTGATATACCGGAGAACTTAAAATGCGCTCACATAACATCACTCCTGAAAAAACCACAGTTGGATATTTATCTAGACTTGAGAATTCCTATGGGATTATTGCCAAGGCGAAGGAATGCTTCAGGATGTATCTGTCGGGAAGATCTCAGGTTGTAAAAATCAACAATAAAACATCGCTACCGTTCTTTCTTGATGCTGGTGTACCTCAAGGATCGGTTTTAGGACCACTTATTTATGTAATGTATAGGTACAAAGGAAATAGAAAACATAATTAAATGTTATGGTTTATGGGCACATGTTTTTGCTGATGATACGCAAATATATTTCTACACAAAACCTTCAGAAATAAATATATTAAATGATCGAGTTTCCTTGTGTATAGAATCAATAAGCGAATGGATGTCGTCCAACCGATTGACACTTAATCCTGCTAAAACAGAAGTTTTATTGATAAACACGCATCGAAAACAAAACCAAATTGACTGGAGTCCACTCTCTGTTCAAGGTGAACAGATCCACCCTGTTAAATCAAGTAAACTTTTAGGTGTTCACCTCGATTCAGAACTTTCTCTGAACAATCATATCAGTAAAACAAAAAGTTCATGCTTTTTTCAATTGAGACAGATAAAATACATAAGGAAAAACCTACCTTCAGACGCAGCACGTTTACTAATAAACGCTTTCATAGTATCTCGGTTAGATTATTGCAACATAATTTATGCAGGACTCCCACAAATTCACCTTGAAAGACTCCAGTCAGTCTTCAAGGCAGCAGCTAGGTTAATATACAATTCACCGAAATCTGCCCACATATCACCATTGCTAAAAGATCTTCATTGGTTGCGGATATCGGAGAGGATTCAGTACAAGATATGCTGGATGGTTCACAAAGCTATTCACGGACATGCTCTAAAATATCTTATGGATCTTTGTGTACCAGATGATCTGCAAGTAACACGGCCATGCATCGTCTAAAAGAACATAATACGCGTCGAATGACGAATTTTGGTGAAAGAGCATTTACTGTGGTGGGTCCAGTTCAGTGGAAGAAGCTGCCATATAGTTAGGGATCAATAGACAATGAAAGTGTATTCAAAAAACAGTTAAAAACTCATATAGTGATTAAGTGGTTATTATCTAGGTTGATTTTTATTTATTATTTTTTCTTCATGTATAATTGTTAAGCGCCCTTGAGGTGAAAACACAAAAATGGCGCTATATAAATTATCCATTTATTATTATTATTATCAGATGGATGGTATACGAGCACAAATAGGACTAACAAAGATACAAATGATGAAAAATCTGAAATCTGCAATTTTCACCTATAGAAACACAACCACTACCAGGTGCCACCAGGTGCCAGACTTACCTTTTTCATACCTACATATACTCAATAAGGAAGGAACTGTAAAAAAACAGCCACTAAAAAAATGCTTTTTACGTTGCTATCTCTGACTAATGGAAGATGCAAATACGTCCAAAGGATGGCGTGAAGAGTTATTGAGGAGGCAATGTTCAGGAGTTTACGGCAATAAGCTGAAAATATGCATTTTATTTCCTAACTAAAGTTGCCTCATGTTATATTGTGGGTCTCATCCATAGATTTTGTTACGCCTATGAACGTACCTACCTTCATGACATGCTGGTATAATATGAAGAATAGAACATTGTTATTGCATCTTCCATCTTGTTTCTAGTTTCATATGTCGCGCCGAGGCACAACAGACAAAAGACATCATATTTCAACGAGATACAGTACATACATATTATTCTGTTCCTGTTTATAATATGATACATTACTCTTAATAGGGTTACCTTCATTCCTACCAACAAACAATAAGGAAATATCGCATCCACGTATATCTGACATCTAATTATTTATGGTTACCTTGCAATAAATTTATAATAAGTAGGTACCTACCTACATACATTGTATCTGAAGATTGGCTGTGAAAATACCATACATACATACCATCACGCCATGTCCCTTGCGGGGTAGGCACAGAGAACCAAACGCCACATTTTTCTATCCTAGCACGCATCCCTCGCCTCGTCCACATTCATGCATCGTCTCATACATGTTCGTCTATTGCTCACACTTCTAACATTTCCGTCTTTCAAAATTTCGTTCACATGGTCGTGCCATCCCTTTCTTGGGCGTCCCCGACCTCTCGTTCCATTCCTTTCCGCTCTGTATATTTTCTTTGTCAGGCGCTCCTCATTCATTCTCCCCATGTGACCAAACCATCTCAATGTGTTCACTTTCATTCTAGTAATGACATCTTTCTTCATCTTACATTCTTTCCTTATGTCCTCATTTCTTACCCGGTCATACATCGTTCTATTACAAATCCTTCTTAACGATCTCATTTCAACTGCATTTATTCTACTTTCATGCGTCTTTTGCCATGTCCAGGTTTCACTTGCATACGTCAAGGTTGGCACTACGATGGCGTTATGAATGGTAACTTTGGCATCCTTTGATATGTTGCGATCATTCATAATTGGTCTAAGTGCTCCATTCACTCTGTTTCCTGCCATAACTCTTCTTTCGATCTCTTTATCGAGTCGTCCGTTCCGTTGAAATTATGCTTCCCAAGTATACATATTCGTCGACTTGCTCGAGCCATTCGTTCTCTACTCCTATTTTACACGCTGTTCTGCTTTCACTCTTTTCAAAGACCATCGTCTTTGATTTACTGGCATTCATCCTAAGTCCATTCTCTATACATCCTTCATAAACCATACTTACAAGATACTGTAACCCTTCCATACTTTCTGCTAATAGAACTTTATCGTCTGCATACATCAAATCTCGCACCATTACGGTACCTACTCAATTTCAGACCCTTGCTTTCATCCTTAAGGGCTCTTATGCAGAAAATACCGTACTATATAATATGTATGTTAAAATATGTTACAATATTTGTGACTATAAATAAAATAAAATAAAATAGTAAACACTTCCTTGCACCTTGTGCATGTGGCGAGTTTGTTGCCATACGGCAATTTCTTCCAACTAAACAGTGTTTCCAGCCTAGAGAAGCAGTATCTACACACCAAAGATTCGTCTTGAAATTAAGGTTTGACATAAAATAATATATCTCAATAATATGTCGCTCGACATTTCTCTTATCTCAATATATCCATAGAGCGGGGATTAAATACAACACGGCTGGGCTTATCGTCTTTGCATGGAAGACCACCTTCATAATACCCACATTTCCCAAGATCGTGGGCAGACCCATATCTAGCCTGTCTGTACCTACCAGGAATGGTTTATGCCTTGATATAATTTTATTTAAACCAAATAATAAAGAATTTCAATATTGCAAGTATGATGGTGTTTAGTGTTTCCATTTTGTTGATACCATTGTAAAGATCTACATAATATGTTGTCCAAGGATCACTAGAAAATTGAAAGAGGATTTACCCACGCGAATGAGAGAATTGAGAATATTATGCACCCACTAAAGATATGAAAATCTACTGATTGTGCCAATATATAATATATATTATGATATTTTGAAAAATTATTATCATAGGAAAGATTAACTCGTTCATCTTGTATTGCAAATATCTCCATATCGTTCTCTTACTCATGCAAACAAACCTTCACCCTCACAAATATACTTTGTTTTTTTTTTTAGTTTTTCTTTTATTCGTTTGTTTTTTTTATATATTTTTAGTCTCTTTTATCCTTTTTTATTCACCTTGTAGTATAGTGAAAATGTATGTATCAAAAATGTATTGCGTACGTTATTATTGTTAGTATTACCTCAAAACAGGCTTTGCCTAGTGAGGTAATAAATTCCATTCAAATATTATTTAAGTTCACTTATATTATATTTATTTGATGTATTATGGAAATCTATATTTATAAAAATATAACGAAGTCGGGTTAGTTAGATTATTTATAACTCAAGAATGGCTGGACCAATTGTAATGATCTCTTATTTTTTTGGATTCGTCTCCTCCTCGGATAACATAATGACTATAAAAATATCGGAAAAATCCTAAATAATGTTAAGCAAAAAGTTGACACGACGTCCATTTAATGAGGCGGTACGAAGTTCGCCGGGTGGCCCGGGTCAGTTAGTAAATAAATAAAAATAAACTTAATCCATACCGACCAAAATTGAATTAATACTTAACAATAACGTATTGTATTAACATTTAATACCTTTACACAGGCAAATAGACTTTAAAAATATTTAAATAAACTAATTATCTAAAGGTACATATTGCGCAATCAAGAAATATTCTTGATTGCGCGATTATGCAACTGTGTAACCTCTTATGTAGTAAATAATTAACTATCTATTTAACTTCGGGAGACACACATCGTTAATATTTACAGTGTATATGTACAATATCTTATACTTGGGGTGGAACTTGTCTTATTTAATGCAGTAAAAGATATGTCTTCTTTTACACTTTATTCAACACGATCAATATACAATATAATTCAATGTCAGTACAATCAACAACACAAGACGGAGGTAATACTACAATACAGCGGAACGCAGAATGACGCGCCGCGCGCTCATTCAGACAATATAATATACTCTCACGCTACACACATGCTATCTCTTTCATTCACATATCTCACAATATGTATTTTACATACTTAAATAGGTACGTCGACATATTGTCGATTATTTGAGAGGTTATCGAACTCATGATTATTACCAGATTGATCTGTCAACCCATCAATAAATTAAATACTGAATTTACAAGTCTAGCTAAAATCTATGACTTATCTACAACGATGTTTCAATGATTCTTATAAATCTGGTATGACTCAACTATAAATACAACAATAATACAACGGTTAATAATATTCAAAGTTTAGCGAACCGACGAACAATGACTGATTTATCTTTTATTTATAATGTTTTAAATAACCATATAGACTCCGCCGATATACTCACACTTATTGACTTTAATATACCTATAAGACGTACAAGACATACACCATTATTTAAATGCAAATATTATAAAACAAATGCTGCAATAAATTCACCAATCAATAGGGCCATGGATGCTTACTCAAGGTATGTGGATATTTTAAACTTGGACATTTTTTACGACTCCCCAAACGAATATCGACGGAAAATATCCCAAATAGATAAATTAGAAAACAATAGCTAACCATGGCCCATCACTCTTAAGTCCACATACTCTCTTTTACACACACACACACCCTCACACACCCTCACACACCCTCACACACACACACACACACACACACACACACACACACACACACACACACACACACACCCTCACACACACACACACACCCTCACACACACATACATATACACACCCTCTCTCTTACATAAGCGGAATAATAATTAAATAAATAAATAATAAAAATACTTTACTACTTACACTACACACACAAACCAAAATGTATTTGACACATGTAACTGACATTAGATTTAGATAATTGATGTATCATATGTATTAATCCATGTAATAAACTATCTAATGTTGTATGTGTTAATTAAAAAATAAAATAAAATAAAATAAAATAAAATGACACACACCACATAGGTCACGTCAGGATTAGATTAAAAAATATTTATTTATCAATCTTTTCGTATTATAATCCTCTCTGCATTATTGTAATATTAAAAGTTATAAATTATAGTTTTAATTCCCATACTTAATATTATACAGTGCAATTAGTTTTGCGTGTTGAAGCGGTATTAACTCAAGAATTTTTAATCCGTCTTTGATAAAAAAAACTAAACGTAATTTGTGTATTTTTGTAATACTTATTATATTTTTAATCAACTACTTGATTAATGAGTTTTTTGGTAGGTATTTACATCGAATGTCTTTGAAACTGAACCGCCTCAACTTTCAGAAAAATAAACATTTCAGCTTCAAAGAAGTTGGACGTAAATACTCAATATAATGGTTTTAAAAGAAAGTTTTAAATCGAATATATTTAAAGTTACATATACGCAAAAATGAACTTAAAAATCTGGTGCAGTTCTAGGTGTGACATAATAATGTGCAAAAAAATTGTCACCTCATGTATAAGAACTGTTGCTTTCATTGTTTATAAAAAAAAATCTTAATAGATGACGTTACTAAAAGGTTTTTTCGTATCTCCATAGCTGGCGATAGTGATTTTCAACTTATTTTCCAACGATCAGTTTTTCACTATTAAAATATATAGAACTTAACTCAATTCATAACTTAACTCAATTCAATAGAACTTAAGTGCATACAGTTATCAAGTAAACCAGCCGATGACAGGTCGTAAGCCCAGTAGGTGCCTCGAGTTCCTGGTTCTCCTATAATATTCCAACTTCGTCTCTATTGAGATGTTAAAAATTAGTCGAAATTTTTATTCTTTGCGTTTATTTTGAAAATGGGCTAGAATTCAAAATGTCATAATTCTCCTGTGTAATTTTTTTATGCATTAGGTATATATTTTAACAAACATACCTGTTCAATTCAACGTGATAACAATCTAAAATTTAAACACATAAACATTTTCTATGACTCCTTAAAAACAAGTGCCTTTTCACACGATCCGGTTGCCGGGTAGCCGGCGCCGGGTAAGCACCGGGTACTCATGTGGGCATGTATGCCGGTGCGTGTGAAAGCTACCATGCGTGCCCATACACTTCGCTGCCAGTTATCCGGCGCTTACCCGGCGCCGGCTACCAGGCAACCGGGTCGTGTGAAAAGGCACCCGTAAACAAATAAAGATATTTTTCAATCCAGTTCCGTAATTCCTTTAAACAGGCACCTTCCTTCACACCAACAATCTCACTTTTCCTTATTTTATTTTCATTGTGTATTGTTTTTTTTATCATTTTTTTTTCTCTTATATTACTTATTTTAATAACACCATATGTAACCATACAATTTACAAAGGTGTAGTTTTCTGAAATAAAATAAATAAATCAACAATCCTCATTGAATGCACTACAAAGTATATGAAATATTCAATAAATAAAGTACCTATAGTATATGTTGTAGGACACGTGTAGGTATAATGCGCTTTCTCTCTACTGTTGACGTAGTTTTGTGTTTCCCGAGTATTCAGTTCCCCCTAATTCAGTATTCATATTTCATACATTGATTATCTCTCCCTGTTCCTGAGATGGGGAAGACTTTATACCAATCAAATATTCATTGTAGTTTCCCGCAAAATAGTGGTGTCTCTTTTATATACATACTTTTATTTGGATACATTTTTTTTATTAAAATGAAATTTCGTTATATCTATAGTTAAAAGTAAACTACTTTTTGATTCTACATACATTTTACTATGCGCGATAGGCCTATTTCGCCTTGTTAGGGCATTTACTAGCTTATAACTATTTTGACAAATTTTACTTATATTTATAGATTAATTATGGAGGAGGAGCTTACAGGTTCTTGTGTTTGGTCATTTAAAACTATTGATATTATACAATGTTACAATTATATTGTTATTTTATTTGTAATATAAAAATGGGGATACCTGGCAAAACTTTTATTGCAGTAATTGTTTATAAGGATTATTTTTATACATGAATTTCTCAGCGGGTATGAGTGCGCACTGTAAGTCACGTCGTGATGTGTTCACCTTTTTGTGTCCTCTCAACAGCCCAAATCATAAGTCTGATCGTCTCCATATTTAAATCATATTAAGTCTAAAGTGCATAGACCTATAGCTGATTATTTTTCTATAATTAACTATTTATTTCTTTTCTATGATTTCGTCATTTACGTTGTTTTTTTATGTCCACTCTACAGTCTAAACTATAAGTACGATTGACATCATATTGATATCATATATTATTTTTATTTTATTTTATTTTAAGAGTACAGACAGTCATAACTACAATGTATAAATTATGTTTAGTCCATTAACTTAGAACTGTTTTACGTTGTTTTCAAATAAATTTGTTTGAATTAAGAAAATATTGTTTTGAGATAAAACAAAAAATCTTAATTTGAGAGAATATTGTTTTCGTTATGTGTATGAAAAAATATTCTTGACTGAAGAAAACTTTTTTTTCTGTGTATAAGTACGATTGACATCATATTGATATCATATATTATTTTAATTTTATTTTATTTTATTTCATTTTGAGAGTACAGACAGTCATAACTACAATGTATAAATTATGTTTAGTCCATTAACTTAGAACTGTTTTACGTTGTTTTTATGTCCACTCTACAGTCTAAACTATAAGTACGATTGACATCATATTGATATCATATATTATTTTTATTTTATTTTATTTCATTTTAAGAGTACAGACAGTCATAACTACAATGTATAAATTATGTTTAATCCATTAACTTAGAACTGTTTTACGTTGTTTTTATATCCACTCTACAGTCTAAACTATAAGTACAATTGACATCATATTGATATCATATATTATGTAAAGTCTATTAACTAACAACTGATAAGTTTTCCATATATATCCGTTAATTTCTTCTCTATGATTTCATGTGTCAAAATTTTAAAAATGCACTCGCGGTCTGGAAAATCGAGGTATTTTTATGTTGTTTTAAATTTTGATACAATAAAAATACACTCATGAAAAATGGATTCAGGATATAATAATTTATATCAAGGAAATGAAAAAAAATACTATTAAAAGCTCACATTTTATTTGACGCAATAAAAAAACAAACTTTTCAATAATGCATTCAAGGATTGGTATTGTGAAATAAATTGCATATTTGTATGAAAAATTTAATGAAAAAATAAAATAAAATACGAAGTTGATCCACAATCAATATATAAGTGTATTTATTACTCTCCACTTCTATCTTACTTAGGGGGTAGGCAGTAAGAACCGAGCACCGCATTCTTAAAACATATTCATCGCCTCGTCAACATTGATAGATATGCTCATCTTGCTAGTAATGCATTTTTTCACAGCAATAATTTCTCAACAGGTATCATGTAGAAATTGCAATCTATAAGTTTCTTGACAATATTTTTGTGCGTATAGTGTATTGTGAAAACTTTTATCCTCTGGCAACCTTATTTTTATTTAAGAATCTAACAGAAAAATACTTCATAAATATGCATTCAGAGATTGTCTACCTTTCATTCATTCATACCATAACGGCATATCCCACAATATGGGGTAACTAGCGAAAGGTGTGCGGGTGTGCATTGCCTTATAAAAGGGAGCACAACATATCTGTGTATACCCACACACCAGTCTCGTCTCACCTAAAAAGGCACTATATTCAGAATGGGTGGTGAACCTCATTGCTGAACTATGTGAGATGTTATAGTTGCCTGTTGTATTTTCGACTATCCGGCTCTTACGGGACACTCGAAAACAATAATAGAAAAGAGTGGAAGCACTATTCTAAGCCGGTGCCTCACAGCTACCTTTACTGTCTACCTTTCAAGGAGAAAAAATATTCACTTACTTGTAGTGCAAAGTTTTGTGTTTGCCACAACCCACTCTTTTCTTTTGATTTTTGTTGCTAATATTTTAATCATCAGAATGATATCGATTTTTTATCACCTATCATATATGGGTCGGTGGCAGAGCGGTTCGAATCCTGCTTCGACCGATTTCGTTCACCTATAGCACAAGCATTTATTTGCTTATTTTAGGGAACGTAGGAAGATGTATATGTAGTTGTTTAACAAGGACATATTCATTTTTATTAAAAAAAAAAATATATATATATAAATATATAAATATATATATATATATATATATATATATATATATATATATATATATATATATATATATATATATATATATATATATATATATATATATATATATATATATATATATATATATATATATATATATATATATATATATATATATATATATATATATATATATATATATATATATATATATATATATATATATATATATATATATATATATATATATATATATATATATATATATATATATATATATATATATATATATATATATATATATATATATATATATATATATATATATATATATATATATATATATATATATATATATATATATATATATATATATATATATATATATATATATATATATATATATATATATATATATATATATATATATATATATATATATATATATAAGTTATTTTTTCATTGTACTTATTTTTTAGTTCCTTGTGATTGTATATTTTAAATGTGTTATTATTTATATAAGTAAAATAACTTTTTTTCATATCTTATTTTAATATAGCTTCTCGGGCAACTAACAGGTACTATGTACGATATTAATTTAACACGCACCCAATAGCAAGTTGCCACATTCTGAAGACTTACGATGTTAATCGTCTCACAGATCCAGACTGAAAACACAATCAAAAACTGTGTCTCCATCGTGAATCGAACCCTGGACGCTTGGATCAGCAGTCCGATACCCAACCACTGAGCCACGAAGGCCGACAAAATCAGCTGACATATTTTTTATTTATTTAAGTATTTTTTTTACTTTAGGGAGGTACCTTAAAACATTTTGAATAGCTTTTTATCCGCCACATTGATTGGATTAATCAGTACTGAACGTTTGTACAATAAATATGTTCTATGTTTATTATTCAAAATAGTAGAAAATTTATTTTTTGGTGTTTTTATTTGATATTCTCAGACAAACAAATATTTTTCTACATTTTCATACTTATATTTTTGGCATAGAATTATAAGGTCTTAGATTATATATGATACAGATACCTAGTCAGCGCAATGAATGTATGCCAACTAAAACTACGAGGAAACAGAAGAATTTCTAGTATACGTACACCTACCGATACGCACACCTATGTACATAAAACGTAGACCAACCGATCTACCGCCTCACACACACATGTAAAAAAAACTTGGCATACATTTGAATTCGAAATTTGTACTAGACGCGGCTTCTGTACATTATAATTCTTTGTATAAGGTACAGAAGCCGCGTGTAGTACAAATTTCGAATTCAAATGTATGACAAGTGTTTTTTACATGTGTGTGAGGCGGTAGATCGGTAGGTGGACGTATTATCTAGGTGTACGTATACGGCCGGGCGAGTGAAACTCAGAACATTGTTCTTAGTTTTTGTTGTCATACTTTCATTGCGCTGACTAGATATCTGTATCGTATATAATCTAAGATTTTTGGTTTATTTTTGTCGATTATGTAGTTTTTTTACTATGCTTATTGTTTATGTACCGAAAATGTCTTATTTTTTAAGTAACAAAATAATGCTTTTGCCACATTCAAATTAAACATCATTCAATTTATTCCGGCAAACATTTAACGATGTGATAAGGGAGAAAATATATATTAACGCTTTATATTATGATAATAGTTATCGTGTGTGTGTGAGTATAGTGTAGCTGGCAACACACGTTAATCCAAGGACAAAACATTAACGTGTCTGAAGAAGCCGCAAGACGTGTGGAAAGTTGAAACTATGTGTTGAATGTTAAACCCCCCCCCCCCAACACAGTGTTGAAATATCATACGGGATAAACGTTGAGACAAAACTTTGGTTCTAACGGCCGAACATAATGTCATGTCTCGACACTTAAAATACAACTGAATTATTTATACCATTGAGAAAACTACATAGTAAACAACCCAAGTTACGTATGCCAACAACAACCGATTCCCTAACTTTTGAATAATTATTGTGACATAAAGTGAAAATTAGACTTTAATAATAAATTGTTTTGTTCCTTGCCAAGTCGTTATTTGACGCCATGTTGGAATGACGCGTATATTGTGCAAGGTGTATCTAAATGTCTGCTTTTAATATCTTCACTACATATATTTTTACTATCAATTATTTACTTATTTTTATGATACCTACGTATTATTTTACTCTACCACAATATAGTTAAACAACTTTGGACAACGTAGCGTACAATATTAATTTTACAACAATACTACCATCAAATATTAAAAACATACTGACTCACAACGGTATTGTTTTCCATAAGCATCACTATTGAACTATTTCAAAAAAAAAATCAAAGTCGTAGACCTAATAGTTTAGCTACAGTGATGTAGTTTAGTCTGAAATCCGATTTTTACTAAAATTTCACAACAGTGTACCTACATAACTTTTGAATCACCCAATATCGCTGGACATACATGGGGGTTAAAACGATAGGTATTGAAGTCCCCTACCTCCCTGCTTCAGTTGATCCACTCCTCATGATACACCATATATATTGATAAAATAAAAGTTGAGGAGTTCATCGTTGGCCACAACCCACTCATTTCGAAATACGATCGTCTCAGGGATCATGATTTTTTTATTTTAAATTAACACCTGGGTAATTTCGAATAGCAATCTTAGTACTAATATCTTCACTTTCAGTGCACGACGAACCTACTGTTCCCTTGTAATCTGCTCTCTTCGGCACTCTAAGTGCAGTGTCTGCAAGGTTTTAGAGTTCTCCGGACTCTTCTTACGTTCTTATGTGTTCTTTCAGAGTTTTGCAAGGGACCGTTTTTAGTCCCCATAAGCAGAACGGGTGGTGGTGGGGGAAGAACAGCAATCTTAGCTACCGACATAATTTTAAGGCTCATTAAGCAACGTGACTCTTCTGTATGAAAATGATCTCATTATAGATTACTGATCTACATTAGAGTTTAGACCTCTTGAGAAGTGGACCACCACCTAACCTTACATCACTCGGGATATTCCTGCAAGAAAACGGGTATTTTTATCGTGGATGGAGACTTTTTACATATAGGTATACCAATCAATCAATCAATCAGTGGCGCTACATCCCATCATGGGTCCTGGCCTCCTCCAGAAGCTCCCTCCACCCCTCCCCCGTGATCATCGCTTCCTGCCGCCGATCCACAACGCCCATCGTCCGCAAGTCCCTCTCTGCTCAATCTTACCATCTCAACTTTGGCCTACCGACGCTTTTTCTGCCCATTGGTCTTGCACCGAATATCATTTTCGTCCTTTCGTTGGACAGGTTTCGTCCATTCTTGCTTCTTGACCCAGCCATCGGAGCCGGCATATTTTGATGTACTGGCTGACATGTATATTGTTCATCTGAGTACAACTGGGACAGTTTGTGGTCGTATCTGATACGCCAGGCTCCAATTTCGCATACGGGGATGTAAATGCGTCTCAATAATTTCCTTTCAAAAATGTTTTACCTTATTTCATCGGCCTTTGTTAGGGTCCATGTTTCAGCAGCAAATGCTCATATGATCATGATTTCAGCAGACTGGTCGTATGAGAGTCTTATATAGTTGGACTTTTGTTATCTTTTGATACATATATACCAGCCAAACAAAAAAAAACATTTGTGATCTGCACAGCCTACGTGATTTCTCAAGTTATTTGCCAATAATATTTTATTGTAAACGAGCTCATGACATATCTTTATTTATAATTTAAAAAAAAGAATTCATATGTCCTTTTAAATATTACATATACACCCTCATACGTTAACTAAAGTAAGCATAAATTTGAACGAAATTGGTCGTGGCAGGACTCGAACTCGCGGCCACTGGATTACTAACCCAGAGCGCTAACCGCTATTCCACCGTTTATCTAAAATTCTGGCCTTGTCCATTTCTGACCACACTTCTGAGAGAATATTCCTTAAGATTAAATATATAGTTCGCAGGCTGCAACCTTTTAAATTTAAATTAGAAAAATATGTGTTTAGGTTATAAATTTATTTGGTCGTAGACTTAAGTTGTATCAGCCATAGGTTAAATTAATCTAAAAAGTTTGTATCTTTGAAACTGTTGGAGACAGGTGAAGGACTCCTATAGGAAGCGTCAATATAATATTCTAAAAATAACTCAATAAACAGAGGCAAAACATTTCTAAGAATAAACTTAGAAACGAAGAAAATTTGACTGCTTAGAAGTTACCCTTTTGAGAACTTCTAAAATAGGTGTTCTTACATAACCTTCGGATGTGGTTTATCCTAACCATCAGTTCGGATAAATTATTACTCGAGCGTTTTATTTCATTCAAATACACACACCTACGCGTTTGTAATCCGAATGTACTCGGAACATTTACATAATCTGTTTTATATTTCCTTGAGACTAAGGATCACAAAATTAAAATACAACCCACACAACCGCTTATCCTTTAAGAAAGCTTGTTATAACGCGGCACCTACCTATATACAAATTTATAATAAGTAGGGTTTTTATTTGAGATTTGAATTTCAGTAGGTTATTAAAAATAATCTGGATAAACCATTCTATGCAGACGAATTCATGATATATTTAAACGAGTGGATTGTGGCCAACGCTAAACATGTGACTCCCTAAAGTATTCAAATTTTGTATGGAAATTTTTCAACAATTTCATGAAATAAGTTTTGTTGAATTATTTTTGATTTAAATATATTTAATTATGAATACTTGATAATTTTTCAATGGCATTTTATGACAGCGATGTTCCTTTTTAGCAGTTTGAAAATAAATATAGGTATAATATAAATACCTACATATAAATGTATATTGTCCTATAAACAAATAATTAAATAAATTACTAGTTTTGTGGTCTTGGGGTCACTATGGAATATTATTTGACACTTAAAAAAAAGAGAAAGGGTATTTTTTCACAGCGGTAAAACAGCGATTTTGGTTCCAAACTTAAATAGTATCCAAATAAACCACCAACATGACGTTAGAATAAGTGATTAATAGATCAAATATATTTTTAGAATCACAATAAATTTAAAATTATTTGTTTGTATATCTTAAGAGGGTGACTGCTGCCAACGTACCTTTAACAACGTATTTTTTCAATTTGTAATACCATCATTATTACTAAACGAATCATTTTGAAAAAAGAACCTAGTTAGTTTGGATATTAATAAAGAGAAATATACCTTAACTTTTTGATTATGTTCTGTGTATATATTCTTGTAGGAAAATAATAAGCCGATTTTAGACATTAATCTTAAATTTCTAAAAAAATATAAGGTATAGAGCAATATTTTTTTTTATAAATTGAAGAAGAACAAAATACCTGGAAAAATATGATATGACGTTGCATTAACGCATCAGGTTTAGTAAATAAACCAAAAAAACTTTTATTACGCAATGGCGCTGAATGGAAAATAAATGTTTTTTAGGTTTATTTACTAAACCTGAAGCATTAATTCAACACCACATCATATTTTTCTAGATATTTGTGTCTTCTTTAATTTAAAAAAAAATATATATTACTCTACGCCTTATAGTTTATTAAAAATATATGATAAACGTTGAAAATTGGGGTATGCCATTATTTTTCTACAAGAATTTATACAGAACATTATCAAAAAGTTAAGGTATATTTTTGTTTATTAATATCCAAACTATCTAAATTATTTTTTTCAAAACGATTTGATAAGAAATAACGATGGTATATCAAATTGAAAAATAGGTACGTTGGCAGCAGTCCCCCCCTTTATGATCCGTCGACGTTAGCTTTAATTTTTTTATCAATTATAATATATCAGTGTTGTTTATTTCCTCCATATTAAATGCTATATTTTGTCATATAAAGATTATGAAGCATTTATTTAACCATATATAATAGAAAATGTAAGTCTCCTCATAAGACTAAATCCAACTGCAGATGGCGATAGTATGCATAATTGAAGAATAAACACTTAAACACAAATTAATAAATATTTTTAAATATTTCGTTTTCTATATAAAACATGTAGGTATGTATGTCAGGATAGTATAGTATGGAGGTCAGTCTGTTTTTCCTACCCGGAATATAAAAACAGGAGAAGATTGTGTGGAGTTCCGTCCTTTTTTCCTAGACTTATATAAATTGTTAAAAAAGGTTGAGATGTACTGCTATAATGTACATTTTATCTAGTTGTATTATTTCAGCAGTTTCAGTACTTTTAAATAATTTTAATTAAATTGGAAATATAGGCAGTATATAAATTTTTCATTAAAAAAAGTTTTTCTTAAAAAAAGTTAAGAAATCGTAAAATTATTGCATTAAGCAGTTAGGGATGTTATTTTTTCTATATTTATACAATTTTTCAGCGTTCCAGCTTTTATAGTTTTTGAAATTTATGGAAAAATGAAAAAAAAAATTCAAATATTGACTACCCCCAACTGGAACAAAAATTCAAAATTCTGACATGCACGCACCCACACAAGTATGCAATTCTGAGAATTCTTAGTTCATCCATATAATATAACATATTACTGCGAAACCTCTAAGTCGGTGTTTTTTGACTTAATTTAAATAAACACTAGAAATTAGGATTGCATAGTCGATATATTATTAAAATATATTCAATTCGATTTCTTAATGAATTATTAAAATCCTCTTGTATAAATCTTAAGCCTATTGATATTTAAAATTTACGCCGTATCTGAAATCAAACCGGCTAAATTATATTTGTTATTTACATCAAACTTTTGAAATTTGACAAAC
This sequence comes from Molanna angustata, assembly GCA_963576475.1. Lineage (NCBI taxonomy): Eukaryota > Metazoa > Arthropoda > Insecta > Trichoptera > Molannidae > Molanna > Molanna angustata. The sequence goes on along the minus strand of OY754978.1, from coordinate 15,891,802 downwards.
CCGTATGGTTTATATATTGTGTCTATATAGTTGAAGACAAGAGAAAAACTTAGATTTGTTTTATTTCCAACGAAATTCTGGCGGTTGTGGTCTCAGAAAGTTCAACGTGAATTTGGTTTGAAAAAAGAAGATACTATTTACCTAACTAAAGTTAAATTTGTATGATCTAAGATTCAACTTTCCTTATTGAAGTTTCATCCATAAACACTGTACACAATTTTAAAACCGATGCGGGGTAAATTTAAAGAATTACCGCTACAAACAATAACATTAGCATATTACTTTCATAACAACTAAGTACCAATATTTATTTAAAACAAAAACAACTCCAATTAAATGCGAATTCACTTAAAGGGGGACTGCTGCCAACGTACCTATTTTTCAATTTGATATACCATCAACATTTCTTATTAAATCGTTTTGAAAAAAATAATTTAGATAGTTTGGGTATTAATAAAGAAAAATATATCTTTACTTTTCGATAATATTCTGTATAAATTTTTGTAGAAAAATAATGGCATACCCAGATTTTCAAAGTTTATCTTATATTTTTAATAAAATATATGGTAAAGTTCAACATATATTTTTTTTAAATTAAAGAAGACAAAAATATCTAGAAAAATATTATTTGACGTTGCATTAATGCTTCAGGTATTGTAAATAAACCTAAAAAAACATTTATTTTCCATTCAGCGCCATTGCGAAATAAAAGTTTTTTTGGTTTATTAACTTAACCTGATACATTAATGCAACATTGCATCGTATTTTTCCAGATCTTTAATTTATAAAAGAATATAATGCTCTATACCTTATAGTTTTTTATAAATTTTAGATAAATGTCAAAAATCGGGATATGCTTATTATTTTCCTACAAGAATATATACAGAACATAATTCAATAATTAAGGTATATTTTTCTTTATGAATATCCAAACAAACTAGTAAATTTTGTCACAATGATTCGTTTTGTAGCAATGATGCAAATTCAAATTGAAAAAATAGGTACGTTGGCAGCAGTCACCCTCTTAATTAAGTACACACTCCACTTCACATGCACTCCATTTTGTAAAAAGCTGCATTCGGTCTTCAGTAAAAAATCTTATAATATGCATTTGATTTTCCTACATAATTGGAATTTGATATATTTTTTCAACTCTGACAATAAACACAAGACAAAATACACAATTCTAAATACCTACCTACGTATGTCAAAAGTGTATTTTTTCAACGAATGTTTTATTTGTCCTTCAACTTGTTGTAAATCGTTTCATTTTATGAAAAACGTGACATATTTCATATTGTAAAATAGAAAGGAAATATATTTAAAAAGATTTCACAAGAGATAGAAACACGTTTATGTATATCGTTGAATCTGTGATAATATAAAAATAGATAATAGCATTTTGTTTAAGTATAAAAGTACGTCACTCATATTTTTATTGACAAACATTTTTTTTAGATCTCAATAGAGACGAAGTTGGGATATTGTAGAAGAACCAGGAACTCGAGGCACCTACAGGGCTTACGACCTGTCATCGGCTGGATTACGTGATCACTTTATGCGCTTGCGCAACGTTCGCCAAGTATGCCTTCTTATTGAGTTCCCTTATATAATTTTTGAATGTTCTATATATTTGAATAGTGTGAAACAATTCACTTGAAAATAAGGAACTATACTATTGCCATCTATGGAGTAACGGAAAAGCCTTTTCGTAACGCCATCTATTGAGAAATTAAGAAATTAGTTTGTTTGTAAACAATGAAAGCAACAGTTCTTATAATTTTGTCAATAAAAATATCTTTTGACTCCTGAAAAGGAAAAATCCAATGTTTGCCTATATGCAATTAAAAAAAATATATACAGGGTGTCCCAAAAAGTATGGATAGAGGACCTTTAGGGCTATCCAAAAACCTCAATATATATTCTACGTTTTTTTTTGCGAAAAAAAAAAGGAAAAAAAATTATAACTCGAAAACGACAAAAAATCGTAGAACATACATTGAGGTTTTGGGATAGCCCTAGAGGTCCTCTGTCCCTGGTTTACCGATTATCCATACTTTTTGGGACACCCTGTATATATATATATATTCGATTTACGTCACTCATGTTGAATTATGCGTACCTACACTTGGATATTTATCAAGGGAAATATGTCTAAAATTCCAGAAGATACCCTGATATCTACGTGAAGCTTGTCAGAATGTGAAGCGAAGAAGGAAGAAGTATTATAATCTTCACGCAGATCTTGTTTTTTTGGACTGAAAAAAACTGGTTTGTTGGGAAGTATTGACCCAATTGAGATGAGGAACAAGATCTTCAACAGCAGAATCCCTCCGATCTGCTCGATGCCAGCCTAGATGGATACCGACCGTTTTAGTTATTTTTCGATAGTGATTAACTTTAGTCGCCATCCTCACTGGAGTCAAAATGGAAGAAGATGGGCAAACGAGAAGATTCTAAAAATATCTTTTTGATAAGAAATTTAAAACTTGTCTCTTTTTAATAAGAATATTTCACACGTTAAAAACATTTCATAATAAAAGTTTTGCAATTTTAACACTGTATCGAAAAAACCCAAAAGGTATTTCTTAAAATAGGTTTGTTTGCACTGCACATAGTGCACATTATCAAATCACAAATGCATAGCTATGTTATATCACTCGATATCGGGTGTAACGCCAAAAATTAATAAAAAAAAATACACAACTTTATAATGCAAACTAAGAAGTCATATTCTTCTTCTTCGTTTCCTCAATGCTGAGGGTCGTGATCTATGGGGCCGCTAATGGACAGAACTAGTCGCCTCCAGTCCTCTCTGCCCTCCGCAGCTCGCACCGCCGAATAAAGGTCGTTCCCAGTCATCTCCTTAATTTGGTCACAACATCACGCAGGAGATCTGCCTCTACTTCTTTTGCCTAGTACACTTCCTGTTATAATACTTTTTTCCAGGTGTTCCTTTGACCAACGAAGCTCAATACCCAGCGGCTGCATACCTACTGTAGACAATCTTTCTTTTATTTTGAGCTCTTTAAGGACCGAGTCATTCGTTCTTCTTGCAGTTCACGGAATCCTCAGCATGCGACGCCAACACCACATTTCAAATGCGTCAATCCTGTCACTTCATTCTCCAGGTTTCGGCTGCAAATAGGGATATTGGGAAGATGAGAGTTCTGATGATTTTAATTTTGGTGGAATATTTTTATTATTGCATATGCGCAAACATTGGATTTTTTTCCCTGTCGGGAGTCAAAGATATTTTTTAACAGATTTTTAATTATCTCAATAGAGACGAAGTTGGAATATTTATTGTAGGAGAACCGGGAAATCAAGGCACCTACAGGGCTTACGACCTGCCATCGGCTGGTTTACGTGATCACTTTATGCGCTTGCGCAACGTTCACCAATTATGCCTTTTTAGTGAGATCCCTATCAATTCAATTTGAAAGTTCTATATATTGTAATACTGAAATTCTTTTCGCTTGAAAATAAGGAATTTTTACTACAGCCATATGGGTGAAATTACGAACAACTATCTTATTATTTTTTATTTATTTTGTTGTAACGCCATCTATTGAGAGAATTAGTTTTTTGTAAATAATGAAAGCTACAATTCTTATATCTGAGGTGACAATGCATTTTTCGCATAGAAGTCACCCCTGAATTGCGCCAGACTTATAAGGTCATTTTTGTCTTATTTACCTACTTGTACCAATGTGTAAGTAATCGAATATTTTTATTATTGCATATGCGCAAACATTGGATTTTTTTCCCTGTCGGGAGTCAAAGATATTTTTTAACAGATTTTTAATTATCTCAACAGAGACGAAGTTGGAATATTTATTGTAGGAGAACCGGGAAATCAAGGCACCTACAGGGCTTACGACCTGTCATCGGCTGGTTTAATGTTGGAAAAATCTCGATCTTTCCAGATCTTGTTCAGACGTATAAAAGCATTTTTAGACTTGGCTATTCGTCTTTTTATTCCCTTCTCACACCCACCCTCAGCACTGATTAGAAACTAATAAGAAGTCATATAGATATATGTACTTACTTACTTACTTTCCGTGTCCGGAACACCATCATATTGGTTGGTGCTCCGGTGGTGGAAGGATTGGCCGGCATTCTGCCGTTTCCAGGGACGCCCGATTGCTTTTCCGAAGTTAACCGAAACTCAATCTACGTGGAGGCTCCTTCCGTGTCCCCATAGATATATGTAATATACTTATACCTACTGTCTCAGAACAGTTTTCAACTAGTGAGTCAGTTTATGACAATAGTATAATATCTAGTATATAAAGGAAAAATAATGTTATTGAAATATAATATTTTATAATATAAGGAAGGATATCAGGAAAAAAGTTTTTTCTATTATATAAATAATAATAATAATATGGAAACATATAACTAAGATGAATTTATAGTAGACATGTATTCACAGGTTATTGTAATGAAATGCTGTGAGAATTCAATTCAAATGCTAATTTGGCATCCTATTCACGGAATTCAAGCTCCGATACTAATGAAATAAATAGGTTGTAAACTTGCACATGGCTCAACATACTCATGTATCGAGATCAACTTCACATTACCTATGTTAATTGTATACACTGGTCTCGAATATCATATTCCAACTGTCGATTTGTTCAAGAGAACTTTGTTCTCTTAACATATCGACAATGTTTCAAGCCAACATACGCAAGAATTGTATGCAGGGTCAAAATTTTTCACGGCGTTTCCAACTTTGAAGTCAAAAAACACCAACTTAGAGGCTTCGCAGCCTATATGTTCCTCGGATTTACTCGGAATTCGGAGTAGAACATTTCGTATGTTTGTGTGTGTGTGTGTGTGTCCTTATAACTTTTTATTCGCTCAATTTACAGAGCCTAAAATTTCAGAATATATAAATAGTGATAGGCCTACAAGACTTCCATACTCAGAATTTTGAATTTTTGTTTAAGTCAGGGGTCATCTACTTTTGAATTTTTACTTTATTTTTCCATATATCTCAGAAACCATAAAAGCTAGAACATTGAAAATTGGTATGAACAAAGACAAATACAAAAACTCAAAAAAAATTTTTTAAAAAAATTCCAGAATTTCTCAAAGATTTTTTACTAAGAAAAACATTTTTTTATGATGAATTTATGTGTTTAACTGCCTATATTTCCAAAGTTTATAAAAATATCGAAAAAAAGCCGAAACATACCAACTAGATAATTTAATTTTCTATTAAAAATATAAACATTGTAGCAGTATATCTCATATTTTTTAACAATTTTTATAAAAATTGGATTTAGTGACGACATTGCTTCGTACAATTTGTATGGCAGTCGCCTATACACAATATGTAAGAAGTTTGATACTTAATCTCCAAACATACATACACACCATCATGCTGTTTTCATATTCCGGGTAGGAGAAAATGACTGACCTCCATACTGGCCTATCTTGACATGCATACCTACAGGTGTATAAAAAACAAAATTCGTAAAATATTCAATAATTTGGATTTATGGGTTTATAGTTTGGTACTTATTCTTCAAGTATACATACTATAGCTATCGTCAGTTGGATCTTATGTGTTATATGCAATTAATGAAATAATAATATATATAGATACTGGTAAATTTAATATAAATGTCGCACCGTCTCAATTCAGAATGAGTATATTTATTTTGTTCATTAACATGTCGAGTATCCTCTTTTATTTTGATATTTATTAAATAATTTTTCAAAACTTTTCTATAACTTCACTTGACTGTCTGAAATTTTGTAATCAACTTTTTCCCGATCAATTTATAACTCTGAAATAATAATATTATTCAGTTAGATGCAACCATAATGTTTTTTTTCTGATTTTAAAAAATAATCAGTTAAAATCAGTTTAAATCATAATAATATACAGTTATAAACGTGATTTAACTGTAATCAAATTAAAATAAGGAAAACTTATTTAATGATTAATTTAATGTATGAAAAATCGATTACAAATATAATATAGGTACCAATATGTGAATAAAACTTTAAAGTTCTATTTTTTTTATTTACAGTTCATAATTATAATTTAAATTACAGTGGTAAGATGGATGATGGCAGAGCGGTTTGCATGCTGAATTAGTAATCCAACGATCGCGAGTTCGAATATTGCCACAACCGATTTCACCTGTAGCACAAGCATTTATATTTTATTTAAGGAATATATGAAGATGTGAAGAGCGGTGATAGCCCAGCGATAAGGTCGTCGACTCACATGCGTGAGACCAACGGTTCGAATCCGGGCGGGGCACGCACCTCTGGATTTTCAAAAAATCCATTTGCGGATTTATATCACTAGCTATGTATGTGTAGCCATGATCCAATTTGTCTGGTTCCCCTTTCTATGGGCTACAAAGGTCAGATGGTAGTCGCTTCAATGTTATAACCAGACTCACCAATTCCAGGATCATGGTCAAAGCGTACCCCGATAGAAACGGGACAAAATCGCTAAGGGGGAAATATGAGGATGTAAAAAATGTATGTATAATATTTTTTCCGACTTTCTTATTCATTTCCTCTTCTATGTAAAAGTGCCAGTCTTTACATCAATTTCTCAACAAGTACCTATCATGGAGACTAAATTGAAGAAAGTTCTTGTATGGGGTATGACGTATGTACAAACTAACAGAGAACTTCTGTAAATGATTAATTGATTCTTATAGGTACTACCTACATACATAATTTAAAAAAAGTTTTATTTTATTATGTTGTACCTACTTTTATTTTTTCAAAAAATACCTATAATTGGAACTATGTCTTATACTTGCTTGGAATATCGCGCGTTTGACGTTTTGGTTGGCAACATATTTCAGTTTTCCTTACATTTCAACACATCCTAGATAACTGTTCTCTAAACCTTAATAATTAAAGTATTTTAAGAAAAATAAATCCGAAAACAATTCACATTAGTCGTTATTCTCTATAGAAAAACGATGTGGTCTGGAAACAAAACGTCAAAAATTCCCCGGAAAAATGACTCACTTCGATTCATACAAAATTTGCTAACTACGACATCAATGGTAAAAACCAATGGTATACACAAATTTCTATGGCTTCCTGTTAAACATTCATACCGAGAAAACTATTTCACTCTATACAGCAACCGAGCTTTTGTTAAATTAATACATAAAAATAACTTTAAATGAAGGTACTTTGAAACTATATAAGTTTACACAAGACGCAAATTCAATTTTGATTCTCGTACTGTAGACGTATTCATCCCATTTCCTTAAACGTCTATTTGCATCCAAATTTGCATCCACACTTCCAGTTCAGGTACCAAGAGAGTCTTTCTCTGTTTCTAGTGCATTCACTTCTTGAATCGGTGCATAATTTTGCACAAAGAAACCACCGCGTGGAACGTATGTGCGGGCGAATATTGAGTCGAACCTTGGATATTTCTTTGAGCGATCTCTCTCGGACTTGGCTGCAATTTACATCAAAGGATTGTTATAATGGAAAAGGAGCTGGAAGGTATTAATTAAAGTGCTTTCAGCGAGATGCGATCCTTTGATTGTGACTTGTAATGCTGCCATTCATTGAAATCATTTGTGCCACTATCCAGTATAGCTATTTATTAAAGAATCACTGGAGAGAATAGCAGCAGATGTTTATCTATGCAATAAGGAGATCTCTACTTCTAGCAATCGTTGATTTATTATTGAACGCTGAATAGGGAAAAAAACAATGTTCACATTTTTATTCCGACGATTGCACCGCTTTCATTACAATAGAGTACAATCAATCACATTTCCAATTTTATTTTGTTAAGCCTTTTTCCAGTTTATGATCTTAAATAATGAAATTGCAGTGCCTATTTTGATGTAAGCCAGTGAAACATGAGCGTGGCAAAAGACGCATGAAAGTAAAATAAATGCTGTTGAAATGAGATCACTGAGAAGAGTATGTAATAGAACGATAAAATATAATAGAATAACAAACGAGGACACAAGGAATTCAACATAAAGAAGGAAATTATAATTAAAATGAGAGTGAATGCCTAGAGGTGGTTTGGACATATTGAAAAAAATTCATATAATATTTTATTCACGATGAAGGACTGACCAAAAAATTTATTTAATTTTCTTTTCAAAATTAGTTTATCCATTACTCGTTTAGACCGCATTAAATTTTGAAGGATATGTGAACAGTGCTTCACATTTTTTTAACTGTCAAAAATTTCAATGTGACCCAAAGCTCGGGAAACTTAAAATTTGATATTTTTATTTTCAAATTGCAAAAAAGCACATCACTTACATAAAATAACAGTATAGAATTATCAAGTTTTCATAATAAAATATTTAAATCAAACATAATTCAACAAACTTATATCACAAATATGCTGAAAATTTTCCATAGAAAAATTGAATACCAGTGGAGTGACTTGGTAATGAGAAGTATAGCGTTGACCACAACGCACTAGTTTGACTGTTATCTTTTATAATAATGATAACTTATTCATTGTTTTTTGAACGTGCCTCTTCGTTATTCGTGAGTAAAATAAGTTTATATTAAGTTTTTATACCTACGTTAGGTACTCAAAAAACAAATTCATAAATGAAAAAAAAACTCTTGTTGCAGCAGATGGCAGATGCTTCCTATTTGTACCTATCCTCATCTTCCTGACATACCTAAACCTCTTCATACCTACATCCATACCTGAACGTGGCAACAATTATAATCTCGCCTCTGTCCGCGCGCGAGTATACCACTTTCGTTAGTCTCCATACGCAACTCGTGTTGTGCAAGCGCCGTACGCACAATAATATAGAACTTTTAAGTACGTTAGCGGCATTCGCACATACATACATTGCATATATTACAGACAATTTGGTGAATCATGTGTTGAACCAGTGACGAGAAGAGGGAAGAACTATGCGACAGATAAAACGAAGAAGAAAGCTAGCACAGTAAGTCCACTCCCATCAAACTTTTCACCTTGTCTTAATCTGTTTCGAACTCTCGTTCGATGTCTTACGAGATATTTTTGTAAAAGCATTTTTTTCTTGAATAATTTTCATATAAATAATATATGTTTATATAATATAGGCAGTATATTTTGTGTAGTCAATGTTTAAGACATTTATATTTATTTTAATAAAAATACCATTATTCTTTAATACCCTTAGTATTCATGTATTCAATGTCCTTTTATTCTGTGTATATCTATATACATGAGATTCACAACCGCGAGGCTTCCAAGGTCGAAATAATGGAAGAAGAATAATAATATATGGTAGTTGTCTAGTGATATATTGATGGTGATAGCAGCTCTAAGCAAAGGGCACCACTATTTTATGCAAGGATTCAAGTAAAAATGTACAAATATACCCATTTCCTGTTTGGGGAACAGAGCCAAACGATTTTGTCTTTTTCAAAGTACATACATAGGGCCATGTATGTGCGTATTACTCCAGCACAAGGCCACACATCATTTAAAACCAAGTCAGGATAAATGTTCCTTTCAATCTTCGGGACCAGAACCATATTTTTCTCGGATTTCGTTGAATAATATATTGTTCTGCGCGGAGACGACACACTGCAACAAATCACCAAGTCAAAATCGACATGGAGAAAAAAAACGTGTTTTGACTTCATTTTGTTTTCATTGATACTTTTTCCATTATTCTCATTTGTTTTGTTTCTCCGAAAACTAACAGGCACCTTATGTGGGTTTATGGCCATATGAAAATTTCTTCCAACCAACCCGAGCAACGTCAAGTATCTAGAGTCAATTTGGTTTATTCACGAGAGAAAAAATACAAATACAAATTAGACATAGACGAAATAAAATAAAACAAATAAAAATAAATATATCAATGAGGAAAGGAAAGAAAGAATAGAAGGAATATTCAGGAATCATGATTTCACAATTTTTAAACGTATTTTTTTCACATCAATTTCTCAACGGGTATCATATAGAGAGTTCACACTATGAGTTTCGTCGTGATGTGCTTGTGTGTATGGTGTACGGCGTACGCCGTACGGATTATCCTTTTTGTGTCCCTTGGAGAACATTTTGTTCCTGAAAAAAATTGTTTCCCCTTTCTTAACCGAATTATGAAAACATTATGAAAATAAATATGTTTCATAAAAAATGGGCAAAATATGTGATTATAAAGAGATTTTGATAATTTATATTTCCTATTTTTGGAAATTTTAATGATTCCGATTGTCATTATTCATATATAAAACTATATACTTTTCATAAAATAAAAAATCTTCCATTTTTAATTATTATTAGAGATTAAAGAAAATATAATTAGCGTATTAAAAAAAATGGAGCATGCTAGAAAACAAAAAAAAAACTCACATTTATTAAATTTTGAATAACCGTGTATAGCAAAAAAAGCACATTTCGCAATAACCGAGTTTTAATCTGTGCAATAGCCGAGTCGAAATAACCGAGTACAGAAGTTTCCGTCATTTTCAGTATTGTAAGCGATCAAAAATATTGTGATTGATAATTTAGAAGAGAAATAACACAGCTGATAACAATTTTCATTGAGATATACGTAAAATGCATTAATGATTCCAATTGGAATCATCGGTTAAGAAAGGGTTAAAGAATATTTGCAGCAAATAATAAAAATAATTATAATTAAATTAATATAGCACGTTTAATGGTAAGAAGACCATTCGAAGGGCATATATCTTATTTGTTGGCTCTACGAAACAGAAATTCTTAAGCAATTTACTGAAGGCTCCATTCGATATTCGATATTAGTTCTATAAAATTCCTTAAAAATATTCCTATAAATCAAAGCATCTTCAATAACAATATATTAGCAATGAGATTCACCACCCATTCTTAATATCCTTTTTAGATGTGACAAAACTGGTGTTTGAGAATACCTACACGCATGTATTGTGCTTCCTTTTATAATACAATGCAAACTTTCTGCTGACTGCCCCACATTGTGGGATATGCCGTGATGGTATGAATGAATATTTTTTTACAATTTAGTCTGGACTGGAATTTTACAATCGATTTTTAACCAACTCAGACAGTTATGGACCAAAATATCAAATGAATCAAATTTTCAATTTAACGCATTTGATATTTTGATATAATTAAACAGTTTTGTATTTCTGAACTTTAATTGTGACTGCTAAATACATATTTATAAATTAAATAAGATAATTAATTTCCCACATAAAGACCAGAAAATGTAAAAAAAAATTCAAAACTAATAAACACACATGAATTACGATGAATCTGATTCAAAAGAATCTAGAAAAGGATTAAAAGAGAAATATAGCAATATTACTACATGCCACCACAACTCCATTACAATTTATCATTATATTTATATATTACTAGTGAACACCCGGCAAACTTCGTATTGCCTGTATAATTAAAAATTGTCCTCCATAACCACCCGTCGCTTCAGACTCTTCAATACCTCCCATCCCTTCAGTACTTCCCGTCCCTTCAGTACCTCCCTCAGTTACTCCCGTTCCTTCAGTTACTCCCGTCCCTTCAGTTACTCCCGTCCCTTCAGTTACTCCCGTCCCTTCAGTTACTCCCGTCCCTTCAGTTACTCCCGTCCCTTCAGTTACTCCCGTCCCTTCAGTTACTCCCGTCCCTTCAGTTACTCCCGTCCCTTCAGTTACTCCCGTCCCTTCAGTTACTCCCGTCCCTTCAGTTACTCCCGTCCCTTCAGTTACTCCCGTCCCTTCAGTTACTCCCGTCCCTTCAGTTACTCCCGTCCCTTCATTACCTCCCGTCCCTTCATTACCTCCCGTCCCTTCATTACCTCCCGTCCCTTCATTACCTCCCGTCCCTTCATTACCTCCCGTCCCTTCATTACCTCCCGTCCCTTCATTACCTCCCGTCCTTTCATTACCTCCCGTCCCTTCAGTAGGTCCCGGTCATACGCTCGACAATTCATCAAAGTTTCATTGAAATTGATTGAACGGTTCCAAGGATAGTCCACCTTCATCGGTAAAATGACCTGATACCCGATGAAGAAGAAGAAGAAGAATTTTTTTTTAATCCAGAAACCATCCCGGGCATACACTCGACAATTCATCAAAGTTTCATTGAAATTGAATGAACAGTTCCCAAGATAGTCCACCTTCATTTTATTTATATAGATAGATTAGCGATAGATTTTTTATATCAGGCATAACACTTCGTGACAGAGTAAGGAACTCAGAGATAAGAAGAATCTGTGATGTCGAAGATGTTGTGCGATGGGGAAGAACACGAAGACGATTCTGGAGAGATCATGTGGGGAGAGCGGGTTCGGATCGAGTGGTGAGGATGGCAGCGGATGGGGAAATAACAAATGGCAGACCCCCTGGAAGACCACCCAAACAATGGAAGGATAGCTGGACGTCCACTTCAGAAGAGCAGGCTCCGAGAATAACAGGACACAGTCCTAACTAATGCAGAAGAAGAATAAGATAGATCAGATCAATTTCAATTTTCTTTAACTTAACATATCTGTCGATCTGTACTGGAATTTTGCAATCCACATTATTTAAATTTAAATTTGAAAAGGATGTCCTCTCTTCTTTTTATAAACTTGTTATTTTAATATATATTATCTTGAATATGCTTACAAATAACCATCTTTTTTTTTGTCTATTCTCAAGTCAATAAATATGGCGTTTCCATCCTTGCCTGGTGTAGATTTCTTCCTTATTCTGTCACATATCACACGGGTTATGATAGATGAAGATATAGAAGACAAATGATGACCTTATGATTGATGACTGCAGAGAACGAAGATGAATTAATTATTTTTACGAAGCATCGCGACATATATTCCATTTAGAGCCGATTGTTGAATAAATAAATTATGTATATTTTTTCCGTTTAATGTTATTAATATTCTGCAACAATATACGGCATATATCATTTATATGATGCAATTCAAAAATAATAACAAGGAGTTAAAAATACAGAAGATGATCAAAATATACAAAGAAAAAATACTATGAAGAGGAGATTTTTCACTCATAGCTTTCCTCCCCATACTTTTTTTGCTCCAAATATAATATTAGGGCAATTTTTTTATATTATTTTTTTATTTTTTTTATTTACATTGTTGTTTGTGATATTATCACTTTTTATATTCGATTGATGTTGGCATCAACTAATACAGTGTAACTGTCTCGAGATGCATTGGCCCCGGCACAGGTTTTTTGCCTAGTGGGGCATTGTAGATTTAATTATTAGTGTACATAATGTCATCAATGTTTGTATGAATAAATAAATAAATAAATGTATCGGAGCTCCTCGTTGCTGTCCGTGGGCCTCTTCAAGGTCCCATTGGTCATGCGGATTTTGTGATCTCGAAGAAAAATTATAAAGCTTTTAAGGTTTTCTGTCATAGATATGGTGCCTTACTTTTAGAAGATTCCCGTTAAATTAATTATTTCCAGAGATCTTGGTCACTTCTCTGATGGTCTGCATGTAGGGGGATCTGAGGTCATAGACAGTCCACGGGTGTGAATTTTCTGTTCGCACTTTGATTGTTTCTTTTTGCACTATGGTGCCGAGATTGCTAATCTAGAGGGCTCCATGAGCTACTTTTCGTGCTATGCATTTTTTTTTTTGTCGTTCACTTAGCGTTCTGTGAAGGGGCCGATTACAGTCCCCATAGGCAGAGCGGGTGGTGGTGGGAGTAGCGAAAAAAAAAATGTAGACAAAAACCAATTATTCACCTAAGAAATAGTATAAATTTATATATCATATATTTATACGTCAAAGCTTTACTTTTGTGGCACATTTTAACTAATATAATGTGCCGGACGCCCCTGTTCAATATCTTTCCACGACCACCCACACGCACTTATAACTCCTCCCCCTAACTGCAATAACACTACACACGTTCTTTACATAGTTTTAAGTTTTAGTATTAGTTTGTTCTGATGAGGGGAGCGGGTCAGCTCCGCAACTAGTAAACTATAAATACTCATTAGTGGTGTAAACGAAGTTATTTGTAATTTTAATTTTATTAGTATAAATTTATTTACTATAAAAGATTTCACACAAAGAAACAAATGTATCAGTTGATATCGATAAGAAACTATACAATGGAATATAAATATATTCTTAAAGAATGAATATGTCCTTGCCATAAGTATATACGTTCACATCCTGATATATTCCACAAATTAAGCATAAATGTTTGTGCATTGGTGAACGAAATCGGTCGTGCATGGCAGGATTCGAACCCGCTACCCCTGGATTATTAACCATAACCGCTACCCGCTCTGCCACCACCCATCTTAATACATATTTATTATACCATATCTCAGGTCTCGATGTTTGTGTTTTTTTTTTTGTTTAATATAACATTTTTTATATTGAGTATCACATCGATGTGCTTCCACTCAAAATAACATCACAAGATAAATGTAACAAATCTCCAGAACGTGGCAACTTGTTAATGAGTTGGAATTAAATTAAGATTTGAGTTCGCGTTAAATTAATATTTGACCTGTTAGTTGCATAAGAAGAAATTAAAATAAATTTAAAACATCTCAAATGAGGTTCACCCTGAATTTCGATTAAAATAAACACTTTCTTGTACCCTGCGCAAGTGGCGAGTTTATTGTCACAGGGCAATTTCTTCCAATAAACCAAGTTTTCCAGCTCAGAGGAGCAATATTTTCGTCATAAATGAATTCAAATTTATCCTTTTAATGAAGTGCTTGGAAAAACATCGTATTTCCAAGCACTTCATTCTAACGTCGTAACGCCGCACACCTGTCGCTGGTCATCCCACACTGTGGGGAACGCCGAGATGGTATGACTGAGTATCACATATATATTATTGAATAGGCAAATAGAAAAATAAATCGTTTCTTTATACGTTTATTGATCCTAGATCAATTAATTTCATCTTGTGATGATCTGATCATTAAGGTAAAAAATAAAACGACATCTAACTGTCGATGGTGATAGTTTTTATCATCGAAGAATACGAACCAAACTAAAAACACTTAGAACACAAATTAAGAAATATTTTAAGATATTTTCTTTTCTATAAAAATTCATGTAGGTATGTATGTAGTACAGAGGATAGGTTAGTATGGAGGTCAGTCTTTTTTTCCTACCCAGAATATGAAAACAGAATGATGGTATGTATGTATGTTTGGAGATAAAGTAGGTATCAAACTATTGAGTGAGATATTGTGCAGTGTATAATGCCTTACAAATTGGATAAAACGATGTCGTCACTAAATTTGAGGTACCTATACTACTACAATGTTCAAATTTTTAATAGAAAATTCTAATATAAAGTTGGGGTGTTTCAGTCTTTTTTCGATATTTACAAAAACTTTGGAAATATAGATACTTAAACACATAAATTAAATGTTTTTCTTAGTAAAAAATTTTCGAGAAATACTGTTTATTTAAAAAAAAATGATTTTGTATTTGTCTATATTTATACCAATTTTCAGAGAGCTCTAGCTTTTTGGTTTTTGATATATGTGGAAAAATAAAGTAAAAAACAAAAGTTGAAACATAACATAAATGAAAATTCTAAGTATAAAATTTTAGTAGGCCTATAAGTATCTGCCGACCGCCGTGGCACAGTTGGTAAGCCGTTCTGTTTCTGTGCGGGCGTCCTGGGTTCGATTCCCAGAAGAGGAGAAATTTATTTAAATTCATTTCTCACGTAAACTTTGCTTCTCTGGGCTGGAAATATTGATTAGTAGGAAGAAATTACCATTCGGCAATAAACTCGCCACTTGCGCAGGGTGCAAGGAAGTGTTTTTTATATCAAATTATATTATCTATATATTCTGAAATTCTGGGCTGAGGACATTGAACGAATCAAGAGTTATAAGGGGGAGGGGGGTATATTATTTTTTTACTAGGGTATATTATTATTTCATATATAAACTACTCTTTATTGTTTTCTAAGGATGTTTATTATTTTTGATAGAATGTAGCAAGCAATAGCTAGATATTCTATTTTTGACGTACATATCTTTCAAATCATTTTTTTTTTTTTATTAAGTTTACAATAACATATACAAAATATAAAACAAACAAACTATATAGAAAAGATTCACAGTAAGACAAAACATATTTACCCTTTACTAGAGTGCAAGCACTCGTGTGTAAAGGAGTGTGTGTAAACTCGTGTGTTTGAAATAAAAATAAAATAACACATTCTTGAACCTTATAACGAAAACAATATTTTAAATTTCCTCTGATCTTTATTGAATGAAACATAAATTTAATTAAACTTTAAAAAATATTCAAATTTCATTTGAAATGAAAACACAAAAGCACCTTAGTAAACTCTCGTGGTCTTTTTTTTAAATGTGAAGTAATTGTATGGAGAAATTTCATGTTTTTGTCAATTTGAAAAATTATTATCGTAGGCATAAATAATAATAATGAAAAATGAGCGTGAAATGATACTTCAAAAGAATATAAATGGATGTATGAATTTGAGATCCATTAAGCTAATTTTTATAAAATATCCAGTTTCTTTTACCTTTCAAATTTCATTCATTACAATGCCTATTTATTTTTTTAAAAAAAGGACTTCAATGTCCCTACACACTTATTCGTGTACAAAAGAATAAAAATGTGATTTTATAAAAGGAAGTATAATTGAAAATAAAATTAATTAATCCAATTGCGAGATTTCTTTTCAAAGTTTACTGTCAGAATATTTTTAATTAAGTACCCAAAGTACTTTGGCTATTTTCGGAGAATTTCAATATAACAAATTCTCTTGCAATTCCAAGGAAAAGATTGTTACACCAAATTGTTGTGAGTTCTTTGACTTCAGCGATTTCCAAATGTTTAAGACAAAGAACCACATTGAATTTTTAATCAGTAGGTACTCAAAGATAACAGCAACTAACAGAACATAGACTAAATATAGTTATTTTTTACTTTCCACACTATGGAATAGTGGAGAGTCATGATTTCACAATTTATAAGCGTATTTTTTAACGTCAATTTCTCAACGGGTATCATGTAGAGAGTGCATACTGTGCGTTTCGTCGTGATGTGTTTGTATGTATGGCGTATGGCGTACGGCGTACGGCGTATGGCGTACGGCGTTCGGCGTACGGAATTAAAACATTTTTGTGTCCTCTCTACAGCCCAAACTATAAGTCCGATCGACTTCATATTTACATCATAATATGTGTAAAGTGCATAGACCTAGAGCTGATTAGTTTTCCATAGATATCCGTTAATTTCTTCTCTATGATTTCATCTGTCCAAATATTCAAAATGCTCTCACGGTCTGGAAAATCGAGTTTTTTGTATACTGTTTGAGATTTCAATGCAACAAAAATACACTCATCAAAAATGCATTCAAGAATTGTCAAAATTTAAAGAAAAAAATCTATGGTTTTCCATATCAATGTGAAATAAATTTCATATTTGTATGAAAAATGTATATAACAGAAGTAAAATAGCTTCAGTATGGGAAAATTGAGTGATCAACTTCATATTGATATTGTATGTGTCTCTATAGACAAGTGTATCTTTTACCCTCCACTTCTATCTTCCTCAAGGGGTAGGCAGTGAGAATCGAACACCGCATTCTTCTATCTTGACACATACACCGCCTCATCAACATTGATACACTGTCCCATACATGCTCGTCTTGCTAGTAATACAATTTTACTTAAAATTTCTCAACAGGTATTATGTAGAAAATACATACTATGTGTTTCGTGACAATGTTTTTGTGTGTATGGTGTATTATGAAAACTTTTGTCCTCTGGGAATTTTAAATTTGTTGAGGAATCTAAAAGAAATGACTTCATAAAAATGCATTTAGAGATCGTCAACATTTCAAGAAGAAAAAATACTATTGTGTGGAGAGTTTAGTGTTAGCCACAACCCACTTGTTTTAGTAAAAAAAGAATTGAAATACATAGGGAAGAAATGGTAGAATCGAAAAGATTCGTGAATTTTCAAAACTTAATTTTTATTACCTACTTATTGGTTTTAATAATTATTATTGCGACAAAAAGCAGTTAACATACATATAACAACAATTATTTAAAATATTTGTCAATTCACAGCCTGACCCCTTTGATCTGCTGAACGTGCCACAGAAGCTATCCTTATTCACAATTCTGAAGATTTCAGCTGTTCTTTTCACTGACAAACTGTTTATACAGTTTAGTGCAAAAATAATATAATAATAGTTAGTGCATTTGTAAAGTTTGTAAATTGATAAATAATTAAAAAAAACAATCATCTAGACTATGCGTTGGCCTAAGTGATGAAGTTACGTCGTCTCAATCTATACAAATATTTAAAAATAAACCAAAAAAAAAACTTAATCTGTCAAATTAATAGTTCCTGAATACTGTTATCCTTACACTCCTATATTGCTATGATCAGTGTTATTATTATTTATTTATTTTCTCTTTTCTTTTTTACCTTTTTGTATATTTTTGGAATGATCCTGAATCATCAAACGGCGATATAAAAATCATCAATTTTATTACAAATCAACACTCTACTTTTCATGGAGAGGTTTTAAAGGAAAAAATAGGGACGTTTTAAACCCTTTCTTAACCGATGATTCCAATTGGAATCATTGATGTATTTTACGTATATCTCAATGAAAATTGATATCAGCTGTGTTATTTCTCTTCTAAATTATTAATCACAATATTTTTGATCGCTTACAATACTGAGAATGACGGAAACTTCTTTAGTGACCGCATTTTGACAGTTGAAACGCGGTTATTGCTGGTCAATGCGAAATGTGATTTTCTTGCTAAACACGGTTATTCAAAATTTAATAAATGTGAGTTTTTTTTCGTTTTCTAACATGCCATATTTTTTTTGATTAGGTATTATATTTCCTTCAATCTCTAATTATAATTAAAAATAAAACATTTTTTTATTTTATGAAAAGTATATATATGAATGATGACAGTTGGAATCGTTAAAATTTCCAAAAAAAGGAAAAAAAAATATAAAAATTATCAAAATCTCTTTATAATCACTATTTTTATGAAACATATTTATTTTTATAATGCTTTCATAATTCAGTTAAGAAAGGGTTAAAATTTCATGCTTCACACAGAACAGTTAAAAATGAAAAACTTTCATATTTATTATAACGATAAACTCAGGTATAAGACAATGATGTATAAAACTAAAGTTGACATGTATTAAAACATACTTTGCTTTATTCTTTCGTTACGTTGTCTCTCCTCGGCAAGTGATGCTAACATACCCTCGTTTAGATATTGTAACAATTCCCAAACAAAACTGTCATGTTATTTATCTGTAACAGCATCCACAATTCCCCAGAATGACAATATTTTCTTCTCAGTTCTTAGAAGAGAGATTTTTCTTGCTTTATTTCATGTATTATGCGATCGTATTATTAGATTATCGCGCACATGGCTCTGTGAGCTCCTAGCCTTTTTATATAAATAGATAAATTTATTTCTTAACCCACTTTCCTTCTGAATTCCTCTCTAGAGAAACTAACACTCAAAATGGTTTTCGTTGTTGTTATTCATTTATTGCTCTGCATTATATTGGGATTGCAAAATTTACTTTATCATAATTTCTTTACCATTGATCTCCTATATAATAATCAAAAATTTTAAAATAAATCAATAAATAAAATTCACAGATATAGGTACCTGCCTAGTACAATCGAGTGTATTGTGGTTTATGGCTAACACTTAACTCTTCCCAACAAAGTGAGTATACCTACCTACGTTTTGTTTCGAAAAGAAATCAATAGAAATACTTGTATGTAGAAACACGTACAACAGAAACCATTTTTTTTTATTTTTTTTAAATATATTTATCATGCAATTACACACACATAATATAACGGACCATATATTTTTTGAAAGGTTCACAATCCCTGAATACAGTTAATAAGTATATATTCTTTTGTATTATAGATTCTAACGAAATAAAAAAATCCCAATTTTTCAGAACCTGAGAGTATTTTGAAAGTTTTGACAGATATTTATATAAATAGTTATGGTATTATATTTTCACACAGAAACACCTCCTGACATATGCACTATACAGAGGCGCTTTTTCTACTTGACCAAAAACATATCTTTATATAATATTTTTTTTATCGTATAATAAAACAGAATTCACAATGTTAATACCTTCGAGGATTGTGAGTTTTGAGTAAAATAGTGAAGTGTGATAGGTATCTTGAACATAATCACAACATTCCACTGCTTCATTTCACTCTACCAGAATAGCTTCATTATACCGACACAAGAACCATTGCATTATATTATGTATGTACATAACACAGACACGGTAGGTAAATCGAAGGGAAGGAAAAATTAAGGTAGGTTTACATCTTCAAACATTTAACGTATCAGACACTGACCGTATGATTTCCGTATATGAAGGAGAAAAGATTTACTCCTATCACATTAAAAAAAAGATTTTATGACCCGAATTTCGTTTAAAAAAATCGTAATTTTGAATTGTTATTATTTGCTCTCGAGATGGGGGAAGAGATATAGATCCCAGGTTGTGAATGTGGGGCCTAGCAAACTTAAGTTATACGCACGCATACATTGAAATACCTTACATTAAACGCACACATTGATTCAAAAACTTACATTATACCCACGAATTGAGTCAAATTATTACGTTATACGCACGCATAGAGTGAAATACTTAGGTACGTTATAGTCACATATTTATTTATTTATTAATTTATTTATTTTCTTATTTATTTATTTATTTATTTATTTATTTAATTATTCATTTATTTATTTATTTGTTTATTTATTTATTTATGTATTTATTTATTTATTTATTTATTATTATTTTTTTTTTTATTTATTTATTTATTTATTCACTATAAATTTATTTATTTATTTACTTTTAATCACACCATACACTAAAAAAAATTCATGTTAAAATTAACCGAACTATAGTGACTACAAAAAATTTTGTTTTGTGCTACTAAATATTTTGTGCCATCAGCCAAGCAGTGCAGTAATAAATAGATAACAAAGAATAACTGATAACAAAGTTTTGGCTAAAAACGCAGGTAGCCAGTTTTTTCAGTGTATTTACAATGACAACAATAAGCAGATTACTGCTGCCCGACTAGGAAATCCTGTTCTAGGGCTAGCAGTTTACAATTTGTAGTGACAATATAAGCTATTATGTGTCCTAATGTCCGCCATAGTACCTGTCATAAATCCGATTTCTGACGCGATTTTTATTTCAGAACCATAGAAAAGAGACTAGATAATATGAATCATCTGCTTACCAAATCAAATCAAATATTTGTATGTGTTACTCAAAGAACATCACAAGCACAATACGGCATAGCGCAGCTACAGTTTAATTAATTGTATCATTTCCATAAAAGGTTAAGTTAAATAAAATAAAAAATATGCGATTTAAAGAGTTCGAACACTGGAAAAAAAATTTTAATACGTAAAAACTTTGCAAGCACAATACGGCATAGTTACAAATACTAAGGTACTTTATACACACAATTGAAGTAAATACTTACGTTATACGCACCCATAGAGTGACATACTTACATTGTAGGCACATTTTGAGTCAAATACCTACTTTCGTTATACGCACACATTGAGTCAAATACTTACAGTATACGCATGAATTGAGTCAAATACTTACGGTATACGCACACATTGTGTCAAATAAATAAAGACAACCTTATATACGAGACTATTACGCTAACTGTGTGAAAATATGGAAACTTATAAAGACTAGAATATATGTAGGTGGGAAGTATAAAGTGTAGAGTAAAAGAGATGGAAAGTAGGACAGAATAAGAGGAGAATAAGGTGGTTTAGTGATTTGTTTGAATTATGCAACACCATCTAGCGGCCACCATGAATATCATAGTATCCATTATAACAAGTTTTTATGACAAAAGAGTATCTCGAATGCTTTTTTATTGAACAACTTTATATTAGTAATAAACTTAATTTTCTGAGATATTTTTTGTCTACCTATATTAAATTACAATATTTTGCGAAGGTACAAAGTTACGAAGAAATATGTATTTTTCCGAATATTTTTTACTTTATGTTAGAAATATTATTATTTATTGCTTATTTTATAAATATCATTTTATTCAAAAAGGATAAAATAACTAAAAAGTATTAGTTTTCTTAGTATAAACAAAAAAAACTTATATTTTCATTTTCTATGTACAAATTTGAATTCAATGAAATATCAACTTTGAGGTTTCACAGCTCGTATGTTATGTATATTAAAAGAATTTATATTTTATATACGAATATTCAAAAAATTATATGTCGAATAACTTCTGGGTTCTTTTTTTTTTCTTAATTAATTTTTTTCATAATTTTTTTTTTATTTTTTGATTAATTTTTTTTTTGTTTTTTTTTTATTTTCCTTATGTATGTATTTTACTTCGCGTTCCACAAATCTTTGTACATATTAGTGTAAATAGGTATGTGTACAAAATGTTTGAATTATTTAAGAAAAAAAATAATATTGAATTATTTCATTCACTTTTTGAAATAATAACGAGTCATCAGAAAATTAATCAAATGAAAAAGTGTTTGAAGTGAAAACAAAATATTCCCATGAATCGCATGTCCATTTCATGTATTTGTCTGAAATATTAAAAAAAAAAATATTTATCTTTTTAGTCAATGTGTACATAATTAAAACTACTGTTTCATTTATATTTACCTAAATGTTAAGTGGGGGGTTACAATACAAGTTCATTGATTATTTATATTTACCTAAATGTTAAGTGGGGGGTTACAATACAAGTTCATTGATTATTTATATTTACCTAAATGTTAAGTGGGGGGTTACAATACAAGTTCATTGATTATTTATATTTACCTAAATGTTAAGTGGGGGGTTACAATACAAGTTCATTGATTATTTATATTTACCTAAATGTTAAGTGGGGGGTTACAATACAAGTTCATTGATTATTTATATTTACCTAAATGTTAAGTGGGGGGTTACAATACAAGTTCATTGATTATTTATATTTACCTAAATGTTAAGTGGGGGGTTACAATACAAGTTCATTGATTATTTATATTTACCTAAATGTTAAGTGGGGGGTTACAATACAAGTTCATTGATTATTTATATTTACCTAAATGTTAAGTGGGGGGTTACAATACAAGTTCATTGATTATTTATATTTACCTAAATGTTAAGTGGGGGGTTACAATACAAGTTCATTGATTATTTATATTTACCTAAATGTTAAGTGGGGGGTTACAATACAAGTTCATTGATTATTTATATTTACCTAAATGTTAAGTGGGGGGTTACAATACAAGTTCATTGATTATTTATATTTACCTAAATGTTAAGTGGGGGGTTACAATACAAGTTCATTGATTATTTATATTTACCTAAATGTTAAGTGGGGGGTTACAATACAAGTTCATTGATTATTTATATTTACCTAAATGTTAAGTGGGGGGTTACAATACAAGTTCATTGATTATTTATATTTACCTAAATGTTAAGTGGGGGGTTACAATACAAGTTCATTGATTATTTATATTTACCTAAATGTTAAGTGGGGGGTTACAATACAAGTTCATTGATTATTTATATTTACCTAAATGTTAAGTGGGGGGTTACAATACAAGTTCATTGATTATTTATATTTACCTAAATGTTAAGTGGGGGGTTACAATACAAGTTCATTGATTATTTATATTTACCTAAATGTTAAGTGGGGGGTTACAATACAAGTTCATTGATTATTTATATTTACCTAAATGTTAAGTGGGGGGTTACAATACAAGTTCATTGATTATTTATATTTACCTAAATGTTAAGTGGGGGGTTACAATACAAGTTCATTGATTATTTATATTTACCTAAATGTTAAGTGGGGGGTTACAATACAAGTTCATTGATTATTTATATTTACCTAAATGTTAAGTGGGGGGTTACAATACAAGTTCATTGATTATTTATATTTACCTAAATGTTAAGTGGGGGGTTACAATACAAGTTCATTGATTATTTATATTTACCTAAATGTTAAGTGGGGGGTTACAATACAAGTTCATTGATTATTTATATTTACCTAAATGTTAAGTGGGGGGTTACAATACAAGTTCATTGATTATTTAAAAGGATTATAAATCAGAAGGATAATATAATATGTGCCTGTTCAAAAAATTTACATCTACCTGCAAATATTATATTACTAAAGTTAATTCAATATCTTTATATATATATATATATATATATATATATATATATATATATATATATATATATATATATATATATATATATATATATATATATATATATATATATATATATATATATATATATATATATATATATATATATATATATATATATATATATATATATATATATATATATATATATATATATATATATATATATATATATATATATATATATATATATATATATATATATATATATATATATATATATATATATATATATATATATATAATTCTTCTGTACGTGTGTATGTCACTGAACTCTTCCTAAACGGCTGACCCGATTTTGATGAGTGCCTGAATGGTTTAGATTCACAAAATAGAATTTTAAACATAAATATAATAAAAGAAAAATAAATAAATATATATAACTATAAATTACAATAGGTGGCGCTAATATAGAATTGGCAATGTTTTTTTTTCATCTGACAACACTAAGAAATCTGTCTTTTACGTCGTAGTTTAGATTTTTTTGACATTTTAAGTTTTTTTCGCTCTGTTTCGGTATTATTCATATTCCAATTATATACATGTGCATGGAATTTCAATTTCTGTTTACTGTTTCGTTATTATTCATATTTCAACCGTTCGTTTCCGTGTCCAGACCATCTATGCTGTATTTTGTATATATGAAATGAAAATCAATCTAACGTCAAAGGGTTTAGCGGCTCATCGAAAACGAAAATGTAAAGTTTGCTCAGCGAGTAATAACATCCTCATGATTCAAATATATGTTACTTTTTGGTTTCACAAATAGTTCGGGGAGGACCACGTATGTCGGGTCAGCGTGTTTAACATATAATTTTACAGTTACGAGGCGTTTCAAAGAAAAGATTTACTTACATGATCAATATATGTATACTCTTAATTAACATAAATATATTTAGATAAATATTCAACTGTTCGTGATGTTAAGGGTCGGAATAAATGACTACGATAAACACAATACTGTATTTAGTTAAACGGTTGATGCATGAATGGCTGCTCGGTTAGTTTGTACGGACGTCGATGGACGTCTTCGCTATTCTCCGAGAACTGTATAGGAAATACAAGTTGCAGCTTTTGAGGAGCACAGCTACAGTTTAATTAATTGTATCATTTCCATAAAAAGTTAAATTAAATCAAATAAAAAAAAATGCGATTTAAAGAGTTCGAACACTGGAAAAAAATTGTAATACGAAAAATTAAAACATCTCTTACACGATAAATGTAGGTGCATGACTGACATGTTTCTGTGGAGTGATGTGGTACAAAGCGTGTTTTATAGAAATCGAATACTAATTTTCTAGTTGTTAATAATCGAATACTAATTGAGCGGTGATAGCCCAGCAATAAGGTCGTCGCCTCACATGTGTGAGGTCGACGGTTCGAATCCGGGCGGGGCACGCACCTCTGGATTTTTAAAAAATCTATGTGTGGATTTATATCACTAGCTATGTGTAGCCATGATCCAATTTGTCTAGATCCCCTTTCTAAGGGTTACGAAGGTCAGATGGCAGTCGCTTCAATGTAATAACCAGACTCGCCAATTCCAGGATCATGGTCAAAGCGTACCCTGATAGAAACGGGACAAAAGCGCTAAGCGGATAGAAGAAGAATACTAATTTTCTAGTTCAAAGCTGAATAATGGTCTCTGTCCGTCTCATTGATATCCTCCCCTTTGTATGTTAACAGGTTTTTTATCACAATAAATGTTTTAAAATAATTATTATCAACATATACGTAAAAAATATTTAATATTACATAATAATACCAATATATTTACTTTGGCACTGGGTAACTCCCAACAAATAGTATTATACAATCTTTGTCGTTTATCTTAAAATGAGCCTATAAACTGTGTCATCCTAGAAACTTTATCGGATTTAAAACTTTTTTAATATAAAATACGCCCACTTTTCGATATCTTTTTCACCATGTCAAAAGTATTTTTTTCTTCTCGAAACGTTTTCCCAGGAATCTCTAAGATGAGTTTGATATTCGGAGTTGATTGTATTGTCGATCAATGAACAGAAAAAAAAACTTTTTTTTCCACCAATATTCTGTGCATAAAACTTATTTTATGGAAGATTTTTTCTCACAATTTTTTTTTATATTCTCCATTATATATTTTTATCAAAACGATAAAAAAAATATAACTATGTTATAAAGAAACAATTTGTTTATATTTGTATGCAAATGATAAGTCTCCAAGAACGACTTTGGTTGGTTGATTGGTTGTTTGGGAGAAATTTTCCCATGGCAATAAACCCGCCATTGTACACAATATTGTACATGAAGCTTAATAAATAAAAATAAATAAATAAATAAAGACCATCCAAAAAAAGGTTAACTAGTGCACCAATTCTCAAAAGGAGCAAATCGTTGGAGAAAAGGTCGAAGATTTAGAACAAGAAGAAGATGAAGCAAATGATCTGTTATTCTTATGGGTATTGATAAAGTTCACTTACAATGCACACAAGTCCATTACAAGAGATCGAAAACTCAAAAACCTTGCAGACACCGCTTTCAAAAGTGTCAAAAAACTTACTTTATGGAATATTTATATAATTTATATACTTATGTATGAATGACATATTTATCATCAAATAATTAACACTTTTTACTCTATTTCCCCTCATATTGAATATCTTCATCAAGTCTCCTGACGTTCTAAGTTCGGTCCCTAGCAAATAAGAAATTTATTTCAGGCCCTTGTATAACCTGGGTGTACATATGTACACAATAATGCACACTAAATTACCTTCTATGTATGAAGATTGTATGAAGAAAAGGTAAATTTAAGAGTTTTTTTAAAATAGCAAAAACAGGACCTACTTATAAAAATAATAAAAAAAAACTTTAGCCGGTAGATTTCCATATTTTTTTTCGATTGAAATAAAAATCTACTTCATTGGCCTTGAAGTTTTTTAGTTACTTACAACACAAAACTGAAAAAGGGTTTTACTAAAACTAATTTAACAATAAAAGTATTAATCTTATTGTACTTTATATCTCAAAAGTTATATTGTTTGCATAATACCAGGCGTACATTTTTTTTACTTGTTTTTTTAATTCTATATCTACTCTGTTACAATTATTTAATCGAATTGTGAACTTAATGCATTCAGGGATCCACTCAAACACACACAATAAATTTCATAAATATCGGTTCTGCCGTTCATGAGTTCAGTGACATACACACGTACATTAATCCACCACGTAACCCTGAGGTCAAAAGTGGTCAAAATACAATATAACGTTTATGAACTTGTTTCAACCATTTGTTCTATAATTACCTTACTTTCTTTTATATTTGTCTATTCTAATATAATTTTTGTTGATTTTTTCAGATTATTCAATATAAAAATCCAATATTTTTTTATCAACTTCCTAAGTGATATAATGATACTTAGTTAATCGATCAATGGTTGTATTAAAAAAACCTTTTTTTTTTAAATACACCTACTCACCTGTGAAAACTCAGATCAAATACGAAGGTAGAATACTAAATATTCTATCTTTTTTCCGTGCAATTTATTCTTTAAAAAAGTTTCTCGCGAAAAAATTTGAAAGCATCTGCTACCTGCCGAGGCACTTAATTAAATAAATTAGTCAAATGATGGACCACTCAGGTAGATCATTCATCTCTTTAAGCCGAATTCGTGGCCTAAAAAGGGAGATTTCTTAATTGGATGAATTTTTCCACAATGCCTGAAAAAAGTTCGCGGAATCGAATTTTCTATACCTGAAAAAAAAGTATTAATTACGAACGCTTTATTTAAATGTACCGCTTTAACTCCTACAGATTCTCCTACATTATGTCGTCGAAATGAAAAAATATACAACTTTTATAATGAAGCAAGATAAAGTTATATTAAAATTGTTTATTTTCTAATGTCTCTTTTTGTATGTTAAATGTAAAAAAATATTTGTTAAAAATATGGGTTGTGTAGCATTGCAATCCCTTGCTCACAGTCTAGAATAAAATTTTTATTATTAATATTATTCTTCTTTCGTGTCAGCAACGCATTGTTGCGTTGCTGTGGTGGAAGGATTGGCCAGAGAATTTCTGTTACCAGGGGGCACCGCGTGGAGGTTCCTTCCGTGCTCCCCTTATTAATATTATTACAAACTTAATTGTTACAGAATTATAAATGAATAAATAAAATAAAAAATAAATACCAATGGAACACAGACTTTTTCGCTTGCGAGATTGTATGAGACGTATGGATGTGTTAAAGTACCGGTATAGGATTGGATTATAAGGACTCATCACTATACAGTGATGTACAGTGATGTAAAGGAAGCCAGAAATGTGTGCAAAAATAGAGAAGTATGGCGCTCGATTCTCTCTGCTTACCCCGTAAGGGACATGGCGTGATGGTATGTATGTATGTATGTATCACTATACAGTTGTGTAGCACGTGGAATAGTGCACACACAACACAGATAATAATATGATGTTTTTGATAATGATTTGAGTAATTAATCACAAAATAGTTCACTTCGAATTCGTTTGTCCAAAACGAAAGGTGTACGATAGAGCCGCACTAGAGAGCGATTCTCGGCCAGTGATATCTTGACAACTTATATGACATTATATGCAGGTATAATTATTTTTTTAAACGTCTTTTCATTGAAATGATACATTATTAATTTGATTGATTTTCGTTTGTCCACGGTACAGGCATCTTCTTCACCTATATAAGCATCGTCTAAAATTTACTACTTTGGTAATATATAATTTCAACTGTTTAACTACCTATTTTTAACCGTTGATTTATCAAATAAAAATGGTTTATTTATTCTTCGAGCATTTACAAAAAAATACATATTCAACAATATTACCTATCTAATTATTAGCTTTATTTTCGTAGAATTTTGTAAAATACTTTGATTTCGTATCAGAATACTATACTTTGATTAATACTTTCATTTCACAGATTAGGATGTACGGCGGATGAAACGAATACTGCGGATAGGGTCAGGTTTTTTTTTACAATTTGAAATATTATTTTGCACTAATAATAATGAGAAAACTCGATCTGCCCAATTGTATAGTCACACAGATTCAAAAGAGTGTGATTGTAAGCACACGTTCAAAAGTTCTTAAATTTTTAATATAACCACCATTAAAAAACGTGCATAATAAATGAACTCCTTTTTTGTTCTTTTTTTTCACTGGTTACCCCGTAAAGAGAGTAAATTAGTATTAATATTTATTGATTTAGAAAAAAATACATAGAGAAACTTAAATTTAGGTATGAATAAATATTTTTTTGGCTTTATTAGTTCTGCTTCTAATTTTACTTCATAAGAACGTCATCAGTGTATAAAAAGTAACAGGGTTGCTAAGAATTTTTTGAGAATTCTTTTGTAATATTATCCTTGCCTATAACAATTGCAATCATTCGTTTACACGGAGCATTCATACCGGTGCTATTGGTTTTGCAAAAAAAAAATTCAAAAACGTGAGCTATGTCATAAATTCACACCTTGTGTTGTGTATAGTTGTCTAAGTAATATCATCGTTATTTTTTTACCACATTTTACATGGAGAGAATAGGTACCTATATTTCCTACATGCCCTACATGCTTCATATTTTTTACTTACAGAATATTACACATCTTGGGCCCGGAACACATCCAAGATTTAGTAACGCGAGAAAACACTGCAGATATGCTGCAAAGCAGGCATCCAAATATAGCTGAAAATTTAGTTTTATTGCATTGACTACAATTATTGATATTTGACAACGTTTCCGAATACCAAAGTAATTTTTTTTTTCTAAATTTTTATTAATATTTCCATATAACCTAATATTTCTTAAAATTAATCATTTGAAAGCGTTTCCAATATGAACCAATATATGTGAATATTTTGTTACAAAATTTAATATACGTGTCATTTCTATAATGTCAACCTATCAATTGAGCAACACCACATTCTGATATATTATTCACTGCTAGCAATAACTGCTACAAAAACTCCTTATATAGATGCATAGCGGCGTGTCCTTTTTCATTTTTGTACCGATTCTTTTTTTAATTTGTTTTTATTCTTATATCATAGTAGCACATTTAATCCTTCTCCCATCCTTTTTCCTTTTTATTTTCCTTTTCCCTTTATTTCCCGTTACCGGCAAACATGCAGTAATTTTTTGATAACGTTTTAATTTATTCTATTATTATTTTTATTTTTTTGATTATATTCCTTCTTATTTAACGTTATGTGTGTGCTTATATATAATGATTGACATCTGTGGACAAATGTAATTGGCCTGTTTTTTATTTATTTTATATTGTATTCCTTTTGTATTTTTATTACTACTGACTGTATTTGTCCAATAAATAAACAATTAAATAACCCAAAACATTCTATTCTTCCTTTAAAACCAAAAAATTAATAATCTTTGTGAATTAATAAAATCTTGTCTCTTTAATGGCTTTATAATTGTCAAAGTACTCTATGGGACTCGTTTTTCCCAAACGCGACAACTTACTATCACAGTAGGTATGTACCTATAACCCGAATGAGATTATAATGTAAAATGTCACTATATTTCTTTCTCGCTACTTCTCTCACCAGTCAATGTGCGAAGGGTTTAAGTAAATTTGTAGGTGTGTGTAGAAATCCACGCTCACTTTTTTTGTTCGTATAACATACTCGTATATTCTTGACGATATTGTCCGAAATATTATTTTTTCACGTTGTATTCTCATTGTGTCTTTTTTGCCGGGCTTCAGAGTTTCCTACTGCAAAAATCATTAACAATGAGAAAGTACTACAGCAAGGCTTTATTTCAAAATAATATCCGCTCTTGGAACACGTGCCGAGATTTTTTATTGTATTATTGTTGAGAACAATTTGATATATTTTTATCTACCTACGAATGTATCTTGTGAAACATCTCTCACTGTGATTCTCTTAAGAATATCAACTACTTCTTCATAACAATCACTACATTCTACAAAAGGCGGCCTTTTTTCTGTTTTGATACATATCTTAATCTCGAATCCATTATTATCTAACTCTTTCATATTTCTTTAGATGTCCTTATTTATAAATATAAAAACTTTTTCTTTTTTGGATAGAAATATTAACGCGGGAAGATATATGTAATAATTATACTAGGTATAAATGAAAACACTAATTTGTTTAAGTTTCACTATTTAATATAAAACTGGCACTGACCGGTATCGATCTATTGAAGATCATCGTCAGAGTGCGTGAAAATGAAAGTGAACAGAGTATAAATATATTATAACTGAAATATTGGTACACAACCTTTTTTTTTTGTAAAGTTCTATCAGTTCGATTAGTATTGCCAGAAAGAATTGATGAAGAAAACTGACAAACAAAACAGTATGGTATGTTTGATGTATATAAAGTTTAGTACCTAATGTTGAAGTAAAAAGAAAAACTGATTTTACATTATACAATATTAGAAACGAATTATAAGAAATATAATTATTATTGAGAATCCAGAGGTTGTGTATCTATGTAATGAAGAACCAAATGTATGCAGGTATCTGAAACAAAGAGAGTGGCCGGAAGTAAAATTCTTTATATCGAAAGTAAACAAACAATAAAGAATAAGTGTTGGAATAACCCCACATTAACTGTTTATAATGTAGATTGTTTAAAATATTGGTTTTAATAACGGTGAAGGGGAGAAGTCTCTGTCTGTAAGTTTATCAAAGTTTTGCTGTTATCACATTTCAAACGATTTATTTCTAAGATCTCCAAACGATCTGGTTTTTTACCATTAGGGTTAATATGTAAAATTTTGGTATTACTATCGATGGAGAAGTCATGACCAAACTCGTTATGGAATAATAATATTGTAGAATTTACGAAATCAAGTGTGTACCAAAAATTTCAATCATCGCATCAAAGTGTTTTAAACAAAAGGAGAGACGTTTTTTTGTCCAATCGTATTAATTCATAATGACGCCAAAAATAACCATACGCCATAATGAAAACTTCAAAAATATTAACTATATTTTTAATAACTTTTATTCAAAATCATTATTGTATTACAAATTTAAACGTTCTTCTCCGAAATCGAACTGTTTCCACTTGGAATTAGGTAAGTATACATTTATTTCTGAAATAAAATTCTTTGGAATAAAAATTAAGACATTTTATTATGTAGAAATAGCAAGCAGTAGCATTCCAGTTATTGAATAATATAGGTAGGTACCTATTGCCTATTCGTCGAATTACTTTTGTCTATTGAGCATATTGATCTCACGTCAAGGGAGAGAATTTTTTTCGTAATAAAAAAGATAAAAATGTATTTGTTTTTTTCAGTGAACGCGGAGAAAATAATAATATGTAGTTTTTATAGTATCCCGTTAAATGTACAAAAAGTAAGTTACGAGCTGTTGTTTGTAGGGCACCTATATATATACAATGTACATTATAGTGTTTCAATCAGTATTCCTCAAACGTAAAAATCATATCTTTAAACTTTGTTTCGGAACACGACAAACTTGCCAAACATATGATGCAACTAAGACCCGAATACACAGTCCTAGGTACCTATATACTAAGTCCTAACCTCACTGGAGTATTAAGTTAGCAATTGCGTTGTAGAGACATCATTAACTAAATACTAAATACTACGCCAAACTTAAGGTCGATGACGCAGAATTTCACATTATTGTGTATGAAGAAATGAAATAGATAGCTTTCTATGGGCTTAGACTGACGATTAAAATGTTGTTTATTTGCTATAACAACACAAACATATATGTAACCAAACTTACATTGACAGCTCGATGTCATTATTATAAAATTCCAGCGAATTTTCGGCATCTCGTATGGATCGCTGAATACTCTAGTAGATATTTGATTTGACAAAATTACCAAATACATATTTGTCGATGTCGCTAAAAACATCATCCATCGAAAACATCTCATATTTTAGTATTAAACCAGTCACAAGGTTCCTCGCGATCAACTTTTTGATATTTTGCAAATGTTAGTTTACGCCGACGCGCATGCGCTAAGTATTTAGATAATATGTCTCTGCAATGCAACTCTCATACAAAAACTTCGTAGCATCCTCCAGTTAGGAAGCCACGTGATCTCCTAATTTAAGTGAGCGACTGTGCAGTGAAAACATGGTTAGTATTTAGAATTTAGTATTTAGGTAGGACTCTGCATTCGGACCTAACTCTCGCATTTCTATGACGATATACAAAACAGACTAAATAAAAAACAATAAACAAAAAAAAGTGAAAGGGCTTTTTGAACTGAAACTTAATACTTTTAAATTTGTGACTGCATCGTTGAAAATTGTATTGTCTGTTTTTTATTGTTTTTTTTTTTTGGAGAGATAAGTAGGTACACGTACTACCGATATAAAACAATGACATATACAAATATCCCAACTTAATCTCTATTGAGATGTTATCTAAAGTAATAAAGCAATCAAAATGTTAGTGTATGTGTGTGTGTGTGTGTGTGTGTGTGTATGTGTGTGTGTGTGTGTGTTTGTCTCACGCCTTCTGAAAAACCAAGAGCATCTAAAAATCTAATTTAAGTGCGAACATGTACCAGTATACCTGATGCAGTGTCACGCTAAAAAGAATGCGATAAAAATGCTGAATTTTAAAAATATTTAAATAATTATTTTTTTCATACAAAATTTTCCAAGTCATATCTGTCAAAAAAGTGTACATTTTGCACGCAAATATCTGTTAGTTTAAAAGTTAGAAGTAGGTATTTACACAAAAAAAATATATTTTGAAGTATAACTTAGCGTTTAAGTGAAAAACATGGTGAATATTTGGTATAATTATAATGTTTAACTTATTTTTAAAGTAAGCCTTTTGTACATAAACGCCGCCATTTTAATATCTTTTCATACAATATTTCATTTTCCCACCGAATGAATATGTTCTTGAAAATAATAAACCTTTGAAATAAATGTAATTATGAAATAATAAAATGAAACACAAGACATTACGGCAAGTTTTAAGACATATATTGTAAAAATGTGTTATTTATTAGTAAAGATATAGGCATAATAAAATTGCATAATTTGTAAATAATATTTGATTTTTCTGACAATTTTCATTTTTATGGCATCGAACAAACCAATGTAGGTACCTACATATTCAAAAAATGTATCCGAACCATTCGATATTACTTATGTGTTCGAATCGTTTCCATGGCTACAGAAAGAATGTGATATTCAAATAAAATTTGTTAGGAATCGAATTTATTTAGAAGTTTGTTGTAGGTAGGTACCTACCTAATACTATTTACTTACAAATCAACAATAATATACCTATACTGATTTCCTATAGGAAAATTATTTTATTTATTTATTTATCAACCGTTTGTCCGATTATAATGAAACTTTGGTGAATTGTCGAGCGTATGCCCAGGATGGTTTTTGGATTTAAACTTTTTTCTTATTCTTCTTCTTCTTCGTGTATTTGGTCGTTTTACCTATGAAGGGGGAGTATCCTGGGAAAAGAAGGTCCGACTGTCCCTCCATCTCTTCACAGGTCTTCCAGGACGGGTTCTGCATATAAACTTTTTTCTTCTTTTTCTTCAACGTGTACTTGGTCATCTTACCTATGAAGATGAACTATCCTGGGAGATGAAGGTCCAATTTTCCTTCCATCTCTTTGCAGGTTTCTGGATTTAAACTTTTTTCTTCTTCTTCTTCATCGTCTATTTGGTCATTTTACCTTTGAAGGTGGACTAACCTGGGAGAAGAATGTCCAATTTTCCTTCCATCTCTTCGCAGGTATCTGGATTTAAACTTATTTCTTCTTCTTCTTCTTCATCGTGTATTTTTGCTCATTTTACCTATGAAGTTGGAGAATCCTGGGAGAAGAAGGTCCAACTCTCCTTCCATCTCTTCGCAGGTATCTGGGTTTAAACTTTTTTCTTCTTCTTCGTGTATTTAGTCATTTTACCTATTAAGTAGAGCATCCTGGGAAAAGAAGGTTCTTTCATCTCTTCGCGGTTCTTCCAGGATGGTTTCTGGATTTAAACTTTTCTTAACCGACTGATGGGACGGGATGTAATGAAGGGAAGGGAGGCATTAAAGGGCCTGAAGGGACGGGAGGTATAAAACTGCCTGAAGGGACGGAAGGTACTGAAGGGCCTGATGGGAAGGGACGTAATGAGGGATTAAAGGGACGGGAGGTACTGAAGGGCCTGAAGCGGCGGGTCCTGGAGTCTAATTCTTTTTCTTCTTAATTTTATGTAGACCTTTAGGGCAGTTTTTATACAAACTATTTCCTATTGTCTAAATCATCTTCTTCTTCTTTTATGTATACATTTGGGTCATTTTTTTATAAAAATTATTTCCTTTAGTCTAATTATTATTCTTCTTCATTTAAGTACGTAGACTTTTGGGAGAGTTTTAATACAAACTATTTCCAATAGTCTTATTCATTTTCTTTTATGTAGACCTTTTGGTCAGTATTTATACAAACTATTTCCAATAGTCTAAATATTCTTCTTCTTCTTTTTTGTAGACCTTTGGGTGAGCTTTTATACAATCTATTTCCAATAGTCTAATTCTTCTATTAGGTATATGTATTTTTACTTATTTTATGTAGACCATTGGAATAGTTTTTTATACAAACTATTTCTTATAGTCTTATACTTATTTTTCTCTTTTTTATTTAGTCTTTTGGGTTAGTTTTAAGTCTAATAGTCTATTGTGCAGAAATATTATTAACGATATGCACACTTGATGAAAATACATATGAAATGAATGGGATATGGGATGTGACGATATAACCTGCACTAGAATCTTTTCAATACTTTTGTTTAATTAAATTTAAACCATTTATATCATCCTATTTTGAATAATTTTCAACACCAAATATTTAAAGAATGGGGGTTGTGGCCATTACTGAACTCTTCACAACATTTATATTCAAATTAAAAACTATTTACTATAGTTCAAGTCTTCTTCTTCTTCGTTAATGAAGACTTTCAGTCAAATTGAGCAAAAATATAATGCACACTTGATGAAAAAATATAAAAACGAATGGGATGTGACCAATACTAGATCTTTTCAGTACCTACGTTTGTTTAATCAAATTTTAACCACATCCCAACATCGAAAATTACTAAATTTTCAATAGGTACACATTACAATTTGTTTCGGTTGTGGCCAAACCAATCTCTTTACAACGTTGATAAACAGTCATATTTAAAACCATTACGCATAGTCCATGCGAGCAGAAATTGTATAAATATTATACTTCATTCACACTTTATAGCAATATATAAAAAAGAATGGGTTGTGGCCATCACTTGAACATTTTACAATACTTAAACTCAATCAAATTTCAAACCACTTTTTATAGTCTGATATTGCAAAATAATTGGGTGACAATATTATAAAAACGATTGCTTTTTCTTTCACAATTTTACATTCTTGGCCAACGGCGGGACATAAAACCTAGTTGTCAATAAAAAGACCATTTGACTCCCGACAGGGAAAAAAAATCCAATGTTTGCGTATATGCAATTTAATTTATTTATTTATTTTATTTTTATTTATTTCTATCCAAAAACATTCAGTATATATGAGATACAAAATATCTTAAGATAATATAAGCTTATTCATACATAGTTAACATACAAAGTAAATATAAGTTATTTCATTTCAATAAATATCAATTTACCACATCACTGGTGCTTACATAGTTTAAGCCATATCTTTTTGTTTGTATCTTTGTTACTAGCCCCCTCACTAGGCATAGCCTGTGCTAAGGTGAGCTAGTTTTATGTTATTGTCTATTACGTTGTTTATTCATAGATACATTTACATATAATATAAGTATATGTACATACATACGCTACGCATTCAAACGTATGCATCTTTCCTTCTAAATACAATATTTCATTTTGAGTCATGCACACACAACCAAAATTTGTGGAAATAAATTATTTGTTTCACTTTTTTTTCAATTGTCTATTCTGTTGTTTGTAATAGTGCATTTACATTTTATTTGGAAGAATTATTTCCTTCAGGATTTTTTCATCTATTTCATAAACCCATCTAAGTGATAGTATTTTTAAATTCTTTTGCATTACTGATGTTTTTAATATTTGTTGGTAAACTATTGAAAAGTTTTGTTGAAAAATATCGTACACTACGTTGTCCAAAAGTTGTTTTAATATATGGTATATTTAAGGTATTTGTTGTACTTAATCTAGTGTGTTTATATTGTTGTGAGCTAGATATATAGATATAATATATTCGATTTACAATATTTTATTTCGCTTCTATTCACCGTTTTTTATTGTATATATTCAAAATAGCTTTAAATCAGCTGTGCAATAAAAAGAATACTATGTACTTGGAAGTTGGATATTAACTAATTGGGTTAAAAATTTAACTCAATCAGTTAATAGTTGATCTGATTGATTTAAATTGCTAATCTGATTTAGCCATTTCGTTGAATAAGGAGAGATAGATACTCACGGAGTTTGAGAACAACTGATTTACTCGGTTCCTGTCTGCTACTCGGGGGTATCATGATTTCTTTTAAAATCCGAGAAATAGATTCACATTGTTGATAAATAATTGTCGCTACTTTGAACACTGTTACAAGAATTATTTATTTTGTAAAAGGGTAGCTATCGACTCGCTATTTCAAAAAAAATTTACAAAAACAAAATTTTAAACAAAATGTAAATACACCTCATTGCTGAGTTATGTTATATGATATTCTGCATTTTCACACCCGAAAACGATGACATTATCAAAGAGTGGAAGCATCATTCTAAGCCGGTCTCTCACAGTATATAATTAAACATGCCCTTTCTCTTTATATACCTTTGCATAATTTTTGTTATGTAGAGGCTGTTGCCTTTTTCCCTAATAAAAAAATAATATAAAAAACGATTTTTGACTCATCTCTACCCGTCTCTTGAGAGACACGATGATATTAGTGGAAGCACTATTCTAAACCGGAGTCACACAGCACAAGTAATTACAGTTGATTTTTTTTAGGAAAAATATATTTAAGTTTTAAATGGATTTAGGTATGTAATTGTACCTCTCACAAAAAAAGGTTATACTAATGAACGTATTTAGATTGTGGATTTTAGAATTGTTGTCTTAAATGAAGACAATTTTTCAAAAGATACAGAATTATCAAAACAAGCAGTCTTCACTGTACCTATCTAAATATTTTATAAATGTAGGTACCTACATGAAGTAGGTATTTGGTCAAAGAAGCAATACATATGTAGACGTCTTCATCCCCTTGTGGTTTGCGTCTCTGGTACATTTGCGAAAATATACTATTATTGGATATTTCTAGTCACAATTCCCTTTCCTTCCCCTTATATCGTGGATTCCTACTTTTTGTTGCTTTTCAAAAAAGGTTTGTCCGCAAGATTGATGTCCCTATTAAAGCGAAATATTATTAACATGGACCATCTACATCTTTGAGTACTTATCCTTAATAATATACATACACATCCATTCAATCATGCATATTAGATTTCCTAAGTAGGTTCCCATATTTTATAATATAGGTATATACTCAAATATATGGATATCTACTATCATGGTTCATAAGGATATAAAATAACGAATTCATATCGTTTGTCGGCCTTCGTGGCTCAGTTGGTTGGGTATCTGACTGCTGATCCAAAAGTCCCGGGTTCGATTCCCGATGGAGACACAGTTTTTTAATAAATTGTGTTTTCAGTCTGGATCTGTGAGACGATTAATATCGTAAGTCTCCAGAATGTGGTAACTTGTTATTGGGTACATGTTAAATTAATATTTGACATAGTAGGTACCTGTTAGTTGCCCGAGAAATAATAAATAAATATCAGTATTTCTCTTACCTACCTAAATATTTATTTATTAAAGGTGCAGAAGTGCTTCAGCACCTAGTTTCATTGTCTTCAGGCGTCTCGTAAGAGCTGGGTAATCGAAAACTTAATGGGTATATAACATTATATACCTACATAGTTCAGACATGATTGTCTTTGGTGTGACGAGGCTGGTATGCGGATAAACACGCATGTGACGTGCTTTATTTTATAAGATAACTTGATTGCAAAACATTTTTAAGTTGACTTAATTAGTTGGAATAAGTTGCCTTATAACAATAAAAATACTTTTCTACACAAATACATGTAATCGAATTGAGGAAAAAATGATATTCTTTTGACAATTTTTCAACTTCTCAGAAGAAGTTGGAGTATTATAGAACCTCTCATCGCCTGGTTTGCGTGATCACTTAATGCGCTTACCACCAATTATGCCTTCTTATTGAGTTCCTTTTTCAATGCAATTTTTGAGGGTTCTATATATTTCAACAATATGATACGATTCGTTTGAAAATAACACATTTTAGTATCGCGATATTCTTTTATACATACATGCATACATATGTACCATCAGGCCATGTCCCTTACGGGATGAGCAGACAACCAAGCGCCATACTCCTTTATTTTTGCACACATTCTTGGCTTCCTTTGCATCCATGCATCGTCTCACATGCTCGTCAATTGTTCAAGCTTCTTATGTTTCTTCTTTCAAAATATCATTCACACGATCATGCCATCCCTATCTCATTCATTCATTTCTTCAATATGTTCAAACCACCTCAAGGTATTCACCTTCATTTTACTTATAATATCCTTCTTAATGATGTTATCTCAAAAAATGGTGGAACCAAAATTTTACAGAAGAAGCTTACCCCTGGAAAGAAACAAATAATTGCCTTATGTAAGAAAGATGGCACCGAGAGTAAAGACAAGATTGAAATATTGGAGATTGCTAAGCAATTCTACGAAAAACTATACAGTTCACAGGTGGCAGACGAAACTGTACTCCCCAATTCTAGCCGTAGAATTGTGAATGTCGGCTCTGAGGATACTCCTAATATATCTGTGGAGGAGGTCAAATATGCTCTGAAACAAATGAAAAATTCCAAAGCTCCTGGCCCTGATAACATAATAATTGAGGCCATTAAATACGGTGGAGACTTGTTACATAGGACTGTTGCCCACCTTATGGACAGATGTCTAGAAGAAGGGAATATACCACAAGAATGGAACAATGCCAATATAATATTATTACACAAAAAAGGTGATCAACGAAAACTTGAGAATTACCGCCCCATAAGCCTTCTGTCCCATTTGTATAAACTATTTACAAAAATAATCACAAATCGACTCACAAATAAATTAGATTCGTACCAGCCAGTTGAACAGGCAGGTTTCAGAAGAGGTTTTAGCACTAATGACCACCTTCACACATTAAAAAATGTAATCCAGAAACATACAGAATACAATCTTCCTATTGCACTGGCATTCATAGACTTCGAAAAAGCCTTTGATTCGGTAGAAATGTGGGCGGTAATAAGAAGTTTAAACAATTGTCGAGTAGACTACAGATACACCAAGCTTTTGGAAACCATCTATACAAATGCCACATCAACGATACAACTCCACGAACCATCGGAAAAATTCCATATAAAGAGAGGTGTAAGACAGGGGGACACAATTTCTCCAAAACTTTTTACTCTGGCTCTCGAAGACGTGTTCAGAGCTCTTGATTGGAAGGACAAAGGTATCCTTATAAACGGAGAGTATCTCAATAACTTAAGATTCGCAGATGATGTTGTCTTATTTGCTAAAGATGAGGAAGAACTAAGCATAATGCTAAATGAACTAAACGCAGCCTGTTTAAAGATTGGCCTCAAAATGAATGCTACAAAAACCAAAATAATGAGCAGCACGGCGCGTAACGTTCCCATTTTGGTAGATGGAAGGGCCGTCGAAAGAGTCGATAGTTATGTCTATCTAGGACATAATATGAAGCTTGGGAAAGAGAATCAAGAGGCCGAAGTAGAGAGAAGACGTGGTCTTGCCTGGGCAGCTTTCAATAAACTCTCTTATATTTTGAAGTCCCCAAAGTACCCCAATTATCTCAAGAAAAAAATATTTGACTCATGCATCCTGCCTGTTCTCACATATGGCACAGAAACGCTAGTCCTAACGAAGCGAATTGTGCAAAAGTTGTTAGTTACGCAGAGAGGCATGGAGAGAAAAATGCTGGGCATTTCATTGAGAGATCAGAAGACAAACAAATGGATACGAGTGAAAACTAAAGTTGTGGACGTAGCTGAAAGGATGGCTACCCTGAAGTGGAGCTGGGCAGGTCATATTGCCAGATGTACTGACCAACGATGGACAAAAAAACTCCTAGAATGGCAACCTAGAACGGGAAGAAGGAGTGTGGGAAGACCACAGGCTAGATGGTCGGATGACATCAGAAAGACTGTGG
Organism: Molanna angustata; assembly: GCA_963576475.1. Classification (NCBI taxonomy): domain Eukaryota; kingdom Metazoa; phylum Arthropoda; class Insecta; order Trichoptera; family Molannidae; genus Molanna; species Molanna angustata. The sequence continues at coordinate 15,850,253 of OY754978.1, read as the reverse complement.
GAGTAAATTGGATGCAATGTGCCCGGAATAGAGACATGTGGAGGAGCAAGGGGGAGGCCTATATCCAACGATGGATTGAAAACGGCTGAGGAAGAAGGAAGAGATCCTTCTTTAATGCATTTTCTCCTCATTTTTTATTCTATCATATTTTATCGTTTTATTACAAACTCTTCTTAGTGATCTCATTTCTATAGCATTTATTCTACTTTCATGCGACTTTTGGCACGTCCATGTTTCACTGACATACGTCTTATTGGGGACTACAATTGCATTATGTGAAGCAATTTCGGCTTTCTTTGAGATGCTTGGATCGGACATTACTGGTCTGAGTGATCCGTTAATTCTATAAGCCATAACTCTTCTTTCAATGTCTTTATCAGGTCTTTCATTCTGTTCAAACATACTCCCCAAACAATATTTTATTTTATCGAGAGTGAGAAAACTCACTTATTTTGCCTACCTTTATAGGTATAAATAGAACTATAAGTTTCGTCAACTTTTCAATTTTTCTTATTGTCGTTGATTTTGTATGGAGTTAATAAATAATAAACTTTTTAAAATCATAATTTCTTGATGGAAAGTTTTATAACAAACCAACAAAACCCCGTATACGTTAGACTGTCTGCGCATGATCAAAAATGTTCGATCTTATTTATTTATATAATATATTATATAGCACAGGTGTACAAAGGCAATGAAGTTTCATGATATTCATGAAATCTATTTTTTTTTATTATAATTCCGTCCTTCGCGTCCCTTAAGTGCCTCCCGTCAAGAAGGTACTAACTTTAAAATAGTATTTATAAATAAAAGAATTTAAATTCAAATTGTAAATAACATTTGTAGCTATGCCGTATTAAGGTTTTCTAATAAATCACCGAAAAAGCTAAATTAAATTGCTTTATAGCCAATTTTATCCGAATATATAGATGAAGACAGTTTTGAAACTCGATGCATAAAATTAATTAAAACAAAGAATGTATAGATTGTCTTTACATGTCTATAATATCGTTTTAACATAAACAGTGAACAAATAAACTTAAAGGGCGAAGAAAAATAAATTATAATATTGATATATACAATATATAAATCATAAATTAAATGAAAAAAAACATGAAGTGTTAGTTAAATAAACATTAGGATTTTAAATAAAAAACATATATGCATAGATTGAATAAATTTAATATTGTTTGAAAAAATCATGGTTTAATAATAAAGTTTTAGCTAACGTAATGAACAGTCTGCTTTTACGCCTCAAAGAACTTACCTACTTTGAGGCGTAAAAGCAGAGAAGTGTATAGATAAAATGGAGCGTTAAAGAGAAGACTTCTTCTTCTCCTTTTGAATAGACCTTCAGGTCTGTTTTTTAGGAGGCCTGCTCTTCCTGCGAGGTGGACCCCCAACTATCCCTCCATCTTTTGGGCGGTCTACCGCGAGGGCGGGTTCCGTGAGGCTGATTGTGAAGCACGATATGAGGAAGTCTGGTGCTGTCCATCCTTAGGACATGACCATACCAGTCCCTCCTCCGCTGCCTACTCCATCTGATGATATCGTCAATCTCACATAGTTCCCTTATTCTGTAGTTCCTCACTCGGTCTCTCAGGATTTTGCCTGCAATAGCTCTCAATGTCCTCATTTCTGAAGTCCTCAACATTTGTTTGCTTCTGACTGTGTCTGCTCATGCCTCTATACCATATGTCATCACTGGTCTTACGCATGCTTTGTAGAAGAGAAGACTTGAAATTATTTAATAAAATAATAAAAAAAATAAACGTTATAACTAACAAAGCAAACATACTTTGAGGCGTAAAAGCAGAGAATTGTATAGATAAAATGGAGCGTTAAAGAGTAGATTTGTAATTAATTTATATAATAACTGTTTTAACTAACACAACAAACATACTTTGCGCCGTAAAAGAGAAAAAATATTACTATTGATAAAATGTAGCCTAAAAGAGAAGACTTGAAATTAATTTGATGAAAAAATTAAAACACATTCGTTTTATCTACCATAAAGAACAGATAACTTTGAGGCGTTTTAAAGAGTATAAAGTACATTTTTATTACGTACGACATAGTCCATGATATAACTTCAAAGTCGGGTATTTATTACTGGTATTTGACCCCACGGTGTAATAATTTATTAACCACACAGGTTTTTGATTCCTTCTCTGTTTTTCTTCAGCTTCCATGATATATGTAAGACGAGGCCCACGCTAAAAAACATCCTCCGACTCGAATACTTTTTATGTAGGTACATCCACTCTTCTAACCCCTTCAAGTTGAATATTTTACGAGGGATCGTCATAAATAAGGATAGTGGTTTTCGAATACCTGAGAGAAATTAGAATAACACTTCTTATAGATTCACTCTGTAAATCAAAATATTATTTTCTTTCGTGTTGGCATAACTTATTCAGCAAGTTGATAAAATTCTACGTTAAAACATATTTTTTCCAATCATAAAAGAAACAAGTGGGCTGTGGCCAACACTCTCCACTACACAATGAAGCTTCCCTGATAATATTACACTCTAATATCAATATGTAATAGAACGATGTATAACCGGGTAAGAAACGAGGATATAAGGAAAGAATGTAAGATGAAGAAAGATGTCATTACTAGAATGAAAGTGAACACATTGAGATGGTTTGGTCACATGGGGAGAATGAATGAGGAGCGCCTGACGAAGAAAATATACATAGCGGAATGGGACGCCCAAGAAAGGGATGGCACGACCATGTGAACGAAATTTTGAAAGACGGAAATGTTAGAAGTGTTAGAACATGTATGAGACAATGCATGAATGTGGATGAGGCGAGGGATGCGTGCCAGGATAGAAAGATGTGGCGTTCGGTTCTCTCTGCCTACCCCGCAAGGGACATGGCGTGATGGTTATGTATGTATGTTTGTAATATCAATATGAAATCAAATAACTAAACATTGCCAAACATAAAAAAATTATCTTGTTTTATATATTTTTCATACAAAAATCAATTATTATGACCATAATTTTTCACACGGTCGCATGTTTTCCTTTTAACGTTGACCAACTTTGAATGCAGTTTTTTGAAGATTATTGATAGCGCATAAAAAGTTTAAACAAAATTTAAATATCTCGAATTTCGTGAGAGCATTTTTTCAGCTTTAACAGATGAAATCATAGAAAAACATGGAGAAAAAAAGAACCGTTATCTATAAAAAACTAATCAGCTCTAAGTTTATATACTTCACACGTAGGTATGGTATCAATATTTAGTTAATCGGCCTTTTAGTTTCATCTGTACAGGGGACACAAATTTTCATATTTGTGTACGGCATACACACAAAAACATCACAACAAAACTAAAAGTATGCACTCTCTACATGATACCCATTGAGAAATTGATGTAAAAAAATATTTGATGGATCATATTCATATAATACCTATATAAAATGAAGCATTAAACCTATCTTCTTGATAGGAAGTTCTAAATATTGTGTCATTTTACCATTTATGTATTTGAATTAATTTCGTCTTTCATATAATTGCATATAATCCACAATCCTGTAAATCCTGTAAAATTTTATTTGAATATTGCCATTCGAGTTATACTGACGACGGTATAATAATATTCAAATCATTAAATAAATTTATTTGATTCAAATATTCTTCTTCTTTATCCTCACCATGTCCCGTTACACGGGGTCGGCTTTCCTAACCATGCAGCGCCAATAGTTTCTTTGCTGCGTATCTTCCTTTTTTAGACCCAGTTTCTTCATGTCACTTTGGACATTCGTCAGCCAGGTGATTTGAGACCTTCCCCTCCCCCTCCTCTCTGTAGCCATGGAAAGGCACTTCTTCACCACGTGTTCATCCTCCCTTCTCATTATATGGCCAAACCATCTAAGTCTGGCCTCTGTTACCTTCTCAGATATAGGTGCAACCTTAAAGCTCCCCCTGATGTACTCATTTCGGTGTGACTCATCCGGTCTTTTAGTGTGACTCCTCCCGACCATTGTTACATACGCATCTCTGTTGTATGAAGCTTTTGTTCGTGAGTCTTTTTAGTTGGCCATACTTCGCTGCCGTACAATAATGCTGGTCTGACCGCTGTTTTATAGACCTTTCCCTTGGTTTTTACAGGTATTTTTGATGTATTTAAGGTATTTTTTTATTATTTGATTCAAATCAAAATAAAGAAATTAAATCCCATCAGCGGAGACTTCTAATTGGCTGTTTAATTATTATACTCAATGTAACACTGATGGTCTTCCAAAACAATTATAAATAAAACTGTCTATTCTATAGTTTCTATCTTGGGTTCTAACCTTCGTTATATGATGTATATGGTATAGGAAACTCTACACCCGATGAAATGCAATCCTGGCAAAATAAACTTCGGAAAATTACGATAGGTTTCCGGCGGGAAATGTCACAACTGTGCAAATATGCATGAGCAATTTAACAGAGCCGGACACTTCCGGCCGGATCAAGTCATCAAACAAATCATATACTATTAATTAGTTGATAAATATGTCATTATATTGGCAGACATGTTAACAGTGATACAACTCTAGACTTGCGATATTTCTTTATTAATTCAGAGCAATATTCACATTTCAATAATTAAATAGTAATCACAAATACAAAAACATCTTACATAGTTCAACAATGAGGTTCTCTACCCATTCTGAATGTAGTGGATATACGTGCATTTGTAGTGCTTCCTTTAATGAGGTTATGCACACCCGCACTCCTGTCGCTAATTACTCCACATTGTGGGATATGCAGTGATGATATATGTATGTAGGTAAGCTTCTCTTCTGCTCATCACTTCAGAGAATATTCATTCAATACACTGATCTACATAAAACGAACAGTTACAAAAAAAACCTTATACAAAATTACTTTCTGAATCCGAATATATCTCGTGTTTTTTCCCAACACTAAGAGATTATTATGCCTTTTTCTAAGATATACCATTACTGAAGTTGAGAACCAAAAAGTTGATTCTCGAAATCTGTCTCTTCTTCTGGGTCACAATCCTAGGATTGGTCTGCACCAAACACTCGATCTTTCCACTTAACTCTATCGTCCGCCAGTCTCTTAATCTCTTTAATCTGTGGGTGATTGGAAAAAAAATGGGGTTATACTCAGATTCAGAAGGTTATTTTACATCCGCGAGATTTGTGATTTTCATGCAAAACAGTGTACTTACTTTACTTTTCGTATGGTGTAACAGATTATAGTCTTGGTTTCATCGCTGAGAGCCAGTGGTTTCGCCTCATGTATAATATATCTTGGAGGCTTCCGCGAAGCCTCCAAAATATAAAACAGTGTAATTAAAAACAAATTAATGTTGATTAAACAATCCATTATGAATCTTGTTTTCAAAATATTTACATAGGTTGGTGACATCTCGATACATTTTTCTAGATTTTAATACGATTAATTATAATATACTTTCAAAGAACCTACACCCAAAAATTACTTTATTTAAGAAAAAGAAGTAAAAACAATTATATAATAATATTCTAATCCAGGCCTGTGTGCTTCTAGTGCAGTGTAGTGTATCCGCCAATCGGAAGTGAGTTTTTACATTTTTCATTCCGTGTTCTATATTTGATTTTTGAAAAATAATGACTGTCAGTTTTACACAAAAGACACGGTAAAGGGATGGGAGGGGAATGGAAAAGGAACTCACGATGCATTCATACACCGAACATCGGTTTTGCAAATTATTCGTCTTGAATACTGACTAGAGAATAGAAGCGTCCTGTCAATTCAATGTCGTTCCGTATTTGAATATATTATAATGCTCGGAAAGTTCATTCGCATCCTTGCATAAGTAGATACTAAAATTGAAGCTTTCGTTCAAGTAAGATATAAACTAGATATAAAATATCAGGCAGTTAGAACCTTTTGACATTTTTATCAACTATTTCTAGCAACAATACTTAATCTTACTGAAATACATAAGAAACAAAAAAAACTGCTGATATACTTTGATTTGATCATTTTTTGAGGTTTCTGAATTAGATTTTAGATTTATATAATCATACACGGCTTCACGCCATGTAATACATAATTTTTTTATACATAGGTAGGTATTCATAACATTTGATCATACCTACTTTATATTTAGACTATACTATATGCCGACCGCCATGGTACAGTTGGTAAGCCGTTTGGCTTCTGTGCGGGCGTCATGGGTTCGATTCCCAGCAGGGGAGAAATTGATTAATATTCATTTCTTACACAAATGTTGCTTGTCTGAGCTGGAAATACTGGTTATTTGGAATAAATTGCCATATGGCAATAAACTCATCACTTGAGCAGGATGCAAGGAAATGTTTATTATTATTTTTATTATTATATTTGATCTGTACAACGTGATTATTGTTATGGATAGGTGGCCACTATTAAACTTCTATTGTTGTCAATTAAAATATTATACAATATACTTAAATTATATTTATATTTTTTTTGAATATTTTTTTACGTGAAGCGTCATTCACCCTAATTGTTAAAATGTATGGTTATAAGGGTTCAATGAATCGGCAAAGGCAAAGTTTCTCGAAGCCGAACGACTGTCGAAAGACTTCGTCCCACACGAAATTGATGGCCTCTCTGTCGCGCCCAACTAATTGTTGTGTATGCGAGTGAGACATTAGGGTACGAGGACAGTTTGAATGACTGTTTTGGTATCATTTATCGATTACGAAGTTTGTTGTTTTTTGTTGTATACTAAGAAAACTGTTTATATTTTATTTATTTTTATTTATTAGGGAAAAACCAACAACTTCTACAATATTTCAAAATATACATAGGTATATAAAGAGTGAGTGCATTATAGAGAAGCCACTTAGTGGATTCCACGAAATCATCATAAGGTATCAAAGAAATAAATAATATAATAACATGTAAAAAAAGAAAAAAAGCAAGAAATGAAAAAGTTGAATTATTAGATATTACACATAAATAAAAGAAAAGAAAAAATAACAAAATATATATAAAAGCAGCAGTATCGAGGTAGAGGAAACAGGAAAGGAGCAAATTGAAAAGGAAGTGTAAGTCGCTCACATAACTCATAATTGTACCATATATTGTGAAGAGTTCATACTACTGACAGCTTTAATTGCTGAAAGTTTTGTTATGCTATCACAAAACAAATCCAAAATATTAAATACATTATTATTATTATGTGATGCACATTATTTTTAAAGGAGCATTCATGGCGACATTAAAATGACAATGGTTTACACCAAATAAGAATACAATTCTTACATAATCATCAGATAGACTATTCAGTGAATTTAATGTACAAGACGTAAGATAGTAGATTCTTTCACCACCAAACGGCAACCAGCAACTCACATTCACACAATACTAGACAAGCATCACTAAGCCTCGACAAAATACCAAAACAAAGAAAACACATAGTCAGAAAAATTACGCGTACATAGGGCCTTAAGTATTTAACCTCTTTAAAACTGACTTTCCATCCATAATAACCTACTCAAATATCGAATCAAGCTATAGCAAACAACAAAGGAAGAAAAGAAACTGACAATGTATTAAATATTATTACATAATTGACTTACAAAAAACAAAATTATAGCATTAACTCCATCAGGCATTATTTCACACTACACTAATACTTACACTTGTACTTCTCTCTCACTTCAACCTACTACTTAACATAATAATAATTAACTCACACTATGACGAATAAAACATAATAGAACTGATTTATATAACGCTATTCTGGGACAGGCATAGCCTAGTAGAGAAGTCTAATCCACAAATTAAAATAAATTTATATACACTGATGACTTAAACTTTTAACGTTTAACTTAATAAATTACAGTAAAAGACATTTTATTTACTACTATATCAACTTATATTCTACATTGGATATTATTATACTGTTAAAAAGGATTTTTAAATAAATAAATAAATTAGAGGTACAATTGAATATATATTTTTATAGAGGACCCTCCACCACCCGGACTCGCTTTAGGAGATGAAGTCTCTTTTTCGAGTCCGTAGATATGTCAGATATAGTATAGGTGTTGGTGCACGTTTTTTTTTGTGAGTGGTGTAAAAGGTTACCGTCCGGACCACGTGCAGACACCCCATCAATTTTTCCCCAAAGTCCCCGGTTGGGCAGATGTCTCCTTTTTAATTTTTAAGTTCTATATTTATTTTAAAAAAATATACATAAAATACAGAAATTAAAACAGCATATGAGATATAAGACAAAGAAACAGTGTAAAACTAAAAAAAATCAATTTTGAAAAAAATACAGTATCAAAACAAATGTTTGGCACAAAAGTTTGAAAGAGAACCCAGCGAAAAGATATTCAGAGAAAGGGAGCACCACAGACAGTCTCGAGAAGGACAGACAACACAGGGACTCAAAACCAGTTCAGTTCCTACACTCAAAATCCATTCATTATCAGCATCACAAGCCGAAACCCATTACACACTAAAGTCACTGAAGGGCACCTGGCCCTTCCCTCTAAAAATCTTCCATTTATGTACCCAAGAATACACGGATTCACTGAAAGCTCGAAATCTAACGGGAAAACTCCGAAACACAGCCATGTAAATTGATCTCTATTGGTCCCCAATAGAAAGAATCAAACGCTCACGCTCTTCCTAAAGCAGATCGCAATACCACAGAATGTGTATCGCGTCCTGAGCCTTCCACAGACACACCACGGGCCAGAAGCAAGACCAAACACCTGAACTGAAATTAGACCTGAACTCGCCGTGACCCGTAGTCATCTGAACTACCCGGGTAGACTGAGATGCAGATGCATCATATTTATTCCTTGAAGCTGGGTAGAAAAAGATGCGTCGGCTTACCGTTGGTAGATCCATCCCACCTCCTCTGCCAAGCTACAATTGACAGTTCGCGACACACATTCATTCTCATCTGGATACCTATCATGTCAACATTCGCAACAGCTGAGATTGTTTCTCCAAAATGAACATCCGGCAATCCATTTTGAAAAATTGAATTTATTGTAATATTTATGCAATGTCTTAAAAATATTTTTGCTCCCTTCTAGCACACATATTATTTAAAATACACCACATTAACATATCAGTACGCTTAAAGAAGAATATTCTAGGCGAAAATAATATCATTGTTTTGGTGGTGTAGACTGTAGGTTATTCCAAAAGCTATTCTCTAGATATATATACAATGAAATGAGAAAAAACGGAAGCGGCAGCTATGATAGAAATAATTATTATTTTAAAGTTTTAGCTAATAAGTTCAGTAGGAGAACTTAATTATTTTTGATACCAGAAACACTGAAGTTTGTGGAAAGAGAACCGATGAATTCCTTCGCAATCCTCGTTTAGCTCCAAGTACTCAATCAAAAAATAAAACAAGGCAGTAGATACTTAACCCAAGTTGGGCGGACGGGCTTAGTATTAATAATGCCGAGTTGAAAGTTGTTATAGCGTCTGCTGTAGGAAATGTACACTGTTTAAAGAATTTACCCCAGGATTTGCCTTACTTAACACTTGTTACTTCTTCAAAAACCTCGCGGAATACTCTCATTTTAAGACTCGCTATTTTCGAATATCGAGTGTCTATTAAGAAAATATCCAACGAAAATAGAGTTGTATAGTTTCATATAGCGCCTTGTTAAATTTTAGAAATTTGAATTATCGATTTTGATAAAATTTTGTGTATAAATAACCCAAATACCTATACTTAAAATAAAGGTTACAAAAGTTTTTTTTCGACTAAACAAGTTTTCATGTAACACATGAGATTCAACTTTCGATGGCATAGTACCTATGTATAATAATTGAAGAATACTTACCAAACTATACACAAATTATATTTTTATACACAATTTTGTCATACTTTGTAATCTGGTTAATTGGAAGAAATTGCCTAATGGCAATAAGCCCGCAAGTGTACAACATATATTTTTTTCATTATGTACAGAAAGATATATAAATAAATAATCATTTGATGTGTTATGTATGTATCTGGATGGGTGAATTATTTTTGATTGAACTTGATCAATAGTATGTTGAATTTCATTTTGATTTTTGAGATAAATAACATTTCACTGCGTATTATTTTTCGAAGCGCATTAATATTTTTTTATACATAAAATGAAGATAAAATCAATGTTTTTTGTTGTTTATATTTTCTTAGTATTTTTTGTGATATTCTTTCATCATTAGGTACACATATCGATTGTATTCAGGAAAAAGGCTGGTGGAATAAATATAATTTTTTTTTTAGAAAAAGTACACTTTTGCAGATTGAACGTTTTTTCCAGAATGTGTAGAACACCTAAAAAAATTATGTTCTAATACCAGTTTTGCAAAAATTGTGGATAAATGCCTTTTTCTTGAACACAGTCAATTATTTTTCATGAATAAAATTTTAACAATTGTGGCTGTGGGTCCGGAAAGTCTGAACTGATCCAAAGAATTGGTAGACGTTATATGTAGAATCAATGAAAAGAACTTACCTATTGCGATTTTAAAAGTCTGAAATAAACCAGGGGGGCAAGTCTGGTTCAATCAGCGAAATCAAAACCCACGTGATTACACATATCATAGATATAATTATTATATGGAGTTCTACAATATCTTTAGATGTCACAGAACTTCATACTATAATTATATCCATGATATGGGTAATCACCGGGGTTTTGATTTCGCCGGTCGTACCAGACTTGCCCCCTCAGGATAGTTTAAGACGAGTCCTCAAATTTGGAAACAGAAATCAATTCACAAGTAGATATCTTAGAAGATTTTTTTAATTATAATAACAAAATAAATGGATTCTGTATTGTTTACTTAATTAAGGACCCGTATAAAGATTAGAGCAATCACTCAACCGGCCATACTTCTTTTGCTTTTCAAAGGTCAGGCGTTCAATTTAACTTTTCACGAGTTTGGAAATGTTTGTACAAACGAAAATACAACCAACATATTGGAAGATACCCAATTAATGGCTTTTGAACAAAATTAAGTAATTCCACGGAAGAAAATACTTTGCCGTTTTGAAATACCCCCATTAACATATAAGTCATTTTTGAATGAAAGGAAAACGGAAACCAATGTTTTGATTACTTTTATATACCTATTTAAAATTCATTATTTTTATTTTGATATTGATTCTGTTATTATATTTTTATGACATTTTTGGTTTATGCATTCCCCGGATCACTGGAGGAACTACGTGCGGCTGACTCGGAGGCGGTGAACTGGCTTATGTCGGCGAGCTTCTGAATATAACTGACGTGACACCAGGACGCAACCCTCGCGGTGAAGAAAGTGCCGATTGCCATTCGCAAAGTAAAGTAAGTAAGTATGACATTTTTGGTCAGACAAACATAATCCCAGAGAAGCATAGTAAATCATGGATTCTACCAAGCTCCATTTACTACTCCGACCACGACCCAACTCCCACCTGCTCCCGTCAAGCTACGTCCGCTCGACAAAGACCAACCCATGCTTCTTGCCTTTTTCTCACGCTCTCGTCTTATCGCCTCAACGTCAAACCCAAGCCGCTCATCCACGTCTCGTCGACATGACACAGGCTGGAACCGCTATCTCACGACCAGCTGAACCCGTTCTTCCTTGACTTATCGATACGGCAAGCCAAAACCACTAGAATGAAATTAATTGATACCACTTCTTCAAAAATGGTATAAACCCGTTGTAATATAAAATTGAAGCGATTTACTCGAAACTCGGAGAACGTAGAAAATTTTCATTTATCAAATCAATTATCAGTTCGAAGCATACCTACATATTTTATGTAGGCATACAGGCAAGAATACATAATGTATTCTAATGTTCACACTACAATATAATATATGTTAGTGAATACGAAGACGTCAGCTGATGTCATGGCTCCGCAACATTCGTGAATGGACCGCAATCAGAGACGTCGGCGAATTGTTCCGGACAGCGGCGTATAAAGATGCCTTCTCAGCAGTGATTGCCAACGTTTGGGGACCTGATATGGTACGAAGAAGAAGTGTTCACATTTGCTGACATCTGACATTCCCGACTCGCTTGTGCTATTATTAAACAATAATACCTACAACATGTAATTGGAGAAATCAAATAATTATGAACCACTTCAAGAAAACGAAACCAGATCAAGACTCAGATCGTCATCATAACCTCTCACTAGGGCCGCAATCAAAAGAATTAGAACAGGGACGGCCGGCGTTCGTCGGTTTGTATGCGTAAAGACGTGTGCTTCACTGATGAGCGTTTGCTTTCTGTTGCGAAATCTGACGCCTGTTTACTTCGACTTCACCCAGAAACGAATGAAGAAAATCACTAGGTTCATATAACACATGAGATTCAACTGTCGACAGCGATAGTATGTATAGTTGAAGAATAAGTACCAAACTATAAACCCATAAATCCAAATTATTGATTATTTTAAGATATTTAGTTATCTGTAGAACACATGTCATGTAGGTACGTATGTCAAGATAGCATGGAGGTCAATTCTTTTTTCCTACCCAGAATATGAAAACAATATGATGGTATGTATGTATGTTTGGAGATTAAGTATCAAACTATTAAGACTTCTTACATATTGTGTACAGGCGACTGCCATACAAATTTTATGAAGTAATGGCGTCATTAAATTCAATTTTTATATAAATTGTTGAAAAAAATTGAGATGCAGGTACTACTGCAATGTTGATGTTTTTTATAGAAAATTAAATTATCTAGTTGGGGTGTTTCGGCTTTTTTCGATATTTTTAAAATAAAACTTTGGAAATATAGGCAGTTAAACACATAATTTTATCCAACTGTCGATTCGTTCATGAGAATTCAATTCTCTTAATGAATCGACATTATTAAGCCAAGATGCGTGTACAAAGGAAAATTTTGTATGGTGTAGTGGACTTTTTGCATGCTAATAACACCAACTAGAGGCCTCGCAGCATATATGTTCCCATACATGGATTTACTCAAAATTCGGAGTAGAACATTTTGTGTGAGTTTTGTGTGTGTGTGTGTGTGTGTGTGTGTGTGTGTGTGTGTGTGTGTGTGTGTGTGTGTTTGTCTGTATGTGTGTGTGTGTGTGTGTGTGTGTGTGTGTCCTTATAACTTTCGATCCGCTCAATTTACAGAGCCCAAAATTTCAGAATACATAAATAGTTATAGGCCTACAAAACTTTTATACTCAGAATTGTGAAATTTTGTTTCAGTCAGGGGTTATCAACTTTTGAATTTTTACTTTATTTTTCCATATATCTCAGAAACCATAAAAGCTAGAACGCTGAAAATTGGTACAAATATAGACAAATACGAAATCTCGAATTATTTTATTCAAAAAAATTCCAGGATTTCTCAAACATTTATTAAGAAAAATATTTTTTTTATGATAAATTTATGAGTTTAACTGCGTATATTTCCAAATTTTTCAAAAATATCGAAAAAAACCAAAACATCCCAACTAGATAATTTAATTTTCTATAAAAAATATTTTCATTGTATTAGCACATCTCAAACTTTTTTTAACAATTTTTATAAAAATTGAATTTAGTGACGACATTGCTTCATACAATTTGTATGTCAGTCGCCTATACACAATATGTATGAAGACTTAATAGTTTGATAGGTACTTAATCTCCAAACATACATACATAACCACCATGCTGTTTTCATATTCCGGGTAGGAAAACAGGACTGACCTCCATACTGTCCTATCTTGACATACATACCAACATGTGTTAAAATTTTCAATAATTTGGATTTATGGGTTTATAGTTTGATTCTTATTCTTCAACTATACATACTATCGCTATCGACAGTTGGATCTCATGTGTTACATGCAACTAGTCATAAAAAAATGTTTGACTGAAACAAAAATTCAAAATTCTGAGTATAAAAGTTTTGTAGGCCTATAACTATTTATATATTCTGAAATTTTGGGCTCTGTAAATTGAGCGGATCAAAAGTTATAAGGGGGGGAGGCACAGACAGACACACAGACACAAAAAAAACACACAAAATGTTCTATTTCAAATTTTGAATTCATCCATTAATAGAACATTATATACTACGAAGCCTCTAAGTTGGTGTTTTTGGCATGCAAAAAGTCCACTACACCATAAAAAATGTTCCTTCATACACGCATCTTGGCTTTAAACTGCCTCTTCCTTCAAGAGAATTACATTTTCTTGAACGAATCGACAGTAAGTTGGACAATACTCCTTCCTTGAACATGAGATTCGATCTCAACTGAGGGATGAATATTTTCCATATCACCATAATTTAAAAATGTATATTATGAAATGTTATTTTTTATTATTTTTAATATACATTAATTTTTATTTTTGAATAAAAAAATTTAAAAAAATGTATTTTATTTTGTGTGTTATCCAATGTGCAGTATTTAAGAATATGAACCCCCAAGTCAATTATTCAGGAGGATCTTGAATCACGACCTGAGTCAGTTTTCATTCATCGTTCTTTCGGTCCAATAACATTTTTATAAACATCATGTAATTGAACACAGTAGTTTTAATTTCTTCTCAATATAGGTTCCGGTTACACATATTCCGGTGCATACGTCTACCCATAACTTGACAACTGATAGAACATTCCATATATCAAAGAAATATTTTATAATAGTTCTTGTTGCGTCGATCAATATGAAAATATAAGCATTTTCTTTAATTGATTACGACGAGGAGAAATATTAATGGACACTGTATGAAAGGAGACTCACCTTAAGTTGCTCTTACATAGATCACTGGTGATTTTGTAGGTGTTGATGGTTTATTTCACAAATGGTTAACACTACACAAATAACTGATTTGAATGATAAATCTTATGTTATGTATCAAGATTTGATTTCCGTGTTTTAACGGCCGTAAGATGAATATTATAAGCGAAGATGACACACACTTAGTTGACGCGGTGAGCGAGAGGATAGGAAAGGGAGAGAAGGGGGACGGAGAAGAAAATGACGTTATGTGGTCAATCTAGCATGTATTTCAATCTAGCATTTTGTATATTTGATAATATGTACGTAACAGTTCTTTTGTTTTTGTTTCGAATGGATTTCTTCCAACGCACGTACTGTTGTGCCACCGAGCAATCTTCATTTTACCTCCGTGTTTCCTAATATAATTTAAATCTCTGACATTTCTTGAATATAAACTTGTTAGGCAAGGTCTGGTCGTTTTCGACCATCGTGGCATTTTGATGCACATATTTGTTAAATTTTCCGGATAAGCCGGTGCGCAATACACCACCAACATGAATCAATTAGTCACCTGGACGGTCGTTGTTTGTTGTCGCCATTTACCTTCACAGGTAAATGTGAGGGGGTGATGGGGGGTATGTGCCTCCTGCCGCAGTACGCCCCCGCTCCCAGCTTATCCCGTAAAGCGTGCAAATATTCTGCACAATAAGCATAATTCACCAAACACCCACCCCTTCAACCCTCTATAGGTATTCCAGCGGCCGATTGTTCGCCAGCGATAAGCCAAGTATCGGAACTATAATACCTACACACACTCCAAGTGTTATTCTTAGTGGATTTAATATTCTGAACAAAATGCATTCCATGAACAGTTATAAATTAGTACTTTTAACGTAGTTTTTACAAACATCCGCTTTAAATATAGTTGGTAGAAATTTCCATGGGGCAATAAACTCTTCGTTTAAATACTAAAAGAACGCTCAGTATCCCAATAAACAATATTTCTGTTATCACATCTTTCTCAATACAAGCAGTCCGACTTTGGAATAACATCCCATCGCAACTTTGAGTTTCATTCTCGCTTTCAAAATAAATCTGAGGTATAATTTTCTTACACATATCGCTTAAATTTGTCTCCTTAACCTATCCTCTCCTCTCCTATCCGTAATTTTTACTCCTCAGTAACCCAAGATAATAAGTTGGGAATTATGGTTTCACAATTTTTAAGGCTATTTTTTTATTGTAGATTAGTATCATGCGAAGATTGTATTCTGAATGTTTCATCACAATGTATCTGTGTGTGTGTGTGTGTGTGTGTGTGTGTGTGTGTGTGTGTGTGTGTGTGTGTGTGTGTGTGTGTGCGTGCTATGTTCGGCGTGTTTATTTTACTTTATTGATTATAGAATAAAGTACTCATTCGATTCTTGTCAAATTTTGCAAATTTGTATATGTGCTACTCACTTAGACTCCATTAGATTTTGATGGATATCTGAATAGTGCTTTTCTCAATTTTTTAACTATTAAATATTTCAAAGTGACCCCAAGCTGAAGAAACTTAGAATTTAAAATTTTTATTTTCAAATTGGTAAAAAGGCACATCACTTTCATAAAATGGAATTGAACAATTATCAAGTTTTTAAAAGAAAATATTTAAATAAAAAAAATTAACAAACTCCATTCATCAAAATACAGAATATTTTCCATACAAAATTTGAACACTTTGAATAGAATGACTTGTTAGTGAGAAGTTTAGCGTTGGCGAGTTTATGTATTTTAAATAAATACATAAACTCGCCATTTGCACAGAGTGCAAGGAAGTGTTTATTATAGTTATTATAAATGACAATCTCTGAATGATGTTTCGTACGACAAATTCTATTTACCTACATCCTTCTTCTTTCTCTCCTTTAAAGCCTGCTAAAAAAGATACATTTATAGGTATTTGAATTTAAGAAAAAAAATCGTTTTTATCCATCCTCATACGAATAAATTATTTAAAAATATAGATTTTTGAATATGTAATAGATAATAAGTAGTCAAAATGTCCTTGCAATAAATACCAAAATTTGAGTGTCCATCAACAGCATCAGTTGAGGCTCCAAGGTTGGGTTCCTGCTAGTTCAATAAGTTGAGGTTGCCTACATAGATTAAGCTAGTATGGAAAATATAAAAATTAAACGGCCTCTACCAAAAACATAATTTTTAGTAGGTACTTCATATCATATAATATATTTTATTTTATTTTTTATTTATTTAGAGGACAACATACAGCATATAATAAATTATATAAAATAAAGATGATATGATTAATAAAAAAGCCAATAAAGGTTGTCGCTGAAGTTATTGTAGTATATTAAGATACATTAGGAATGGTATATTATGGTGAGATATTGTGTGAATGATGTGTGAAATTGCATATAGGTATAAATGTGTCAGTATATTAAGTGTTAAATTTGATTATGAGGATGAAATTTTAAGTTTGATATATTTTTTAAATGTGGGAGCGCTAAGTAAGAATATATATGTCGATCTCTTGGAAATGCCTATGGTATGTATTACAGATTCTGTATACATTGTTGCATGTTGAGCATAGTTGGTGTGTTGAGTGGTTAGGCGGAAAAGAGGAGTGTGTCTAGTGTCTACAGGTGTAGGTAGGGATGTTGAAAGATATATAATTTAAGAGAGCAGGAGAATCAATTTTATTATTAATTGCTTTATTACTTTAGATTATAATGTAATATATTATCGCATCTGGCAGCATTCACTAATTCATTGTTGCCAAGTATGGAGGTATGTAGTTATTCACACCATTCATTTTTATATATTCAGTCAGTAATATTCTTAGGTTCATACCTTATAATTACTATGTTCTTCGAGTTTTTCTTATTTATATATATTCTTTGGTTCTTAATGTCGTGTTTAATTTACCTTTCTTATATTTTTTTATATATTCTACCGTTTATATGTATAGAAAAATTATTAAAATGAAACCAATATATAATTATTCCACTACTTTATTTTGTTGACTACGACAAGTTACGTGCAAAGCACATTTACGAGTAGTAGACTTTGCACGAAACTAGTCGTAGTCAGCAAAATAGAATAATTACATATTAGTTTCATTTTAATAGTTTTAAATGGAATTCCACCACGAATTATCTGTCAATAAATTAAATATGATATTTATAGATGTTATGAATTTTATTTTTATTTTTTATTTTTTTTTAATATATTTTATAATATTCACTAGTAATAATATTCTTACATATTTTTCCCTGCAGTACCTCATCAAAAAGATTACAATCTTGTGCTTGATGAGGGAAGCACTTAAAAAAATAAAAAATATCAATACAAAGCAAAGTCAACATAAAAGTAAAAGTAATTAAATCAAATCATACATGAACAAAAAAAAATCAAATAAACATCAAAAAAAGGTTGAAAATAAATGAAAAAGAAGAATACTCAAATGATAAAACATATCAGAATACATATTCAAACCAAAAAAAAGAAAAACATGAAAATAATTGAAAAATGAGTAATATATAATTTGGATGGGTGGATGGCAGAGCGGTTAGCGCGCTGGGTTAGTAATCCAGTGGTCGCGAGTTCGAATCCTGCCTCGACCGATCTCGTTCACCTATAGGACAAGCATTTATGCTTAGTTTAGGGAACGTAGGAAGATGTATATGTACTTGTTTAACAAGGACATATTCATTTTTTTTATTTTTTTTAAAAAAAAAAAAAAATAGAATTATAGACGATTCAAATATATCAAAACACATATTCAAAAATAAAAAAAAGAAAATACTGGAAATTGAAACAAATCAAAACAACAAAATCGAAAACTACTATTTTAGAAAGTTAAGTGCAATTTTAATTTATGTTTAAATTTTTTAAATTCTTTTATCTGCTTTAATTCATTTGGGAGGCAATTGAAAAATTTTATTCCCAAATAAATGTAGTTGTTTTGTAATTGTCCTGTATTACATTTGGGTATTTTAAAATCATTTTGGAATCGCAGAGACTTATTTTTTTCAATTTTTTGTATAACATTATCTTTGAAAATTTGCAAAATAGACACTTTTTTATAAATATTATCTACTTTGGGTACTTTGAACATGTCAAATAGTGTTGTAGTGGGGAAAGTGCGTGTTTTCTTAAGTATAACCTTTATGATTAATTTTTGTACAACTCTAACTTGGTTCAAAATATTGTCATATGCTCCTCCCCAACCAACGATTCCATAAATAAGCAAGGAATGGACCGTCGCACAATAGATGTTTTTTAGGTTTTTTAAATTTAATACATTTCTTAGTCTTATGAAAATGAAATAATGTTTATAAATTGTATTTCTTTGGTTAAATTTATGATGTTTCATGTAATATTTTGTTTTGTAAAGGGCTTTGAGCCGTCTTTGAGCCGAATTAAATGAGTTTATTGAGGGCTTTGAGCGTCTCAATAAACTCATTTAATTTGTAAATTAATTCAACATTTGCCACCAATAACATATTCTAATAATAGGTCGAAATTAACAACCAAGATTTCGCTGTACGTAATTCCATACATCTGTTTTAAATTCGTGACTCATGGTCCCTGCACTTTTCCAATTTCCCTCGCTACATTCCACTGCAGTGGAATTATTGGACAATTATAGTTTCCCGCTTGTTTCATTCGCCACCTTAAGTGCGGAACTTTGCTCACAACTTTAACGGATAAGCGTCCCATAAGAATTTTCTCTGAATGTATGTACCTGTGTTGGAAGTTGTAAGTGTATTTCTCGTGCAAACTGGGAAATCTTGTTTACAATGTGCTCCACTGAAAGTTCTCATAAGTCATACTTTACACTATATATTATCCACTTTTATACTGAAAATTAACAAAGAAAATCTTATTAGGCGAACCGCCTTACTTAACAACAAGTGCAAAGTCTATTCTTTCAAACGCTACTTTTTTTCCTACATCGCCAAGCGTTCTGCTTATGGAGACTGATAATGGCCTCTTACAGAACATTGCAAAGTCAAAAAACAATTCATTATTAATGGCTGATTTCTATGTATTTTTTCCTTATTTAATAAAGAAGGATAAAGAAGAATATAATGTGTAAAATGAAAGAGAAATTCTTGAGGTGGTTTGGACATATTGAAAGAATGAACGACTGACCAAAAATATACATGGGTGTAAGAGATGGAGTTAATAGCAGAGGTCGCCCCAGAAAGGGATGGCATGACCATGTGAATGATATTTTGTAAGAAGGAAATATAAAAAGTTTGAGAAATCGACGAGCATGTATGAGACGATGCATGGACGTAAAGGAAGCCAGAAATGTGTGCAAAAATAGAGAAGTATGGCGCTCGGTTCTCTCTGCTTACCTCGTAAGGGACATGGCGTGATGGTATATATGTATGTACATATGTAAGTAATAATCTTCGAGGTTATTCCTATCCCTCTATTTCCTCTCCCTTCCTGTTCTATAGAGGTTTTTTATAGGTTATGAATAAGTATTTTTTTTTTGTTGTTTATATTATATATTTTGTATTGAAAAGATCACTCGCATTATCTAGCCATTATTTTTATTTTGATTGTATAAAAGCATTAGGGAACTTTACTGGTTTTGTATATGTATATTGTTTTTTTTTACACCCACAAGCTGTATATAACTGTCTGTTCTTGGAATTAGATAAAATAAAATAGGTATGAAAAAAGTAAGTCTAGCACCTGAGAGTGGTTGCGTACCAGTGCGCATCCCCTTTCTATAGGTGAAAATTGCTGATATTAGTATCATTTGTTAGTTCTTTAGAGTAAACCATATTTTTCGTAATGTAAACTACGGATGAATAATTCGATCTCTTCACGCTAATGGAGCCTCATTATTTTTTATTTATATATACCTTCATATTGGACGAGTAATGTATTTTGAATCATTCTTGTGCTTTTATACCATCCATCTGATTACACTAGGTGATTTGTTCAGCGCACACCCAGAAAGATTTCTGAAATAAAAAAAGTTCTTCTTTTTTAATATTTTTATCAACATATTATTTCTGTAACAGTTAGTACATATTATTAATAATTTCTGAATTAACCTTGTGGTACATTTTTAAAAAACAGAAATCACTTTGTTTACACCACTTTTTGAGTTATTTTTAAAAGTCTACCGGTTTCGAAGCGACTGCTTCCTCCTCAGGACTGATTATAACTAACTTTCTACTTTCTACGATTGAGTGTTACTGTTGGTGCGAGGTGGGAGTAGAGGGGGTGAGGGGGGTGGTAATGGGGGCGGGGTTAGAAAAATTGACCCCGCCCCCATTACCATTAAATAGTTAGCTAAATATAGTTTAGTTAATTTTTAAATATATAAATACAACGTATTTGTCTTTACTGTGAAATATTATATAATATCTGTACACAGCTAACCCTAGAACAGGTATACCTAGTTGGGCAGCTTCTATGTACTTTTAACGAAGCATGTATAATTGGAATGATAAAAAATTAATAGAAATTGTCCTTAAATATTGGATAAAAGCAAAGTGAACCCATGTATAACATATACGCTGCGAAGCCTCCAAGTTGGTGTTTTTTTTACTTCAAAGTTGAAAAAACCATGAAAAATATAGACCTGGCCATACAGTTTTCTCACACGGGACTAATATTAATACTGTCGATTAATTACATAAGAGAAATAAATTCTCTTAAACGAATCGACAGTTGGATTAGTAAGATATATGGAAAGGAAATATAACTTACTCTGGCCTAAATTTCTCGCAATATTCAGTATTGTTTTAGTTTCGTTATAAATCTCAAATGATAATATTTTTACAGTACTAAGACTCCCTGAAAATTTCAAACTGATTTACATAAACCCTAAAAATAATAACGAATTTTAAAAGAAAAAAATCAAATTGACGTTCAATATCGAATTTTGTGATACGTTCAGCTGTCAATTTTCATCGCGCGAGAGAAATCAAAATGCTTTCTTTTCGATATATTGAATTATTCATTTTGATTAAATTAATTAAGAAAATGAAATATACGCTAGTTATATTATTTTAAAGCGATGTTTTATCTGTGTATAGAAAACAGGTGCTTTGATAATTAGTGATAATGTTTATGTGTATTATGTATCTGAAATCAGGATTCCATTAGACTAATAAGAATTCAGAGTCAACTTATATTCCAAAATGGAGACCAGGAGCGTCTCGAGGTAGCGAAAAAAGTAGTTGGCTGATTATCCACAGTTGATTAAAAATAAATTCTGTAGAATGAAAATTTGAATGTAATGGAATAACTATTATGAAAAATTAATTATCAGAAGATTTCCAATATTTTGTTGTTTCCATACATTTAGATCACTGTACGTATTCTCACACTTGTTTGTTCTTGTTGCACCATTAGACCAGTTATTTACTGAGCTCCGTAAACTATTTATGACGTTCGCGTTAGGCATTTTTAAGTTGTTTCATTTTAGGAAGCGTATTTCTTTTTTCCGTGTTCAGTAGGAGGCAAGTACTGCCTCGAATCACGATGGGTTAGTTGCGCTTTTTTACTTTTTTACTCGTGTTTAATTCAAGAAACGCGTCCTCCAATTGTGCACTGTTTTGCAGCGTAATTGTCCTTCTAAACACATGTTAAGGCGAGACAAATACCTAGCTGGTTAGGTACCCCACATAATGAAATATGTTTGTATGAAAAATAATACTAATGAAAAATATCGCCTGTGATTTCTAACGTTCTTTGCAAGTTTTCCAATGTCAACGAGTTTCGATCTGCCTCTGTCTCGAACCAAAAAGTAAAGATCTGATCTCCATATTTTTACCATTTGACCCTTGTATGGGTTGAAGAATCTTACTAAGGTAAGACTTTTATATTTCTTTTCATTGGTATTTTATCGTCGTTATTCCAATATCGGTCGTATTCGTTACACGAGCCCCAGTTACATTTCAAAAGCATTCCGGGTTTAATATTGGATTTTGTTTATATAAAACTTATATTATTTTACGTATTCGATGTACCTTTATTCCACTTTTTTGTTCCAGGAATATTTTATTATATTACTTATCCCTTACAGAAAGTACAAAATTGAAGAATTCGATTTATAGAAGAGTTTATATAATATATACCTACATAGAAAAAAATGATTCAATATATTAAAAATAAAAAATCCAACATGAAGCCCTTATTAAATGGAATTCCTAATAAAATTTACCTACTTCTTCTTAGAATAAATTTTGAACAAGTTAATAAAAAAAAGGATGACAGAGCGGTTAGCGCGCTGATTTTGTAATCCAAACTTTCTGAAACCCCCGAAACTTTCAGAATTTGTGTTTTCCAGATGACAATGCATGTTTAAACTGATTCCAGCTTGATTCATTTGATATTTTGATAAAATTGAACAATTTCGTATTTCAAGCAAAGTAAACAATTATGTTATACTAATTGAATTAAACCTGGGGGGGCAAGACCCGTCAAACGGTGGAATAACCATTATCATGGATTAAAATAATGTTATGGAGTTCTATAAAATCTAAAGATATGAGCTTTAGTTAGTATTTGGGCTTTATCCATGAGCATACGCATACTCCCCCACCACATGGATAGTGGACGTTCTTATTATAATAAGTACATCGTTTTAAAAAAATCCTAAAATGAGATAAATAAATGAAGATCTGGACAATTCATAAATTATTTAATTAGGTAGTAAATTAATTAAAAACATTAAACCTTCATTGGTTCTTGCCTGCGACAAGAACACGAACAAAAAGAAATACAGATACATACTTAATACATATCATAAGCAAAAGAGCGAGATCATTTCCTTCAGATGATTTGTTCAGAATGTTTGAGGTTCTTGACCCGAGACAACTATGTATAACTCAAAACTGCACTAGTACATTTCTATAAAAACATAACTTTACACAACAGATCCCAACAAACACGAATCACTAGACATGCAAATAACATTAACTATACTGTGCCAATTATTTCAATTTCATTTAGACAAAGACCGTTTATATTTATTACCCCACGTATATTTAATAAATAAGACAATAACTTAAAGAAAACACCACATCACAATTCCTCTAAAATTCTTACAAATAAATGGTTATTTGCTTCGGGCAGGTTCTATGTTGAGGAGGTTGTTCACCCTTAATATCTGACTTATGAACTTTTGTTTCCTATTCTTCGTTTCTTTTATTTCATTTCTTATATTTAATCTTAAACTTTACTTCTTAATCTTTTGTCATCTTTTTTTTGACTACTTGAATGTAACATTTAACATCTGTGTACCTTATATATTATGAATCCTCTATGTGTAAATAATTTATATACCTTCTTCTTCTGCTTTAGTTAGGACTGTGTCCTGTTATTCTCGGAGGCCTGCTCTTGTGAAGTGGACGTCCAGCTATCCTTCCATCGTTTGGGTGGTCTTCCAGGGGGTCTGCCATTTGTAATCTCCCCATCCGCTGCCATCCGCTGCCATCCTCACCACTCGATCCGAACCCGCTCTCCCCACATGATCTCTCCAGAATCGTCTTCGTGTTCTTCCCCATCGCACAACATCTCCGAGTTCCTTACTCTGTCAAGAAGTGTTACGTCTGCGATGGGTCGTACAGTCTTCATCTCAGTGGTTCTAAGGAGGTTTTTTGTTCTGGCGGTGTCAGCTCTTGTTTCTATGCCGTATGTCATGATCGGCCTTACACAGGTCTTATAGATCCTTACTGTAGGATCTCACTGGCTCACCACTGCTCTAAGTAGCTCATACCGAGGCACACGTACTCACCGGCTGACGTCACCTGTGCGACTGGCCGATTGACAAACCTTCATATCGCTACTTATGCACATGAGACAGCGTTACATATCTTTTTTTTTTTTTTTTTTAAATATTAGGCAACCCACCCTTATAAGAGTGATTTGTGCCAAATGGAAGAAAAGATAAAAAAATAAGTTATTGAATGTTACGATTTACAGATTAATACAATTGATAAGGATAAATTTGGATATTGCGGAATAAATAGCAAGAGAGTTTAGTGATAAGAGATGCGACATGTTGACTGGTAGAGGGACTTTTAAGTTGGGATAGATGTCATATTCGTAGTGCATCGGGCATTCAAAGAACACGTGATCGAGTGTTTCCAATTCTGCCCCGCATGCACAAGAAGGGTTTTCTTTTATATTTATTTTATAAAGGTGAGAGGCAATTGAGCAATGACCCAATCTCATTCTCGAGATATTAGAGATCTCTCTTTTGGACATTTTTTTTTTATGAAACCATGGAAAAGATGGAATGTTTAATTGGATATTATAGTAGTATGTTCCTTTGGTTTCAGAAGTGATTTTCCACAGGTCTTGCCATTTATTTTTGGCAATGTTACAATGAGAACGAATTGTGTCTTGGATGGAAAGGGAATTGTTAAAATAAGAGGCATCAGAACTGGAGGCTTGTTTTGCTAATTTATCCGCGATCTCGTTCCCATTTATACCTACGTGGGAAGGGATCCATGCTAGTATAATTTCATAGTCTTTTTCTATAAGACTACACATGAGATATCTGATAGAGCAAAGTAGTTCGTTGTCTGGAAATTTAGAGAGATCGTTGGATAAGGATTTGAGGGAACTTAAGCAATCAGAAAGGATCAGAATTTTTGAATGGGGAAGAGAGTCTAGAAGTTTTAATGCTTCTCTTATCGCCAAACACTCCGCTGAATAGACAGATGACCCAGGGGGAAGCTTAAAGAGAAGTTCAGTATTTAAGGAAGGAATGTACACTGCGGAGCCACATGGTCCATTTGGATACATTTTTGACCCATCAGTATAAATTTTAAGATGTGACGGCCATTTAGAATTTACTATGTTATTGAAGATTTTGTTAATGGTGTGGGGGGGTAATTGAGTCGATTTGTTGATGCCAATATTTTCAATTATATTGGGAATAATGAAATTAACCTTAAAGGGAGTTTGGTAGTATGGCAGGCAAGAATAGTTAGGAGAATCGGTTATTCTATCACGGAGCTTTAAATATGCTAAGCATAAGTGAGGATATGGTTTTTTGGCCCAGAATCTAGTGGATTGACATAGAGATAGCAAGGATGATAGTTTACGCATGATGGGGTGTGTATTAATATTTATCCGCTTTGTGAGAAATTTGACTGCCAATAATTCTCTACGAAGATTAAGAGGTATGTCTAGTGCCTCCACTTGAAGAGCATTAATGGGTGTTGAACGCATAGCGCCGAGAACCAGTCTCAGGCCCTTTGATTGAATTCTTTCAAGTTTAAGTTGAAGAAATGAAGGGATCGGGTCCCAAAGAAAGCTACCAAAATCAAGGACACCACGAACCAGAGAATTGTAAAGGATTTTCATGCATGATGGGTGAGAACCCCACCACACTCGGGAAACGGCTCGAAGAGGGTTTAAATTTCTTTCGCATTTGGCAATAGCATGCTCAATGTGAGGTTTCCATGACATTTTTCTGTCTAAAATTAAGCCCAGAAATTTAACTTGATTTAACACGGGAATTTTAATATTGTCAATAATTATATTTACTGTGGGAGTTTTGTGTTTACGAGTAAAAATTACAACCTTACTTTTTTGAGGGGAAACCTGGAGACCATTTTTAAGAGCCCATTTGTTTATTATTTTGATAGCCATAGTTAAATCCTTTACGGATATATCAATAAATTTATTTGAAACATATATGCTAATGTCGTCAGCATAATTAACAAAGGAAACCTTATCAGGGAGTTTCGATTCGAGATCTGAACAGTAGACATTAAATAAAATAGGACTTTATACGGAGCCCTGAGGTAATCCTTTCCATATGGTTCTTGATATATTTATATTATTTCTATTGATATTAATAGTGCGTTCGGAAAATATGTTATGAATGAGACGACACAGTTGATCCGGAATACCTATTGTAGATAATTTATTTTTCAGTACAGGAAGCTGAACGTTATCATATGCGCCAGATATATCTAAAAAGGCTGCTGCAGTAGATTCTTGTTTAGAGAAAGCAGTCCGAATGTCAGTTGTTAAAATACTCAGGTTATCAAGACAAGATTTTGATTTTCGGAAACCAAATTGTGAAGTCGAAAGAAGGTTATTATGTTCTATATACCAATCTAATCGTTTTTTCAACATACGCTCTAATAATTTTAAGAAACAAGATGAAAGTGCAATAGGTCTATAGGAAGAACCAAGTTTTGCATCTTTACCCGGTTTCAAAATTGGAATAACTATCTGGGTCTTCCATTCTGAAGGTACGAAACCTATTTGTAAAATTAGGTTGTACATATCTAAAAGGTATGACAGAAGATTAGCAGGAAATTTTTGAAAAAATATATTTGAAATACCATCCACTCCTGGAGCCGTATAACATAATGACTGAATTTGAATTAATAATTCTTCTATTTTAAATGGAGAGGTTAGCCAGGAGGCGGGCTGTGAATTATGAGAAGAGTTGCATACCTCTTCAAAGCTTGGAACGTAGGCAGGGGCCAAATTATCGGTAAATGACATTATCCAGTCATCCTGGGAGTTAGTATATGTAGGAGAATATGATGCACGAAATCTATGAATTTTATTCCAGATTTGAGAAGAAGAAGATTCTGGAGAAAGGGAATTACAGAAGTCATACCAGCCTTGACGTTTTTTTTTTCTTAAAGTTTTCTTAGTTAATGCTTGAATATTTTTTGCATTAAGAAAATTGGACAGTGACATATTTTTCCTGTATTTTTTCATGGCTTTTTTTCTCTCTAGAATGAGTTCTGAGCATTCGTCGTCCCACCATGGCGGGAGAGTTTTAGATTTTTTCGATTTTTTTTTTTGGAATGCAAGACTCGGCAGCTGATTTAATAACTGATAATAGTTTAGAGAAAATTGTATTTAAATCCGCTGGAAACATAAGAGGTGGAAGAGTGCTAACGGATTCTTCTAAGATTTTATGGAAGTTATACCAATCTGCTAAATTCAATTTGAATTTACTGACTTTTGTATATGTTGTTGAAAACGATGGACTAGGAGAATAGTTTAGAATTATTGGGAAATGGTCACTAGAAAAGGTGTCATCCATGACGGTCCAGGAAGTGGAGGTAGCAAGATTGGTAGAACACAAGGAAAGGTCAACTGCACTTTGATTTTGTGATGGTGAAGTAAATCTAGTTGGTGAGCCATTGTTCAAGATACACATATTATTATCATCGCAAAACGTCAAAATTGAGTCGCCTGAACTGTCTTGAGAAACACATCCCCAGGAAGGCGAGTGGGCATTAAAGTCACCTAATATAAATATTTGAGAGGAACATAATGATATCAATAAATTCCAGTAGTTAGGATCAAAAAAAGTGTTAGGTGGACAGTAAGTTGAGATGTAACTTATATTATTTATGTTAGCAGCAACTATTTGGATATTAGAATGTGAGGGGATATTTATTACTTATTACGTTATATGGCAATGAAGATTTAAATATTAACGCAGCTCCTCCATGAGCATCATATCGATCGTCTCGCAGAATCGTGTAACCGGGGATAAAAAAATCGGATCCTTGTTTAAGCCAGGTCTCTGATACCGCAGCAATATTAATATTGTATGTTTTTAAAATATAGCAAAAGTCTATTTTATTCGAAACTAGACTTCTGCTGTTCCATTGTAATATGCAGATTGAGTTATTATTCTTTGTTTTTGGATGTGAAGCCATTATATTGCACTAGATCGTTGAGGAATGGAAGAGAGTTGGCAGCGTAGGACGGTAAGTTATCGATGTCAGAAAATAAAGAAATTAGGATTTGGGCTATCATGGGGATGATTGACGTCAGGTCGTTGGATTTGTTGAAAGGTTCTGGGTTGCAACGCATGTTTTTGCCAATGGCGCAGCCGTCACTAGGCATTGTAGCTTGGCCATTTGTGTATGAAAGAAGATTTTCATGACTGGCTTTGTCAAAATGTGGAGAAACTTTAGGTCTTTGTTCTTTCGGAATGTTTTTAAGAGTCATTTTAAAGGATTGATTACGTGAAGGAATGGAAATAGGCATGGAGGAAGAAGCCGATGTAGCTTCTGTGTAACTCATTTTACTTGTTGGGTATAATTTTGACGCTTCTACGTAAGAAATGTTTTCGGAGGCCATTGAGTGTTTAATGTTTTTTTGTCTCGAAAATTCGGGACAAAAGAGACTAGAAGCAGGATGAGCACCGGAACAATTAATACAAACAGGTTTTGTTGATGCACAGGTTTCCCCCAAATGGGATTCCCCACATTTGAAGCATCGAGGCTGAGAACGGCATTGGGATTTAGTGTGACCGTAACGGCAACATCGGAAACAAAGAACTGTTGGGAATGTATATAGCTCAACTGGCAAAGAGTTATAGTAGAGGTAGACGTTCTTCGGAAGAGTCTGACCTTCAAAGGTCAAAACAACCGTTTGAGAGGGTTTCCATTCGATAGATCCAGACGAGGAATCTTTATAATTCAAACGTCTGGCTTTGATTATTTTTCCAAATTGGGATGGCACAGACACATTTTCTATAATGTCATCATTTGACAGTTCGGTGGAGATGCCTCTTACTAAGCCCATTTTTGTAAGTTTAAAAGATGGAATATATGCTTTAAGGTTATTAGAGGTAAGAATTGAAGAATCTACAAAGGAATTAGCAGCATTGGGGTTTGTGAAGGAGACGGAAATCTTGTTTCTTCCCTCGGCTTTGACACCGCCGGGAGAGACATTAACAATTTTGTTTTTGTAGAGGATTTGGCCGAATTTCATAGGGTGCAGAGAAGCATCATTGTCCACATTCTGGACATAAACCAAAAAGGGGGGGAGAGAGTTACTGCTGTACTTCAGATTTAAGGGACTAGCGTGAGAAGCTTCAGATACATCAGGATACTTGGAAGTAGGGGAAGAAGGAGAAGGAAAATCGTTTCCTTCGCGTCTTCTTTTATTAGGTTTTGCGGCAGAGGAATTCGGTTGGATTGTTATGTCGTCAGGAGGGTCAGGAGGTTTTTGGATTTCTTCCATTATGACAAGATCGAAACAAAAATAAAAATTTCACTAACAAAAAGAATAACAAAGTTAAATAAGATAGGAATGCACCTATATATGTATATAAATAAACGAAAATTCGTTACCACGAACGGAATAAATAAATCAAAATAAAAATCAAAAGATAAATAAGTAATATAGGTATAGAATAACTGAAAAAGAATAAATTTTACATAGAAATGAGAAAGAAAAACAACAAACAACAATACGATTATAAAGAAAAAATCACTTCCCTTTGAGAGATTCCAACACCAGAAAATCACGGAACAATAATATCACTTAACGGCGAGTGTGGCGGCGAGTGAGCATACTAACACAACCTCCCTTCGCGGTGGCAGCGATACAACTGAGCGTTACATATCTATTGTATAGATACTACAAACACTACATCCCTTCCTTATTTACATTTTTATAAGAGTTATAAAATAAAGATTTCAGTTTACATCTGGCATCTGCTATCAACGCATTAATCAATACCAGTTTAATATCAATCTTTAATAAACTCACTGTTCAGTAGTAGGGCTAATAATTGTTTCTTTATTAGGTAAATTACCATTGTTCAGCTCGGTATCATCTTGAACCGACTTCCATTGCCCTTCTATTTTCGTTAGATGAATAATGCTCCTGCGCAGCCTTTGCCCAGTTTCCTCATTCCTTATCCTTATATTGCCACCAGATACATCTTCCACTATAAGTGGTTAAATACTAAATTTAGTCGACAGATCGTTCGTTTTCTCCATATCCATAATGTAACCCTTATCTCCTGTCACTATTTTTTTTTTTTTGGTTCTGAGCTCTCCTATTTCTGTCTCTGTATTCCTTCTCCTTCTCTTTTTGCCTTTATCCCTATTTCTGACTTTCGGGTTTTAGATTAGACTTCGAGTATGAGAATATACAAGTCTTTTATCATAGGAATTTTGTCTTCATTCTGTCTTTTGATGAAACATTCTGATGGCATATTTTCAGTTACAGAGTGCGGAGCGGATTCGTATTTTAATAATTATTCGCAAAGCGCTTCATTTATGTCTGTTTCTTCCATTTTGCAGATTTAATGGTGTTTTAATATGTCTCAGTTTTGACGTTCAACTTTGCCATTCATTTGTGACCAATGCGGGATGATATGGAATAGCATGATGTTACATCTCTCACAGCACTTTAAATTCTTCACAAATTGTCACCAGTGATCGATTCTGGGTAACCCAGACGACTGAAAATTTCAATAAGAATTTTAATAATTTGTGAACTTGTGATTGTCCTTGTTATTTTTATTTCCTTATATCGACTGTAGTAATTGACTACAACTAATAGGTAATAGACCTAATAATTTCATTGCAATATCAGTCCATGGTTCTGCAGAAAGTTCTCAGTGTTTCATTATCACAGGGAGATCTCTTTACAGCTACGACATATCTTTACTATTGTCTCTTTACAGCACTTTACCAAGGATTTTGCGTCCTTATCCATTCTTGGCCACTACACTTTGCACCTTAATCGTCACTTCATGGCGACAATAACAGGGAGCCTTTCGTGGAATGTATCTAATACTTGTTTCCTGAGTCTTTGAGGAATGACAATTCTGTTTCCTCTTAATAGTTTTTTTTTTTTTGGATACCTGACTCTTTTAGAAAACTTGATAGTCCTTTATCGATTCGTCCCTCTGGTTATCGTAAGTACCTTTTTTCACCTTGGCTATTTCTGTATCGTTTCCTGAACATGCAATATCTAGTATAGGGGTTGCATGCGGTTTTGCCTGTTATACATAGTCTATGCCAAGTGCGTTTGTTTTATTTATCAGTGTTCTGTTTTCGTGGGCTCTCATGCCCATTTTTATATATTTGCACAAAACTGCTCCAAGTTCCTTATCTTAATAGGCGTGATGACAGTAAGAAAAAATCATAAAAATTATGATTTTATAAAATATAATATGTTATAAAGATTTGAAAAAATATATTTATTTTCATTTTAAAAGAGCGAATAATATTAATATTATTAAAATAAAAATACAAAATATGTTAGTCCGCCATTTTATGTGAAACACCAATCAGAGCGCATGACGTCACCATATTGCTACTGTCATATTGTGTTGTTCGAAATGGCTATTTTTTTCATAACAAGCTATATGGAATATGCTGCTTATTTTTAACATGCTATTTTTATTTATTGATTTATTTGGTTTATTTGGGACAATAAACCAAATAATATCGCTATCCGCTCTATTGAATCGTTGACGCATCTGTTATAACACGCACCGAGTATTGTAACGTGGTGGAAAATATTTAACGTTTCAGAAATAAATAACTTGGTGGCTTTCATTGCTTGATTATAAAATAAAATTATGTTATTATATTGTTTCTTTGATTTTGTTATGTACAGTAATGATGATGTTTGTGGGAGTTGTACAGTGTTATATGAGGTTGAAATAGAAATACACAATGTATTTATTATGATGAATCTAGTAGATCAGAATATAATAAGATATACATATGGGATAAATGTTATGATTCATATACATATAATGATTAATATATTAAAAAAAAATATAATGTAATGTAATAGGTGTGATGACTGTAAGAAAAAAATCATTGAAATTATGATTTTAAAAAATAAAATAGGTTATAAAGATTTAAAAAATGTACTTATTTTCATTTTAAAGGAGTGAATAATAATAATATTATAAATATAAAACTACAAAATGTGTAAGTCCGCCATTTTATGAGAAAAAACAATCAGAGCGCACGACGTCATAGTATGGTCGCGTCAATTCTTCTGATAGTCTTCAATACAATATACGCATTAATTGTCGGTCTGGACTATGTTTATTTTGGTGTTATCGATATATTAATATTTTAATTAGATACTTAAAACTAAAACAAAACAAATATAAATGGAACAAGGATTCATCAAAGCAAATAGTTACAATTTACCTAGATACTCGTCTACCTATCGGGGGACACTATGGGCCGGTATTACAGTGTCAGTTTAAGAGCTAAACTCAAGTTTTACAAAAATATAGCGTATTACAGTGTCCGTTTAGACCTAATCTTCCCTCAAATACGTCACTAAAACGACAAATATTTAACTCAACGTTTCTGGCAGATTAAGTAATTAACTGTGAGTCAACTGTCATTTGCTAGGCAACTCGTGTAGTTTCAGTTTCTATCACTAGAGGCGTTAGGCAACGTGTGTAGATTCAGTGTTGTATCACTAAAGGCGTTAGTTATATCGAAGGTGGCGCCACATAACAAAACAAACTGACAGCCGTATTGAAACGAACACGGGCATTTAAAAGCATTATTTTGGTGAAAAAAATTAAATTTACCATGTTGAATAATAAAACAATGGTATTTAAAGTCGTAGCGTCCCGTTTTGTATTTCGTATTATTTGAGGTTATTTAAATTTGACAGATAATAACCACAGAAAAAGTGAAATATGTCTATAATTGAAGATTTAGTAACTGACATGTCATATTGCACTGTAATACGGAAATGGATTCAATCTCCCCTTAACATTAATCTTGAGTTTGGCAAACTCAATGAGTTTAGGGCCGACTGTAATATCGGGCCTATGTTAATTGTATTTTGTATGTAACTTAGTTTTTATTGAATAAATAAATAAATAATGAACGCTCGCAACGTATGGTAAACTAATTTAGTTTTAGTATTCTACAATTTTGTCACGCGATGGTGAGCTGACGAACGTTCGACATGTTATGATGCTGGTCACTGCCAAACTAAACTAGCAAGCTATATTTTTTTCATGCAATGAAGCGATTTGCGAAACGACGGCGATTACGCGAAGCATGCGTTTTAAAACATCGTTACAATTTTAGCAGCATACGAATTATTACATAGCGCTCGTTATTTGTATTGTGTTCATAACAAGCTTTATTTATCTGCTATCGTTATTTTTAGCAATAGCAGCCATAGTAGTTATTTTTCTGCCTGTCTTAACTACTCTTAACTAGAATGGAACTTTTGATGGTCGGATATTTCTTTGCGTCGAACAAAGACTTTTGTTCATCAGAATTTCGAAACGTAAAAACTTAATAATAAATACATATAAGTACTTTATTTATCTGTAATTTAAATACAACTTACATCTCGAAAATCGATAAAATATGCTCCTTCTTCTCTCTACATTATGTGTTCATAAGCTAAAAACATACGCGGGAAACGTATGATGGCCTATTTTGACGTTTGGACATTAATGAAGTTCTTTATATGCTTATTGCCTAAATAATGGTAAATATTATATTATTGAGAGCTAAAAGTGGGGGAACAAATACTGTACTTCATTGTAAACGCGTACTTAATAAAATACACTTGTGTCTCGCCGTGCGAAATTTAATCACTTATTTCTCTTTTTTTTCGCGTGGGACGAAAACATATACCTCAGTAGGTGTTTTTTTCGTCGTGTTTGTACATTTAGGGACCGCACAACACTTATGCACTTTTGAATTGATTATAAATACACAAATCGTCCTAGAATACATATATTACATATAGTAGTGATATGCAGTTTACAATATCGTGACGTCACCGTCAGGGTCGGCAGGCGCCATGATACTACAAGCGTTTTTTGGCGTAAATGTCAAATTTGATTTTAAAATGGCGATTTTTGCTACTAAACCTTTATTTTATGTAGAAATGTATATATATTTGAAAACAGTGAATGCGTAAAAACATCGTGAGATAGTTTTTCAAAATTAGTCATCATGCCTATTCTTTCAAGAACTAAAGAATCAACATTTTCTCTAAGTGTTTTTGTAAAAGTTCTGATGCTCAAATAATTTAAGAAAATATTCGTTTAAACATACCACTGATGGCTATAAAGGTTGTCATATGTCATGAATCAGGGCGAAGTTCTAATTGATGGAAAGCGATCCAGTCATGTCTCTATATTTTCTTTTCTTTTCTTATGGTAGTAAGTACTCCATGCAGAGTATTGGATAGTTAGCTCTGAATATGATAGATTTTGCACGTCACCATATCTTTCCGTATAATTTCTTGGTTTTATATATAAATACATTAATATACATACATTTCTGTTTGTTTATTCTATTCTGACATTTTCCACATCATCTATGACACATTTCGCTTTTGCTGGACACTTAAAATCTTGTTATACTTAGGAAAAGGCAATAAACAGACATCATCTTAATATTCATTCAAGTTGCCATAATATTCTCTATTACATTAGTGGCGTCAGGGCGAATAGGAAAATGGTCTCTTATATTCTAGCAATCTTAACCCCACCGATGCGTTGTTTCTTTCAAGATCAAATTTATTGTGTGACTGTAATAAGCTTGACATTTTGATATCTTTTGGATGTCTGAATAGAATATCTCCAATTCAATAGGAGTCTACATCAAATTGAATAAAAGTCCAATTCCTGCAATTTCATGTAAATCTGCCTCCATTTTAATGGAAGGCCACACTCAAAAAATGTAGTTGTTAAAAATAAATGATTTGCTGCTAATAATAACCAAGCAACTTTGTTAATATAGTACCTGCAAAGTTCGTTGCTAAAAATTGCCAAGTAAATGGTCTGCTAATTTTAACCGAGTAGCTTTGTTAACAATCTGTCAAAATTAATCTAGTAACTTGGTTAACCACGGACAACTTTGTATAATCAGCCAAGTAACCTGTCAAAACTTAACCTACTAACTTTGTAATATCAGCAAAGTAACTGTCAAATTCAACCAACCTAGTTGGCTAATTTCTATCAACTTACTCGGTAATCTGAACTAATTCATTCAGTATCCACAACAAACAACTTGGCTAATTTCAATCTACTAATCGGTAATCTGAACTAATTCATTCAGTATCCACAGCAAACAACTTGGTTTGATTTAATTAACTACTCAGTAATCTGAACTAATTCATTCAGTATCCACAGCAAACAACTTGGTTAAATTCAATCTACTACTCAGTAATGTGAACTAATTCATTCAGTATCCACAGCAAACAACTTGGTTAAATTCAATCTACTACTCAGTAATGTGAACTAATTCATTCAGTATCCACAGCAAACAACTTGGTTAGATTTAATCAACTCACTCAGTATTCTGAATTAATTTATTCTGTAGCCACAGCAAAGCTACTTGGCTATTTTCAATCTACTTACTCAGTATTCTGCTAATTTACACAGGTAGGATATTTGGAGTGAAATAAAATACAGGTTTCATTCAAAATTTCATTTATTGCACAGGAATGTGATTTATTGTATTAAAAAAATATTATATTTCTAATACATAGAGACATATTAAACATAATAAATATAAAAAAAACATCTTTTTATTCTCAAGAGTACATAATTTTTATTTCATGCAAGTTAGGTTGGTTCTGAAAATGCCAAAAAAACAACAAATTCTGGGTTTCAGATAATTTAAATTAGGTATGAACTCTTTTCATGTAGGTACATGCGATAGTTACCTTTTCTAAAAATTGCTGAAATTGACGATACAACCCTTTCAAAAAGAATTTTGTGGATAAACGAGTCAAAATTTACTAGCGAGGGGATTATAAACCTTCACAATTTATATGCATGTGGTCTAATGAGAATCCTGCGTGGCCCGTTTAGTGTACTTTCAGAGAAAATTTAGAGTCAATGTTTGGGCAGGAGTGATAGGCAATATTATCGTGGGACCATACTACTAGCTGGACAACCTTAATGGTATAAATTACATGGATTTCCTTCAAAACAACTTGTTGTGTCCGGTTCACTATGCAATAGTATGCCAATTCCCGGATTGGAAGTCTAGGCCCCATTCCGTGGCCCGCACAATCCCCAGAGCTATCGCCACTTGATTTCTATACCTATTTTGTACAGATAATGCAAACATCTTATCTTCTTCAGAATATTTTCAATGAAATTTATTACGTCTAATATTCTGCTCTTGGTTTTCAAGAAAATATTTTACAACTAGAGGCAGCTCATTCAGATATGACCATTCACCCTTTTTTAAACATTTTTTCAATACCAGGACACGTCTTTTTAAAGATATATGTTTCCGCAAACAATTATTTGTTTTCTTGCGAGTGAACGAAGAACGCCTGACGAAGAAAATATACAAATCTGACAGGAACGGAATAAGAGGTCGCGGGCGCCCTAGAAAAGGATGGCACGACCATGTAAACGAGGGGCAGCTGCACAGATGTGCGGTGGTCTGTTGTTGTCCACAGTCACATGTCGTTGGTATTCCCTGTTGCAGGAAGCCCCATGTAGACAGGTTATCCAATGTTCTCCCAACGCCCGTCCTCAGTCTGTTTAGTGTCTTCCACGTACGTCACTCCACGTTGTGGCCCGGGGGAAGACTCTCTTTAAGACTCTCCACTGAATTCTGGCTGCATGTTGTTTTTTCATCTTGCCTCCTTCTATAATGAAACAAGAAATGTTTAATAACAATGATGCATTTAATTTCTATCAGACCATCATGGAGAAATGCAGTCGTGGTACCTTTGTATTAAAGTAAAGGCTCAAAGCTCGACTGCAAAAACTATAGAGCCATAAGTTTGTTAAAATTGAGTACTGTTATAGTGCGAGATTTGATGTATGCAGACGATAAAGTTCTGTTAGCAGTAAGTATGGAAGATCTACAGTATCTTGTAAGTATGGTATATGAATATCCGTATCCATACACCGTACCTACGCCATACATACAAACACATCATGATGAAAAACTCAGTGTGCACTCTCTACATGATATCCGTTGAGTAATTGATGTAAAAAATATGCTTAAAAATTGTGAAATCATGACTCTCCACTATTCCATAGTGTTACACCTTTATAATCAATATTTAAATAAATAAATAAAATATAAACTTTGTTTAACTTACTTTTCGAGGAACGTCCTGTGGATTACATGGAAATGTAGATACATAGGGCGACAAACGTCGAGCGAGGTTCAGGAACTGAAAACATACACAGTTCATTAAGTAGTTAATACATCAACAATATACCATCACGCCAGGTCCCTTGCGGGATAGGCAGAAAAGAGAACCGAATGCCACATTTTTCTATCTTGGCATACATTCATCGCCTCGTCAACATTCATGCATATTCTCATACATGTTCGTCTATTGTTCACACTTCTAACATTTCTGTCTTTCAGAATATCGTTCACATGGTCATGCCATCCCTTTATTGGGCGGCCCCGACCTTTCATTCCATTCCTCTCCGCAATGTTTATTTTTTTCGTCAGGCGTTCCTCATTCATTCTTCCCATGTGGA
Source organism: Molanna angustata (assembly GCA_963576475.1). NCBI lineage: Eukaryota > Metazoa > Arthropoda > Insecta > Trichoptera > Molannidae > Molanna > Molanna angustata. The sequence continues at coordinate 15,812,267 of OY754978.1, read as the reverse complement.
CAAACCATCTCAATGTGTTCACTTCCATTCTATTATTGATATCTTTCTTCATCTTACATTATTTCCTAATGTCCTCATTTCTTATCCTGCCACAAATCAAGTATTTGCAAGTAATACATCAAGTGTTTGCTATAGGTACATTTATTGCAATTAAATATTTTATTTAACTTACTTATGATGGATGTGGAAAGAGTGGTGAACTTGAGTGGACAATCGTAAGCGGGTATTATCTGGGATGAGACGGTATCCATTGATGTTGACACATAAATGAGTTCTGTAAAAACAAATGTAGAGCGAGCGTTAATCTGTTATTTTCTTACAACTTTGAATTTATTTAATAGCATGATATCACACTGTACAACTTACCATTTCATCATTCGTCCTTTTCCTCATGACTGAGGATAGCGGCTGTAGTCTGTCGCCACACGTATGGCCCGCCTCCATGCCAATCTATTTTTGGCTGAACGCAGAGCACCAGTCACCGAAGACCCCGTCCCTCCACGCTGCCCATCACAACAAGCTTCTCGAGGCAGTCTGGTTCCCTTCTGGCAATGTGTCCAAAGAATTGAAGGATACGTCTGTAACATATCGTCGATAGACGATCCTCGATCCTTAGCTCGTCTAGAATTGACACATTGGTTCTTCTGGGTGTCCATTTATATTTTTCCAATATTGTCGTTAATTCCGTTGAACCACAAGAACATTGATGTGGCATTTGATAACATTGACAACATTGATGTGGTATTTTTAAATAATAAAAATAACACCATTACACCACACAATTTAAAACAAAACAGCAAGACACAAAAATATTTGAACAAGAAAACACGTCGTTTTGAGCAGTTTTGAGTTTTGACAGAAGACCAAAGCGAAACGGTTGCGCGTAATACATATTATTGCCAGAACAAAAAAAAATTCAACATCATTTCAGACATTTCAGTTCTTTCCAGTAAATAAATTCATCTGAATATTTTTAATAAACGCAACATATGTAAAAAAATAAGAAATAACAATTATTTTAATAAATAAAGTAGTTAATGTATTCCATCATGAGAATAAGTAGATATTAAAACGAAATACCATTTTTATATATGGTCATTCCACCAATATCAACCACCGAAACGTAAATATTTGACATGTCGCTTTATACACAAATAGAACGTAGAATCTAACCTTAAAATTTACTAAATACAATATTCGTCAACATTATTATTGAATGAAATTGTTTATTTTTCAGTGTGTTAATTCAAGAAATGATGTTAAGAAATTGATCCTAATTTTCTATAACAGTTTTACGTTCCCGAGGTTTTTTCTTAAAAACAATTTTGTAATATGAAAGTGTAGTTCTTTTAGGATCGTTTTATCATTATCAGTATACTATACAAGTCATTCCTGTGACAGGCTCCAAATACAACGAAATTAATATGTTTTAAAATTAATGAAACGCATTTTTTCAAGTTAGCCAGTGTGATATTTTTTTTAATATTAAAATGACAAATGAAAGAATAAATCATGAATATTAAGTTCAAGCATATCAAAATAATAATAGGTATACATCTGCAAAAAAATTTGCTGTCTAACTTGCTTAACTCAGAAAGTATGTTGCCTTAGTATGAAGCAGTGCTCAACTGCAACACAATCGCTGTCAACGTTAATTCAGTTGCAATATGGATTTCGAGGAGGAAACATTATTTATTCTACTATAAAATAACTGACCTACATGGGCACATCCAACATTGAAAATACTGAATATTTCACACTTTTGTATCCATTACAGAAAAATACAACAAAATCTTTTTAACTGATGTCAATGAAGAACTGACTCATATTTAATTTTATTTATTTTGTTCTTTTTATTTTTTTAAATATATTATTTCATATTTTATTTATTTATGAAATAAAAAATGAAATAAAAATTAGGAAACGGACACCGTTATAAGAAAAAGTATTTCTCCTAAAGAAAGTCTAGCAATTGTAGTGGTCAGATTGAAGAAGTTGTGTATTGCTGTCACAACTAATCTAAGAATTTAGCTACACGGCGAAATTCGACCGCAATCCGACTGCTCATTTTGGCTACGACTGCTCAAGCGGTTAGTGTTTTGTAAACAAGAATTTTGCACTGGAACTGCAAACATCCGTGCTGCAACAGTTTGAAACAGCCAACCCCGACTGTTTCAAGCACTTTCTATGGCGACCCATAGTCTTTTAACATTTTATAAATAACAATTGAGTGAAAAATCCATATATTATTTATATTCCGAATGACACATCATGCCAATCAAAATATTTAGAAACCAGAGGAAGCAGCTATCTTAAATGCGCTGGAAGAGATTGCAGAGATGTTGAGTTTATTAAAGAATACTATATATCAGGGGTGGCCAACCGGTTGATCGCGATCGATCTGTCGATCGCGACTATTAGTCCAGTCGATCGTGGCAAGGCAAAAAATATAAACATACATAAATACGTAGAACAGATTGCGCAACGTAATCACCAACTGCTGCACCCATCACGTTACGTTCACGTTGTCACGTTACTTTATTTATCTAGATTTCTGGGCATTGGTTTCCAACGAGAAATATCCATGTTTGAAGAAATGTGTTGAACAATATTGCATTTGTGTTTTGGTTCAACATATTTATGTGAGTCAGCATTTTCCTACTCAAAGCAAACAAAAAATAAACACCGTTCTCGCTTGACAGACGCTCATACACTGGATTCTTTAAGGTTAGCAATTTCCAACTACAAACCTGATTTTGCTAATCTAACGGAAGATGCTCAGACGCAGTGCTCACACTAATATACAAGTAGTTACTAAGAATAATTTTCAGTTTTATGTTTTCCCTCTTAATAAAATTTAAAAAATACTACTTAATTTTGTACTGAACCATGCTGTTTCATTTTAAATTTCAAGAAGTATGTAATTGGTAGATCGCACAGGGCTTCCTCAGTAAACAGTAGATCTTGGATCTAATCAAGTCGGCCACCCCTGCTATATATAATATATTATCATGCAAGTATTAATAACAAAAGCGTTGTTCCTATCTAAAGATCTGCAACCATACTATGGATAGTATGCCATGTCCTAGTAGACTTGCATAGTATGGTGAAAATGAATACATTATCACACTGCCTACAGTTATAAGCAAATAACTTGAGAAATCACATGGGCTGCGTAGAGCGTCAATTTGGGTATTTTGCTTAGGTTGTACACCTATATGCAACCATCCACGATGAAAATTCTCAAGTAATTCCCTCAAGAGTATACTTACTCTATTTTGATATAAGTATATTTACTTTGTTTTATTTTTTTTCACATGGAGAAAATGTATTTGCAGTCTAAATGAGGTTTGATAAATATATAGTATGCAGACAAGTTCATTGAATATAAATATTTTTTTTTTTACTATCATAGTTCACTACCAGGATTATTCAGCCCTTATGGTTTTAACACAAACTACATTGTTAACATTAATAATATATATATTGATAACACTAATAACATATTGACCCTTCTTCTTGTTACTCTAGGATTTGTGTTAAAATATAACTTGTTTAATATCGTTGGGACATAAAGTTAACCGTTTATGATTTTAAGCAACACAAACAGAACGGCCAACTCTCTCCTCCTGCACAGGCTGTTCATTCCAAAGAATAAGTTAATTGATTGTGTCACACTGAATTTCCATTGAAATCCTTATATTCTTTAGTTAATATCATAGTGAGGTGACCAGACAGTTGAGCAGTTGATATTCAATGATGCTGAGAGTATAGTGCAATGATTATCTATTTATTTAATTTGTGTATGGTCATAGTATGGGTAGGCTATAGTTAGTCTACATATAAAGCCTAATATTCTGTATGCTTTCCCCAGCATGGCATCAACATGAATATTAAACAACAATCCAATATCAAACGATTGACTCACACTTTTCAAATGGGTGTATGTTAATGTTACATATTTATGTAGATATTTATTTTATTATTTGTGAATGTTATAAACTGACATTAACTAATATTGAAGTTATGAGTTATTTATATTAGTTATATTAACTAATACATACATACCTAAACACAATAACCATATTGGGGCAGAGAAAACCAAACACCACAAAACCAATCTTGACAAATCAATGATCTTGACATAATTGGACATAATACATTCTTTACATTCATTAATTGCCCCATTATGGTCTCTTATTATTCATCCAGCTTTAACATCAAAATAGTATAAACATCTTTACATTACATCTCAAATGTAAATATTAGCAAATTAACACAAGATATTTGTGAATAATAATGATAATCTTTGACGAATATCTCATCTTAATTCAACTTAATTCAATTATTTTTCAGTGTCACATGTCTAATTTGACGAGTATTATACTTTACTTAATCATTTTTTAATGTGACATATCATATTTGGCGAGAATTATACTTTATATAATATTTTTTTTAATATATCGTGTCAAATTTGAGAAATATTAATATTTTTATGTATAAAATGTCAAATTTGACAGATGCCAAATACAAAATGTCCGTATAGGTACCTGTTACTCGGTAAAATTTAAACAAGTACATTGCTATTGGTAAGCAACTTCATTCTAACAGTATTATATTCGCAAATAATAACCAAGTGCAACTTTGTTATTTTTAATCATGTATAGGTCAATAACTACCAACATGACTTTTTACATTGCTATTGGTAACCAACTACACGTTAACAGTATTCAATTGTTAGATAATAGCCAAGTGCAACTTTGTTATTTTTAATCATATATTGGTTAATAACTACCAATATGACTTTAACCGAGCCAAAAAGGTACTTTGCTAACTTTAGATTTTTTCAGTGCAATCGCTCAAATATTATCTGAATCTATCTCAAATTTCATGAAAATCCAAGAACTCCAATTTAATGGATGTCTCATAATTTCAATTTAATGGAATTCTCGTAATTCCAATTTAACGGAATTCTACCTCCAATTTAATGGAAGTCCGTTACCTCCAATTAAATGGAAGTCTCATAATTTCAATGTAATGGAAAACTACTTACCTTCAATTGAATGGAAGTCCAATACCTCCAATTTAATGGAACTCTCATTATTCCAATTTAATGGAATTCTACCTCCAATTTAATGGAAGTCTCGTAATTCCAATTTAATGGAATTCTACCTCCAATTTAATGGAAGTCTCGTAATTCCAATTTAATGGAATTCCACCTCCAATTTAATGGAAGTCTCACAATTCCAATTTAATGGAATTCTACCTCCAATTTAATGGAATTCTCGTAATTCCAATTTAATGGAATTCTACCTCCAATTTAATGGAAGTCTCGAAATTCCAATTTAATGGAATTCCACCTCCAATTTAATGGAAGTCTCACAATTCCAATTTAATGGAATTCTCGTAATTCCAATTTAATGGAATTCTCGTGTTTCCAATTTAATGGAAGTCTTACAATTCCAATTTAATGGAATTCCACTTCCAATTTAATGGAAGTCTCACAATTCCAATTTAATGGAATTCTACCACCAATTGAATGGAAGTCTACTATCTACATTCCCTAAACCAAGCAAACTGCTTGTTCTTTAGGCGAATAAAATCGGTCGAGGCAGGATTCGTATTGGTGACCACTGGGTTTCTAACCCAACGCTCAAACCCTTTGCCACCGACATACCTGGAGTAGCTTCTTCTTCTGGTGCCCTGTCAGAAATCCTCTACGTTAGCGATAACCCTGAAGAATTCTTCCTTGTTCTGTGCTGCCCGGAATATCCGCTTCACTGTTCTGAAGTTGAAACTACTGAAAACTCAAATAAAAAGACGCAATACCAATAATGTAATAATAATAACTATTACACTTTCTTGCACTCTGCGCAAGTTCACTGCGATTTGACAATGTCTTCCAATTATATACCGCTTCCAGCCCAGAGAAGCCAGAATTGCGAGAAAAACAATTTTATATAATTTACCCTCTGCTGGGGATCGAACCCAAGACACCCGCAGAGAAACGGCTAACCAACAATTATTAAACATTTAAGTGTGACGACGCATGTATGTATATTTTATTAGCAGCCTTCAGTCCGTTAACTGTTAACTGAGTCGGTTTTTAACTTACAGAGTTCCGGAATTTATATATACATACATACCATCACGACACAACCCACATTTTTTTATTTTATCTTACTTCGGGCAACCAACATGTACTATGTCAAACACTCATTCAACACGCACCCAATAACAAATTGCCAAATCCAGATTGAAAAGAAAAAAAAACAATCTCCACCGGGAATCGAACCCGGGACCCTGGGATCGACATTACAAGATAACCGGAGAGAGATGCGCACCATCTCAAAATAAGCAGGACACATGCGTATACGCCCAGACACATTCAAAATTGGTGGTGAACCCCAGTATTCAACTATTTTTATTAAAAAAATAATTAATTAATATATCATAACAAACACACATATAGTGAACCTACCATTTTCTTGGTGAACGACTGATGCAACGATTCATTAATTAATTGAATGATCCAAGTACTATGTACTTGTAAATACTTGCAAATAAATACCTGGTGTTGTGCACTTAACACTAAAGGTAGATAGATATAGTGTCATACGCCAGTCAGGCAAAACACCAGTTTTGCGCTCCGTGCAGCCCCATGTGACATACTCAAGATGTTTGCCATCAAACATAATCATTTATTTTATTACGAGGTCTACTTTATTTATATGCAGATTATGTCAGCGCCGCGATCCTATACCTTCATTGCATGATTCACTCAATTTGAACTGTTCGTAATTTGAACAAAACACGTACAATACTTGTCGATGTAAATATTCAATAATCTTGTATGTAGGTACCTAAGTACTTATTATGCGTTTTGTTATGTAGGTACTTTATTTCAAATATCTGTACCTATATTATAAATTGCATTTATTTTCTGCTTCTACTTTCTCTCTTTTGTTTTTTTTTTTTTGTTGTGTCAAACATTTATAATTTTTCTCTTAATAATATACCACACATTTCGACTATAGTCCATTTTAAACTTTCTCTCTTTGCTTACTTTAACTAAAATACATGTTCAAACATCTAAACATTGAATCGAAGAGTAATGATAAAAGTAGCAAGAAGATTTTTTTAGTTCTTTGAAACATTGAAAATTGTCAAAAGAATGCACTTACGGTCTTTCGAGGGTTACATTATCACAGATTAAAATATAAACACATTCAAATTATACACAAACACTATAATACTGTATCGCTTTGTTGAACCATTATGTATTACAATTCACATTCACGTGTCTATTAAAACAGTACGTATAACTCGCGATTTTGTGAAATGAATCTTACCAAGTCGCAATTACATTACAACGATGAAACACTAATTAATACAATAATTCAAATATGCAAACACTACATGGAATTTAATGTAGGCAAACGTATCGTCGATTAAATATTTTGTTCGAAATAGCATCTTCCATGGAACCTCGTCGCCAATGTAGGATCTCACTGGCTCACCACTGCTCTAAGTAGCTCATACCGAGGCACACGTACTCACCGGCCGACGTCACCTGTGCGACTGGCCGATTGACAAACCTTCATATCGCTACTTATGCACATGAGACAGCGTTACATATCTATTGTATAGATACTACAAACACTACACTTACCTTACTCTCCTTCAGCATGTCTCTGTTTCTCCATACAGCATTTTTCAAGCATCCAGCCACGACGGCGGCCTTATTCGCTTGCTCTCTTACTTCGTCAAAGAGGTAACTGCTGCTGGACACTTCGACACCCAAGTACTTAAATCGCATCACTTGTTCTATGGTTTTATTTTCGATTGCAAGTTTGCATCGTACGGGATGCCTTGAGGTGACCATGCTTTTTGTTTTGTCTACTGAGATTTTCATGTTAAATTTATATACCCTATTGTATAAAAGTAACAGCCCCAGAACAGGTTTAGCCTAGTGGGGCGTTACTTACCTAAATATGTACAAATGTTTGTGTAATAACAATAAATAAATAAAATTCTTACATAGCTACATACATATTACACTACATACTAAAATATTATTATGAGGATTTGATCGTAACGAAAACAACAAAATTTATGGAACATTTTTGTATGAAAAAATGGCGACATTAAAATGAAACGACACAATCACCATGTTTTTCACTCCAACTCTAAAGTACATATACTCGAAAGTATATTTCGTGTCAATGCGTAGGTACTTCTAACATTCAAAAAAAACAAATATTTTCTCACAAAAAAGTATTTTTTTTTAAATATCATTGATAGATAAGATAAAATATAATAACTCAATAAAACATTTAAAATTTAATTTTTATTTGTCAAAAACCGTCACTTTGTGTAAATAATAATATATAGAACAAAGTATATCTCGTTTAAAACATTCTCGTTTTTGATTGATGCTCAGCGAAAAAAAAAGCCACATACATATGGATAAATATACATTATACATACATACATACCATCACACCATGTCCCTCACGGGGTAGGCAGAGAGAACCGAACGCCAAATTTTTCTAGCTTGAAATACATTCATCGCCTCATCAACATTCATACATCGTCTTATGCATGTTCGTCTGTTGTTCATGCTTCTTACATTTCCATCTTTCAAAATATCGTTAACATGGTCGTGTCATCCTTTTCTTGGGCGCCTCCGATCTCTTATTCCGTTCCTGTCAGCTTTGTATATCTTCTTCGTCAGGCGTTCTTTATTCATTCTCGCCAAGTGGCCAAACCATCTCAATGTGTTAACTTTCATTCTGTTAATTACATCTTTCTTCATCTTACATTCTTTCCTTGTATCTTCATTCCGAACTCTGTCATACATCGTTCTGTTACAAATTCTTCTAAAAATATACATATTACACATTAAAATATTATGGTCAGGATTACATCACATTTATATGATCATGCCAACTTTTTATTGACTGACCTCAACTTCTCGTTCCTTCTGCTTAACTCCTATCTACCGAAAATTTTCCATCAGTTCCAGATTTACCATTACCTAACAAACAAAAGTTACAACAAGAAAATTTATATAATCGATTGCTTTTGAATACCTATTGTGAAATGTGTAACCTACACTTCTGCGGTAATTGAGCATCACTGATAAGATAGATTTCACAAAGCAATATTAAATTTCACTATGTTGTGTCATTTTACTTTACACAAGCAAGGTATAAGGAACCTACGCAGATAGGTCGGTATGTATGTATACTTTAAATTCAGTAACAAATCCCAAAGGCATTCATTATCCTTGAGTGTCGATTAACAACAACAGTCAGTTAGCAATCGGTATATAGACACAAGAAAACCACAATTTGTCACACTCTGACACGTGCAACACCTATACCCTAATTAGGAAGACTACGATTATATTCTAGCAGAATTAACTACTACATTTATTTACTTTCTTTTTTTACTCTTTTTCTTCTTCTTATTGTTTGGCCTCATCTCACTTTTGTTAGGTTCAACTCTCCTAATTCTCCGGCGCCGGCGCATGGATAACCACTCCTGTTTTTTCAGGGTTGGAAGTTAGGCTTTCTTGGTAATCTTAATTATGTTATCCCACCTTGTATTATTGGTACCTAAGCATTTATTATTTCCAAAATGATTGACGTGAGAACTCAATGAATGGCTCAATGAAGCTTGTAGAGTGTTTGAGTAAATCAACCAATGATGGATTAAGTGTTGAAGGTGTCTCTTTTTTGTATATAAAAAGAAAAAAAATACTTATTCAAATTTAGATAAATGAATCTTTCTCGAAATCTTCCCTGTATTTTATTTAGATTATTTATTTGGGAATAATATTTTTTCGTGTATTTCTACAACTCTATACTTCTATCATACGTTTGATCATAACCCTACGAAAAAAAGAGATCAAAGTAGATTTTGGAATACATATGTACATACATTACCTACACAAGTAAAATAAGAATATACTTCAAAAATTTACTATTCCTCTCAGAATAGCATTTTTGAACAATGATATTTGATTATTTTCGACGAAAACCTCGAAGCAAGAATTAATTTCTAAGATTTTTGTCTTAAATAAAGTACAATATTGACCCACAACAGTGAAATTTTACCTTGTACCCACTATCTTATGGATTTTATGCATTTTTAAACAAATCTCAAATAATACAGATATCTTGTAGTTGCCTTAAACAACAAGCCAAGGAGCACATTCTGCTTAAAAGAACCGCGTTAACACATTGACCTGGAAAATTAAACCATCCAGAGTGGCACCGAATATTCAATATATGGATACACTGTTGATTGGTCGCCCTCTGTTTACTTTGATCTAATTTATCCATTCGATTAGCTATTGAACATGACAACCGGCAAGTAGGGTAAGTCTAAATTTCCAATAGAACAATGATTCACGAAGTGGAGTTCGCTTAAGATGAAAAAAATCACCGTAACGCAGTAACAAATTGTTAAGCTTAGTATTCAATATTTATTTAAGACGCACTTAATAACGATTTGCCACATTCTAGAGACTTACGATATTAATCGTCTCACAGAACCAGACTGGACACAATTAAAAGTTGTGTCTCCAGTGACAACAGAGCCACGAAGGCCGACTACAAATGAGTGATGGGTGTTAACAAAACCTATCCCAACCTACGTAAGGTTTTAATTCTAACAAAAGAGACATTAATTTAAAACTGTTTCTCACACATTTATTGCTTCTCTGGACTGAAAATACCAGATACATGGAAGAAATTTCCATTTTCCAGTATTATTATTATTAAAGGAAAGCACAAATAGAAAATAAAACTAGCCTTAAACGGCTTAAACTTGTATCAAACATATTATGAATTAATATGTTTAAATCATAACTAATACAATCAGAACAAAGAACCTACTTTAAACGTCAGAAATCAGAGAACTGCTAATCAAAGGAGGTAGAACTCTCAGAGATTGTTTGTGAAATTCAGCAATTATAAAGATCTGCTAGGCATAGGACTTCGTGCAATGGAGCAGGAAGAGACGGTATTGGATATGCTTACCATGTTAAATGTTAATACAGTGACAAATGACAGAATAACTCACAGAGTTAATTACAATAGATACTTACATATATCGCCAGGACATTAACTCCCAAAAAGTAATGCACTACTTCCCAAGAAAGCTGAATTGTCCAATTACAGAAAAATCAGCAAAAACAAGAGGAATAGAGTCATGATGCCTTATGAATACAAAGATAAATGACACTAGTTAAGATTGTCACTCAAGGTCAGTCTGATGCTTATTTACGTTTGAAATTTTAAGATGACTGATGAAAACGTATGATAAAACAATATTGTTGTAGTTTAATCGAAATAAAATACAATTAAACTATTTTTTCATTTCCCAAACATTTCAGCATATTTCTTAAATTAAGACTCTAACTCGTTGTCTATGGTTTTTCACATGAATATATTTGAGAACCGCTACAATAGGTAATTAAACAACGATCCAACGAAACCGGAGACACGTTCTCAAGTTCGGTGTTTTGCATAAAAAGGGTCAAATTAACGAGTGCACAGTTCGACGATGTCACCGCAAATCGTGATGAACATTTCGATGAAGGCATTATGTTCGGTAAAATCAATTCTTCAGTAGTTAATGGAATCGCCTGACAAGCCAACACTTTGGTTCTAATTTTGCCAATAACCCTAAGAATTAGTCGAGATACATTACATATTTGGTACTATTAAAAGCAATAGGAAGGAAAATTATTTATAGATATATCGCTAGAATGTCGATATAATTCCCATATCAATTGGTTTCTCGATTAATTGAGTTTTCTAATAATACCAGTATTGAATATTGATGTCGCATATTCAATTAAGCGATCTTGTAGATAAGTGTAAACCTGGCAAACCAATAACAGTTTTACTTAGTACAATGCAATAAAATGGTGAACTAAGGCATTTTTAATTCTTTCATTGTCCGACTTGCAATAATATGTATGTAGTTACAACAATCGCTCTACTAGCCTTTAAAGACATGTACGATCGTTTTCATGCAATGTACATTTTCAAGAAAACTGCTCACAGGACATTTTTAATTAAGAAGCCGTATTTATTTTTAAGCAAGCAAACAATTAAACAATTTACCTTACAAAAAATAATTGTAAACCATAACAGTTTGCAGTAATTTTACTCGTCTTGAAGAAGTATTCCATGTGGCACCATATATAAAAATGTTATTGATTTAGTCCATATAGGTACCAACTTACAGCAGAATAAAATTAATAGAAAGGAAAAAATAACAAAAAATAAACGTCCTCATGAGGAAGGAAAAAAATGGAAAGTGGGAAATCAGAATCACTGCTACATTATCAACCTCTCATCACTGAACAGCATCACCGTAAGAAACGAATCAATATCAGTAGGAACCCATCAGCTAGAAGCCGTTGAATCATTCACATACCTGGGATCTCTTGTTACAGCGGACAACAACACCAGTGCGGAAATAAGGGCAAGACTTGCCGCGGCAAATAGATGCTATTATGGACTGCTAAAGCACGAAGGTCACGACTCATCTCTCGTAAAACAAAAACCCTCATTTACAAAACTCTTCTTAGACCGGTCATGACATATGCATCAGAATGCTGGACATTGACCAAGAAGGACGAAAATGCATTGTTGGTGTTCGAAAGGAAAATACTTCGCAAAATATTTGGTCCTAACTGCGATGGAAGATCTTGGATGATCCGGTTTAACCACGAGCTATAAATAATGTATGGCGAACCAAACGTCCAATACATCAAAATACAACGTCTACGTTGGCTCGGACACGTTTGTAGAATGGAGGATAGCCGGGTCCCAAAGAAAGTATTGGACACCTGTCCTGAAGGCTAGGATGAGATGGCTGGACGACATCGAGGGCGATAAAAGAGCGATCGCACGGACAAATTGGAGGAGACTTGCTGTCGACAGGGCGGGATGGAGGCAGTTTCTTGAGGAGGCCAAGGCTCGCACCGGGCTGTAGCGCCATTTCTGATGATGATTTATTTTTAAGCAAACAAACAATTAAACAATATACCTTACAAAAAATAATTACAGTTTGCAGTAATTTTACTCGTCTTGAAGAAGTACCTACTCCATGTGGCACCATATATAAAAATGTTATTGATTTAGTCCATATAGGTACCAACTTTCAGCAGAATAAAATTAATAGAAAGGAAAAAATAACAAAAAATAAACGAGCTCAGGAGGAAGGACAAAAAATGGAAAGAAGTGGGAAATCAGAATCACTGCTACATTATCAACCTCTCATCAATGCCTCGAAAACTTGAGACTTGAATCTGGCTTTTGTGTGTTGATGGATGTCCAGCGCACCAAAAAAATAATTATAATTACTGCATGCTTGTTGTATGTATGAATTTTGGCACTAGTTTTTTGTACATTGTGGAAATAGTACACTCAAATATCGCATTTTGGAACTTGAGATAATTTTCCAAGTCAAGTTTGTTTTGCAAATGCAAAAAAATCAACAAATTTTAGGTTTCCGATAATTTGAATCAGGTAAAAAACTCTTTTCATTAGAACGCGATAGTCACAGTGGTACTAACACAAAACGTCATTGTAGATTTTGCGATTTTAATATACCTATCATGTTTTCAGTAACAATCGGTATACATAGATGCAGCGATATTATGCCCTTTAACTTATTTTAGAAAATCTGTGTAGAGTTTGACGACGGAATAATTGGATTAAAGGGGACGGCTACTGCCGTACATATTTTTTAATTTAATGTTACATCATTTCTACTAATCAAATTATTTTGAAAAAAAAATAACTAGGACAGCTTAGATTACATATGATGCAGATACCTAGTCAGCGCAATTAAATTAAATTATGAGCGCAACTAAAACTAAGAACAATATTCTGAGTCTCACTCAGCCGGCCGTCAATACAGTCATAGAACACATAGTAGTACACGTAAAATCACTTTTCTATGCAGTATAGGTACGTATACTGCACCTACACCTACAACTACCGATTCGATTACCGATCTACCGCCTCACACGCACACATGTAAATAAAACTTGTCATACATTTGAATTCGAAATTTATATTGCACGCGGATTCTGTACCTATGTACCTTATAATTCTTTGTAGGACAATTTTGATATTAATAAAAAAAATATTTCCAAATAATTATGTTTTGTATTGGTACATTCTTGTAGAAAAAATATTAGCATACCCCGATTTTTATCATTTTTCTTATATTTCCAATAAATTATAAAGAGTAGAGAAACATTATTTTTTTTTAATTAAAAAACACTAAAATATCTATAAAAATATGTTTTGACATTTGCATTAATGCTTTAGGTTTAGTAAAGACAATTTCAGAATATTATTTTCGCATTAGCGCTGAACGGAGAATAATGTCTTTTTGGTTTTTTACTCTCCACACTGCGGAATAGTGGAGAGTCATGATTTCACAATTTTTAAGCGCATTTTTTTACATCAATTTCTCTACGGGTATCATGTAGAGAGTGCATACTGTGAGTTTCGTCGTGATGTGTTTGTATGTATGGCGTATGGCGTACGGCGCGCGGCGTACGGCGTACGGATTATCCTATCTGTGTCCTCTCCACAGCCCAAACTAGTCCGATCGACTTCATATTAACATCATTATATGTAAAGTGCATATACCTAGAGCTGATTAGTTTTCCATAGATATCCGTTGATTTCTTCTTTATGATTTCATCTGTCTAAATTTTCAAAATGATCTCACGGTCTGGAAAATCGAGGTATTTTTATACTGTTTGTAATTTTGATACAAAAAAATACACTCATCAAAAATGCATTAAAATTTGTCAAAATTTAAAGAAAAAACTTATGCATATCAATGTGAAATAAATTTCATATTTGTACGAAGAATGTATGTAACAGAAGTAAAATAGCTTCTGTAAGGGAAAATTGACTTCATATTGATATTTTTTGTGTCTCTATAGGCAAGTGTATTTTTTACTTTCCACTTCTATCTTTCTCAAACTGTAGGGAGTGAGAACCGAACACCGCATTCTTCTATCTTGACACATACATCGCCTCATCAACATTGATACACTGTCTAATACATGCTCATCTTGCTAGTTATGCAATTTTACTTAAAATTTCTCAACTGGTATCATGTAGACAATAGGTACATACTATGAGTTTCATGACAATGTTTTTGTGTGTATGGTGTATTGTGAAAACTTTTGCCATGTGGGAATATTATGTTTGTTTAAGAATCTAATAGAAATGTACTTCATAAAAATCCATTTAGAGATTATCAATATTTCAAGAAGAAAAAACGATCGCTTACTATGGGTGTGGAGAGTTTAGTGTTGGCCACAGCCCACTCGTTTTTTTACTAAACCTGATGCATTTGTGCAAATGTCAAGACATATTTTTCCATATATTTTAGTGTTCTTTAATTTTAAAAAAGCATTTTGCTATACGCTTTGTAGTCAAATTCGGGGTTTGTTAATTATTTTTCTACGAGAACAAATTAAAAAGTAAAGGAA
>OY754978.1:15731717-15791717 GCA_963576475.1 Molanna angustata | reverse complement strand
TCTTTTCACAAGGACATATTCAGTATTAAAAATATAGATGAGAATGAAGAAATCAGTATTAAAAATACAGATGAGTATGAAGAAATAGCATATGAAGAAATCCAGATGTCATGAATTAGAATCTTGCCAAGACCGATTTCATTCACAAGCATGTGTGTTTAATTTTAGGGAATGCATGAGGATATATACATTTATAATTGTTACAAGGACATAATTAAGTTATTAAACATAAATATGTGTTAAGAAAGACTACCAGATAATTAATATGAAATAATCATTTAAATATAAAATTTTACAAAACTTCATTCTATTAATATAATTTTAGTTGAATGGAGTAAAAATCTTTATTTTGATATATCAACTGAACTCAACGAACATCCTTGACAAATACAAAAAAAACATTTGATCTTATCTCCGTATGATTAAATTTGCCATCTTTATCAATGATTTTTATTTTCAAAAGAAGAAATATATATAATAATATATACCTACTCTCGTTTGCAAAAAAATGAGTCAATCTTGCCAATTTGAGGCATCAAGAAATCCCTAATAAAGTATTTAGATTTCAAATTTTGTCGTGATACGGCGCTTATACACACATATGTACCTACTCATAATACATCCACAAACACACTCTCACATGAACATAGAGAAACAGGACCGAATCTGCAGGTTTTGGCGCCTGGTGTTAAAGACACAAAAAAGTTACACCCCTTGCAGTAATATAATTTCAATTCATCTAGATATAATGGTTGTCTTCTGATTCATAAATACTAGCGTACGCACGCATAATTCACTTTAGGTTAGGTTAGGTTAGTTTAGGATGGGTTAGGTTAGTTTGGATGGGTTAGGATAAGTTTTTTTGGTTAGGTTAGACTAGGTTCAATTTAGCCGAGTACACAAGAGAAGCAAAAAACCTGACCTAGTATTTAGTTTAAGGTTTTATGCTTCTCTCGTATACCTACTCGGCTAAATTGAATCTAACCCTAACTTTAAGTGAATTATAATTAGTGCGTGCTGGCATTAATAAAAACATTATTTATATAATTCCTCATATATTATATGTATGTATATTTTATATAGATGTAAAAAATAAATCCATTTTCTTTCATCTAGTATAACCAATAAGCATGTAATGAATAATGTTTTATTTTGTTTATTTTATATTCACCTACTCATGTCACCCAGTACTTACTTATTATTTTAAAGCATTTCATGCATTCCATATTTAAAACATTTTTTTATTTCGATATTTTCATTTTTATGATTCAATGTTTTTATGTCATTTTTCATTATCTGTGTTTTTCATAAGTGATTCTGTGGTAAAAATAATTCTAAAGATAATTTGAAATAAAAACAATTAATGTCGTTTCTCAACAACAACTGAGCAACACATTGTTTCATTTTAAAATAAACATTATAAAACGACATTTAAGTTTCTTCTTGAAAATGGAAAGACAGCTACAATTTTATTTCACAAAAAAATTACACAAAAATACAAAGGAAGCACACAAAATCTTAAAAGAAATTTTTCTTTATATATTCAATAATTAGGCTACGAAAAAATGTATATGCAACATTTTTACAGACACAACTGCAACATTTGGAGCTACGGTGATTCCGGCCCTGTACAGATATACACTATACATACACCCTAAATTTTGGTGGGAAATAACGTAAATGTTGTGGTAAAAAATACATTCCACATAATATTGGAAATCAAACCCCAATTTGTCTTATTTCCCTTTTACCAATGATTCTCAAACATAAAATCTAAAATACAAACATACATAATATGTTCACGTAAATTTAAAATTTACATAAAGTTGTACGTATTTCGAGATACGTTTGACTTTATTGGGAACATTTTTTGCCTCAAAATATTATGTACTTGAATGCTATCCTACATGTCTCAGTTAATCAGATATCCGACTCCCGAGCCAAATATCCCAGATTCTATTCCCGGTGGAGACACACTTTGTAATAAATGTTTCAATCTGGATCTGTGAGATTATTAACATCACAAGTCTATAAAAGTATTTAAATAATATTTAACAGTGGGTACCTACTTGTTAAGAAACCGAAAAACAATTTGAAATAAAAATACAAAGAACTTTTTCTTAAACTGAAAATAAATTGAAAACTAACAGTTGATATGTTGACGAAACTAATCCACGAAAGCAGTTCTTATCAATTAATAATGATAATTTAATAATCATTCAAATCACTCCACTCACTAAATTAATAATCATTCAAATCACTCCACTCACTAAATTAATAATCATTCAAATGACTCCACTCACTAAATAACAACTGTTGGTTGAAAGAAATCGCCATACGTTAAAAACCCCGACTGTGCTCATTATTAATGTATTAAAGAAAAAACACGGTTGAGAAAATACATTGTAATAGTACAAAATAATCTAAATCAGCAAAGTTTCCATAAATTGCAATAACGTTCTTCATAAAAAAGCAATAGTTATAACAAAAGAGAGAATAAATAAGACTGAAATTAATACTAAAAATAAAATAATAACAGTACATACAAACTCACACAATACAATAAAGTTTTTTTTAAAAGCTGTAAGATTGTTTTTATGAATATC
This sequence comes from Molanna angustata, assembly GCA_963576475.1. NCBI lineage: Eukaryota > Metazoa > Arthropoda > Insecta > Trichoptera > Molannidae > Molanna > Molanna angustata. The sequence goes on along the minus strand of OY754978.1, from coordinate 15,789,111 downwards.
GATCGCAGATTTGTCAATAGAATTATACAATATACAAACATCTGACAAAAGGTTTTTGTGCATTATTAGTTGAACACATAGGAATTGCAGATAATTTATCTAGTATTGCTTCTCGGTCAACTAACAGGAACTATGTCAAATATTAATTTAACACGCACACAATAACAAGTTGCCACATTTTGGAGACTTAGGATATTAATCGTCTCACAGATCCAGATTAAAAACACAATTAAAAACTGTGTCTCCACCGGGAATCGAACCCGGAACCTTTGGCTCAACAGTCATTATCTAACCAGCTGAGCCACGAAGGCCGACAATATTCATTCATTCGATCTGGTACTGACTACAATATGTGTAATATTATGTACAAAATGATATAAACTATCGAGTGATTATATTAGTTCCTGTAAGATGTAAGTTCCTTTTGAACGATGGCAGAGCGGTAGGCGCGCTGGATCCAGTGGTCATGAGTCCGAATCCTGCCTCGAATGATTTTATTTTCCTATAGTACAAGCATTTTGTAATTAAAGGACAATATTATTCATTTAAAAAAAATAGCCATTTTTAGGCATAGTATGATCATGCTTACTTAACGTGTCCTGACATACATATTAGGCCTTTCCTATCCAATACGTTGCAGCAGCAATTGCCACGTCATTTGCCACAACCAAGTCTTCCTCGTTACATACCTGTACCAGATATTTCGACAGACAAGAAGATGCATATCATCTTAAACATCCCAGCAATCGCAAGATACATCTTCTTCTCGTCCTATACCCCACCTGTACAAGTTCTTTTTACACCTTGTGACACCTACACGGAATCTATTCAGTGTCTTCCATGTGCGGTAGGGTAGATGGTGTCCCGGTCTCAAAGTCTACGATAGCTTGTATATCATATAAATCTATGTACTGTGTGTTTCATCTTTAAATAATAAACATTTAACATGTAGGTAGTAAAAATCCTACAAAACTTTCTGGCGATCTCGCCGTTACATATCACTATCGACCCCACCAAGAATCGATGACGTTCAATCAATAATAAAGGCCGCCGAGGGCGGCGCGCGAGTCATTCTCTCCGGATTCCAGTGTTGGTGGACACATCACATCATCGTCTCCAGATCCTTGTTCTATTCGAGAGTTTTATCGAGTTGTATTTTAATTTGTTTTATAGGTAATTAGTACTGTGTAAATTTTTCTTGCACTATTTTTATATTTTATTATCTTAAACTATTTTTCTTTGTTATTATCTTAGTTTCTATTGTATCTTTTAATTATTATATAGATACTTTTTTATGATTTTCATTTTCTTGTAAATTTGTACGCCAACTTTTAATGCAGGATGTGACCACTTGTAATTGGCTGACCAGTTTTGTAGTAGCTTGCTCTCATTTGATAGAACAACGATGTATAATAACTTGTTAGCTATAAGTGGTCATTTAAATAAAAATAAATATGATATTCCTGCTGTGTATTGTTCTTGCTTGTTGTATGTAGATGCTATATGGATACCCTCAGTATCGTATAGTATGATCGGAGATTGGTTCGTCCATATAACACGTTTAGTTAGTATGTATACTGACCGACTAATTGGTTCGAATCCAATTAGTCGCAGCTAAGTGGAGCCAGATTTAAAGAGTAGTAGGTACAAGGGAGTCTTAAATACCATACGCCGGTTTATCGGTTCGATTCCGCCCAACCGAGCAAATGAATAATTCATTTAATACATCCAAATCATACAGATACATAACCTCTACATAAAATCAACTACCTCCCCCGCAACTTATTGCATTATCATACATATGTTGTGTGTTATACGTTTGAATAAAATATATTTTTATTATGCAAATTTACGAGTTGGCGGTAGTCCTCAAAACTTTATTTTACATAATCAGAGTGTAACCGATATTTTTTCTGGTTAGGTATCATGTCTATCTCTACCCGAACAAAAAGTTTTTTACTGTGCCATGGAAACAAAATATTGTTCGTATTTACTCAAATCATTCATTTGTAAATTGAATCTTGACCCATGCACGGTCCCTATTCATAAAAGTTTGAAAATGGCTTCGCTAAACCAAATTATCTTGATCCAATCTCTTCTCGTTCCTACCAAAATTTTCCTTCAGCTCCACGTAACATTATTCCTTGTCGAAGCGAACCATTCATAATTGGCCTATTGAAGTTTTTCCACATATTTTTAGAGCGTATCAAATGGTGAACTTATTTATACACAAAGCATTATGTAGAAACGCGCACTCCGAGTGAGAATTGACACAAGTCCCAACATATTCGGTGAACGTAAAAAAATATCATTAAAATTCAAGGCATTACCTCACACAAATGCCTGTAATAATTTCTCATGTTCGCGAATCAGACGTATTCAATTCTAAAGTGTTTGCCGTTGAACGTACGCAACATATAAATAACACGTAAGATTTAAATGAACACAGGTGTTCTTTATGTTCTCATTTCAAATGTTTAAAAAAGTAATATTGTACGCTGAAAAAATATAAGTTCCCTTCGGGTACTGTTGTGAATTCAATGGTCTGTTATAAAAACCAATATGTCCATAAAAATGAACATCAGATACAGGATCATAATATTTTGTCAATCATCTTAGTCCACCTCATCTTTGATACATAGCTAAAGGGCCTTCTGATATCATAATAGGAATCATAGAAAGGAAAAAAGTCTAAAGTTTGCTCACAGGCCATTTAGAGTGACTTTGTCAGGTACGCTACAATATCTTCAAATACCAAAGTCCTTCGATCTGCTCAACAACGTCCTATATGGAGACAAATCATTCGTCATATTCTTACTCAGCCACGAGGTCAAGAAAGTAAAAAAAAACACTGAAACAATTTTCTTGACAAATTTAAACATCTCAAGAGAGGCGATGTAATAATAATAATAATATTAAATTTTATTTAGACGTAAAAACATATAAAAAATTATACATCTAGTACAAACAAAAAGTATACATATTTTCTTTTAAACAATAAGTATGGTACAAAGTATGACAATCAATTTTAAAAACATGTAAAAATGGGAGAACATTAATATTTTTCAACTATGTATTCAGCAGCTGACCTACGAAAGGTGACAAGACTTGTGGTTTCTTTTATGTTTGGTGGAATATTATAGGAGAACTAGGAACTCAAGGTACCTACAAGGCTTACGATCTGTCATAAAAAAGGACCGTTGTATAAGGACTGTTGCTTTCATTGTTTACAAAAAAAACAATTTCTCAAAAGATGGCGTTACAAAAAGGTTTCTTCGTCACTTCATAGATGACGATAGTATAAACAGCTTATTTTCAAAGATCTATTTCTCATTATTAAAATACATAGAACTCTCAAAATTGCATTGATAAGGACTCAATAAGAAGGTTTAATTGGTGAACGTTGCATAAGCGCACAAAGTGATCGCGTAAACCAGCCGATGACAGGTTGTAAGCCCTGTTGTTGCCTTGAGTTCGTGGTTCTCCTATAATATTCCATCTTCGTCTCTATTAAGATGTTCAATAATTGTAAAAAAAATCTTTGACTAACGGCAGGGAAAAAAATCAATGTTTGCGTATACCTATGCAACTTTAAAAATATTTGAAATACTGAAAGAACTTTCTCGTTTTTTTTTAAAGTAGGTAGACACTCATAAATTGAGCTTCTCTACAAGCAAGAAATAGTATATTTCATTTTATTTTTATTATTTTCAATTATTTTGCCAAAAAAACTGTTTTAGGAATTGGGGTATCAAATGACAACTTATATTATACAAAGTAACAACAGTATACCAAACAGACGAACAAGGCTTACCTAAACATTCTTTTTCGACAAAAAAATCAACACTATTGCCGCTCAGAATTCGCCATTGTACCGATGCCTTACCGCATATATTAATTAGGAAAGGATCAGGCCTATGGACATCTGTAGGTCCAGGACCCTTTTCAGGAGCCACATTAGACAGGAATAATTCATTGTTTTGTTACCAGCAGGTGAGTACATGTAGCATATAATTCATTGTTTTGTTACCAGCAGGTGAGTACATGTACCATAAAATCTAACGTTAGATAATTAAGTAATGCTATTCTTATTTATTATATTGCTATTTTTTTTATTTTTGTACGTTGTCCATTTTTAATAGTCAAATTTGTTATTCAATGGGTATCACGTAGAGTGCATACTTTGAGTTTCGTTGTGAAACTAATATTTTTCTATAGGAATCTAACTGAAATAAACTTCATAAAATGTATTAAGGGAATGTCAACCTCGCAAGAAGAAAAATGTACACTTACCATGTAGTGGAGAGTTTAGTGATGGCCACAACCCACTCGTTTTAAGTATAAAAACAAAATAAAAAAGGGATACATTCAATAATTCAATATTTATTGATGGTTTAATTTTTGTGCATAGTGTGAATCTATTTCCCCCAAATCTAACGACACATCTTCGAATATAAACACGGTGAAAATATTTAGTAGATATAAATAAATCCATATTCTCGAACATTCTCATATATTCGAGAATTCTCATAAAGCCGGAAGATTTCTATCATAATGGCAAAGATTGTTAGATTTGCATGCAACAGAGTTTGTATATACATAGGTATATGTAGAAGCTTCGTAACTTATACAGATAAAATTCAATGCAAGCTGTAAACATCCGATACCAACGATATTTTATGGCACACCTCCCTATACATTAACAACAGAGATAGGAACATACATAATATTATTATGTTTTGTGATCATCATCTTTATATATATGTAGGTATATAATTCTTCATACATGTGTATTTCCCTGAACTCCTAAACGGGTTAACCGACTTTGATGATATTTTTTTGTGTATTTGAGTGGGTTTCATAATGGTTTAGAATTACAAATTGAATAAAAAAATGTAACCAAGTAAATAAAAAATATAAAACAAATATTTAAATAAATGTACGCCTGGTATTATGCAAGCAATATAAGTTTTGAAATCTTTACATTTTTATGCTGTCCAAACATACATAAATATAAACGGACGATATACACATTTTTTATGAGAGAAACAACTTGTGATATTTTAAGTGCGGATTTGTATATTTTCGATTGTAAAATGTTTATTTTTTGTATGTCTTTTTTGTTTATTTATAACGAGGTGTACTTTATTTATATGCAGATTTACATGACTCTGCTTCTACTGTTATTTTTTTGTTTTTATAATACTTTTTGTTTAATGTTTTGTTTTATTTTTAGTCAATTTGTATATTTGTTTTATGTTTGCTTTTAGGAATCTGTAATTTTTTTTTATTCTTGATTGTATTGTTTAACTGTGAAGGTACATATTTTTTTTTTCTTTTTGCAAGTGTATAACTAATTGTTTTTTTTCTTATTCTTTATATTTTTACCATCATTATGTGTTTTTTTGTATGTATTTAAAAGGAAATTTATGCCGTTTATAAATAAATAAATAAATAAGTATGTACGTTCTTCTGTACGCGTTTATGTCACTGAATACCTAAATGACTGGAATAGCAGGCAAACCAATGTTCAGGCAGGACAACGTCTGTCGGGTCCGCTGGTATTATTATATATTTCAAGCATTGAAACATTCATTAAAAATATCAATACCAAATATAAAATATATTTCACGCAGTAATCTGTAAACTCTATTTTATAACATATTCTTTGATTCGCGTTTCGAAGTTTCTCCCCGTTACACCTATATCAAATGCCATATATTTTTAATACGCTTTGATTCGCGTTTCGGGTTATTTTCCCTTTACATCTTTAACTGCCATTACCGCGGTAATCTGCAAACCCTATTTTTTTTTCAATAATCGTATATAACCAATAGATTACAATCTGTAGTAATTGAAGGCTTTAAATCAAACTTCACATTAGCCCCCTCAGGAGTACCGCAGGGCTCTATGTTGGGACCGTTACTCTATGCTTACATTTATGATATTTACAAATGTTGCAAACATTCTCAATTTATAGCCTTCGTGGATAACATGAAAATTTACAAATCCATACGTTCTCTTACCGAATGTCACTAACTTCAAGAAGATCCTTGCATATTGTCTTGTAAATAGATTGCAATTGAACACCTGAAAATGTTTTAAAAAAACATTTACACGAAATAGACAGAAAATCTTCTATAACTACACTATCGATGATAATATACTTACAACTGTTGACAAAATAAAATATTTAGGAGTTATCTTCGATTCGAAGCTCACATTTAACGCACATATAGACGCAATAAGTGACAAAGCTTTTAAAATGCTCGGATTCATAGTACGCTTATCAAAACCTTTTTACAATAACTCTTCTTGTTTTGTATACAACCTACATTAGACCGATTCTGGAACATTGCACCCCGATCTGGTCTCCTTTTTATAACATACATATAAATAGAATAGAAAGAGTACAAAAAAGTACCTTAAAACCCTCAACTACAAATCACACCTTCATTTTCCTAACTACACAGATTCCAGGAAATTTCAGGACCTTGATTCACTCGAGAACCGAAGAACTTATAACGACGTATCACTTCTACACGAAATAGTTAATAATTGTTTTGATGCTCCCCAAATAATAAGTAATATACTGTTACATATGCCAGGTAGAACAAGCAGACACTCAAATCTATTTCATATTCCACACTGTAGCACTAATCACAGAATGAATTCATGTTTTCCACGCATTTGTAAGCAGTATAACACAAGTTTTTACGACATTGATGTACTCAACAGCACATATCCGCAATATCGCAGGAGTATATCCGCAAAAACGCAGTGATACGAGACATGGAATACCAATCCTCTTTATTCCCTCCCCACTCCCCGAAATTCCTACATACCCCCATGTTTATATTCTTTGTTATTTTTTTTCTTTTAAGCTGTATACTTTAATTTTAATTTAGTTTTTAACTCACTCCACTGTATATGTTTTTTAAGCTAACTTGTCTTCTTTTTATATTACGCATGGCATGTTGTGAGAACTATTTTGGCAAATAACTGATATTTGTTTTTATTTATGGATTATAAATTGCTGTATGTTTCCCCTTAAATTAAATAAATAAATAAATAGATAAAAGGTTACTACAATTTAAGCCTTGCGTATAAATAGTGTTTACATCACTATAATAGGCCCATTTTTGTTAAAACTACTATTCTATTTACCCATTTTATCGTCTCTGTATCAAATTTTTCGAAAAAGTGATTTTAACGATCTCGAATTCAGTTTATAGTGATATAGATGATCTCAATTTAAGTGCAATGAATTTTATATTACATACGTGACCTGGTTAACACATATTTATTTTTACCGCCATTTTTTATCATTGTGATTTATGATCATTCGTCAATAAATCGATATTACCCTTTGATCATTATTTATTTGAATCCATCCAAATAAATCAATAAGTAACGGTATGTATGTATTTCCCTACGTTACATCTTAAGATTTATTCAACATATCCCAACATTAATCTTGCATTCGGAGACAGCAACCAACGTTCTTCTACATATACCAAAAAATAATTATTTGCCAAAGGTAAGAAGGATCTTAAGGGGCCATATAAATCTAAACACTTCAATTTCAAATCAAATCCCTCAAATATGTTTAACGGTGTATTACTAGAAAAAATAGTATAAGTCTTTTCAACATTTCTCTAGTGAATGTTCGTCGCACAATTTTAAAATTTAGCCTATATTCCCATATAAAAAATATTTAAAATATCCTTTTTTACAGCATTTTTTTTTAATTACTCCATAACTATGTGTCGTAGAGAAATACATATTTTATATGCTTAAAGAGTGCATAAAATCAAAGTGAATGACCCATAAAGTTTTTTTCAATTCAACTAAGGTTTGTTCTTACTATGCAAAAAATCAACAAATTTGGGGTTTCCGATAATTCAAATCACGTATAAACCTTTTTTAACGCACGCCATAGTTCCCTTACTAACGCGTAACTACATAGTGCATTGGGCGGTTTTAATATATCATGTTTTCAGTCACTAAGTTTAGCGTTATATGTCCTCTTAACGGCGTCTCTTGAATACTTACATTCGCGGTCTTCATATCAAATGTTTTATTTGCTTTCTTGTACCTCATTTACAGTCAATGTAAAATTATCTATGTATTCAAATGATAATATGTAAAAATAAAAAAACAAAAATAGCACACAGTAAAAATATTAAAAAAATCACATGAAAATAAAAATATTATATCATTATGAAAACAGCCTTTTTTTTATTATTTATTCCTCTTCTTATGTCCGAAATTCTTGTTTTACAACACTCAGTCCTTCGCATAATATTATTATTCCTAGTGGTCTTCATGTATGTTGCAGTTTGCAGTATGTTGTGCCGGAAGATTCACATCTTGGACCACTGCTATTCAACATTTATGTCAACGGTATCTTATTTTTAATATGTGTAAAGAAAATAGTCAATATACACGAGATTGTAGCATCAAAAATCCTTAATATGTACCTGATACACACTAATTAATGGTGTAGAAATAAAGATCTGAGGCAATAAACATAGGGTGCTAACAAGATTTGGAGCTTACGGAAATGAGCCTGGGAGAGAAATTGAAAAAATAGTGTGTTGGAAAGTATTCTTTCTCCCTCCCCCATGGGGCCTATCTCGTCCCTGTTAGCGGGCAATAACTCTTCACGGCTCATGAATACTTAAACGTAACACCAGAAAACAATAAACAATGTAGATGTTATCTGCACAATACCAGTAGGTATATATATCTTTATATATATAATTCTTCCGTACGTGTGTATGTCACTGAACTCCTCCTAAACGGCTGAACCGATTTTGATGAAACTTTTTGTGTGTGTTTATGTGAGTCCCTGGATGGATTAGATTCACAAAAAGGAATTTAGTAAAAGAATAATAAAAATGGTAATCGTTATAAATATTTTCGGAATACGCATTTTGAATAGTGGAAACATTGGCTTCTGATATGTCATAATATTATGCAATGTTGGTTACGACATTAAAACTTGATGTTTTCTCAACGCCGCGCTGTTTGCGGTATTTGTTTTCATATTTTTAATATTTTATGAAATTATTAAGTTATTTGTATATTTTTTTATTATTATTGTAAAAATTTATTTAGTTTTTTTTTCAAGTATATTGTGTTTTAAGTGGTATTATGACGATAGGTATATGAAAGTCATATCAATGTAATGTTTTGTAATATTTTCGTTTAAATATTTAAATTAATTTATGAATATCATATTATTTTGTTAAAAACCTCCGTAATGGTGAGGTTGTAAATTTATATTTTGTGATTGAAACGTCAAGATCAAACAACAAACGTATATTATATACGTATATTATAAACGTACATTATTGAAAAAATGTACAACTCTGTACTATAAAATTAAGTTATAAATATTCTCCAAACTTCTCAATATCCACCTCAAATAAAATAATCAATAATTAGGGGATTCTGAATCTTCGATTTTTTGTGACTAGGGAGAGGGAGAGAGAGAGAGTGAATATTAGTGTGTATCCCATCAGGGCCAGGTAATCGAAACTATAACAGGTAACAAATACATCTTACATATATAGTTCATTACCCATTATGTATTTTGCCTTTTTAATGTGAGGCAAGACTGATATGTGGATATACACGCAAGTGCCGTGCTTCCTTTTATAAGGTAACCCATCCTTTTTATGTTTGTTGAACCAGCTAATAACAGGCAAGCCAACGTTTGTGCAGGACAACGTCTGTTGGGTCCGCTAGTATACTATATAACTGTGTGAATTCTCAACCCCTCTCTCACCCCCCATATAGGTACACGTATTCCATTATCAGTGACAACACAGTCATTGTATCGCAGGGGCCTACACACGATCGTTTCATCCTATCAACTACCAGTACCTTATTCCCTTTATATTTTTTATACAGTCGGCGGACAAAACGACCGGAGAAAAAAATACGCTAAGCGCCAAAACGGCAAGCGACAAAGGAGATCCGACAAAAAGCATTCGTCGATAACGAGGAATTGTCATGTATGTACTGATTTATTATTTTCGATGTGAAGCGTTCTTATTTTAAAAATAAAATTTTAGCTTTGTAACACTATGAAATAGATTAGTTTATATATCTAGTTATTTGTTAAAATGTAAATGCTACCATTATGTCTCTTTTTCCCGATAAATATTATAATTATATGTACACAGCAATTAACTATTTATTAATACCTATCTATTTTGACGTATATGTGAATGGTGTCATAAAAAAATAAAAGTAACTCAGTCAAACTTTTGGAATAATTAAGTAACGCAATGAACCCTTAAACTTGTTTACAATCATATATAGTGTACATTAATTTCACTTCCCAGCAGCGTACGACTGATCTATTTATTTTGTATTAATACCAATAGTTTAGTCACATGGAAAATATAGATGACAAGTAACTCACAAAAACATAATATTATAAGAGGACGAGGCCGACGTTCTTAAACTAGAGAACGAAAGATATTTGAATAACATACGAGTATGCAATATACAATTTTTATTTTATTTTTTTATTTAATAATGATAATAAAAAAAATATGTATAGCGCTGTTCAATGATTCGGGATCATTCCAAGGGCGCAAATTAAATATTTAATACCAAATAATGGATATGTCCTTGTAATAAGTATATATAAATCCTAATAAATAGTATGTATACATTGTATTGAGGATCGTCTGTCGACGATATGTTACAGACGTATCTTTCAATTCTTTGGACACATTGCCAAAAGGGAACCAGATTGCCTCGAGAAGTTTGTTGTGATGGGCAGCGTGGAAGGACGGAGATCTCGTGGTCGCTCACCGACCAGATGGAGAGATTTGCTTTAGTCCACAATGGAGTCTTCGGTGACTGGTGCTCTGCGTTCAGCCCAAAACAGATTGGCATGGAGGCGTGCCATACGTGTGGCGACGGACTACAGCCGCTATCCTCAGTCATGAGGAAAAGGACGAATATATACATTGTATACATAGTATATCAGTAACTTCTGTACCTATTTTATAAAACTAGATCTTATTATAATAATAAACACTTACTTGCACGTTTATTGCTATGTATATGGTAATTTCTTTCAACTAACCAGTCTTAAATTAGTTTTGTCACAAAATACTCTGTCCCAAAGATTGTGACTGTTGTTTGTAACTAATTATATAATATACACGTAACTTATTCCTCGTTCCTGTACCTAAATTTTTACACTCATTTCCACTTTCTCTTTGATAGTTTAACTTTATAATATTTTTTATAATTCTTTTATTCCTTCATTGTTGTTGCGTGTGTTCCAAAGAAAATTATACTAATATACCGTTTTTTTTTTCGACAATTTTTTCCCCAGTCCGTTTTGTCAGATCATCAGTTGTAGGTAGATACAAGAATCGAGGGAAGGAGTTGGATTCGTCCATTCCACGAAATGACCGCGTCGATCATTTTTATTGTGTAACAAAAATAAATTGAAACTTTGACTAGAAAATATTGAACCCATCCCTAGACAATCCGGACCAAAAGTTCAATCAAAGGTCACATAGGCAAAATTAATACCGAAATAGTTTTGATACAAACAAATAGATGACACAACACAACACGACACTCGTAAGATGTGAACCGTATATAATAAGTACATTGACATTTTGTAATGGGATTTAATTAAACGTCAGTACAAATTTACCCTGGAGAGGGGTTAAATGTAAAAATATATTTCCATCTAGATCTTCCGGTGGTTGGCAATTATCAATAGAGACGAAGTTGGAATATTTATTGTAGGAGAACCGGGAAATCAAGGCATCTACAGGGCTTACGACCTGTCATCGGCTGGTTTACGTGATCACTTTTACGCGCTTGCGCAACGTTCACCAAATCTCATTAAAAAGGCATAATAAAAGGCATAAAGGCATAGAAATCTCATTAAAAAGGCATAATTGGTGAATAAAATAAAAGTGATCACGTAAACCAGCCGATGACAGGTCGTAAGCCCTGTAGGTGCCTTGATTTCCCGGTTCTCCTACAATAAATATTCCAACTTCGTCTCTATTGAGATAATTAAAAATCTGTTAAAAAATATCTTTGACTCCCGACAGGGAAAAAAATCCAATGTTTGCGCATATGCAATAATGAAAATATATTAATTTAATTTTGTCGCCCCACGCCTTTCTTATCGTATAAGGTCTCCAAGTGCTGGCTAATTTCAATGGGTTTTGAAAATTATTTATTCCGATTTTAAATACAATATTACACCAATAATAAAAATAAATTTATTTATTTAATGGGGCGTATAAAACATCCATTTTGCAAAATTAAACATAAGAAAAACCATCTGACTACCCAACTTTGCAAGTGCCGTCTTCAAAAATATTTATAAGAAATGTGCATTTTCAAATACAAAAAGACATACGAAGGTCGCACCATGCCTTTGTACGTGTGGCGAGTGATAGACAAAATATAGTGGGTCAATTGTGCACCTCGTTTACACAAACATTCAAAATTATATTAACTTCTTTTTGTATAGCAATAATTATGTAATTAATATAATATATTGTGTCTTTTGTTTTTAATTTCTCCTTTACACACGAGTACTCTGGTAAAGGGAAATATGTTTTTTTTTACTGTGCACATTTTTCCGTATTATAAATTAAATGAATATAATTTTTTTTTAATTAATTTTCGGCGTTCCACCCGATATCGAGTGATATAGCCACTAATCCCTAGAAGGACAAACATTGTAGTAGGTGACAAAAATTGAAAACACACCCACCACGCAATGTTTGTACCACTCTTGGGAATATTACATATCTATAAAACTAAACATAGTAAGACAAACATTGTAGTAGGTGACAAACATTGAAAACACACCCACCGCAATGTTTGTACCACTCTTGGGAATATTACATATCTATAAAACTAAACATAGTTAGACAAACATTGTAGTAAGTGACAAACATTGAAAACACACCCACCGCAATGTTTGTACCACTCTTGGGAATATTACATATCTATAAAACTAAACATAGTAAGACAAACATTCTAGTAGGTGACAAACATTGAAAACACACCCACCGCAATGTTTGTACCACTCTTGGGAATATTACATAACTATAAAACTAAACATAGTAAGACAAACATTGAAGTAGGTGACAAACATTGAAAACACACCCACCGCAATGTTTGTACCACTCTTGGGAATATTACATATCTATAAAACTAAACATAGTAAGACAAACATTTTAGTAGGTGACAAACATTGAAAACACACCCACCGCAATGTTTGTACCACTCTTGGGAATATTACATATCTATAAAACTAAACATAGTAAGACAAACATTGTAGTAGGTGACAAACATTGAAAACACACCCACCGAAATGTTTGTACCACTCTTGGGAATATTACATATCTATAAAACTAAACATAGTAAGACAAACATTGTAGTAGGTGACAAACATTGAAAACACACCCACCGCAATGTTTGTACCACTCTTGGGAATATTACATATCTATAAAACTAAACATAGTAAGACAAACATTGTAGTAGGTGACAAACATTGAAAACACACCCACCGCAATGTTTGTACCACTCTTGGGAATATTACATATCTATAAAACTAAACATAGTAAGACAAACATTCTAGTAGGTGACAAACATTGAAAACACACCCACCGCAATGTTTGTACCACTCTTGGGAATATTACATAACTATAAAACTAAACATAGTAAGACAAACATTGAAGTAGGTGACAAACATTGAAAACACACCCACCGCAATGTTTGTACCACTCTTGGGAATATTACATATCTATAAAACTAAACATAGTAAGACAAACATTGTAGTAGGTGACAAACATTGAAAACACACCCACCGCAATGTTTGTACCACTCTTGGGAATATTACATATCTATAAAACTAAACATAGTAAGACAAACATTGTAGTAGGTGACAAACATTGAAAACACACCCACCGCAATGTTTGTACCACTCTTGGGAATATTACATATCTATAAAACTAAACATAGTAAGACAAACATTGTAGTAGGTGACAAACATTGAAAACACACCCACCGCAATGTTTGTACCACTCTTGGGAATATTACATATCTATAAAACTAAACATAGTAAGACAAACATTGTAGTAGGTGACAAACATTGAAAACACACCCACCGCAATGTTTGTACCACTCTTGGGAATATTACATATCTATAAAACTAAACATAGTGAGACAAACATTGTAGTAGGTGACAAACATTGAAAACACACCCACCGCAATGTTTGTACCACTCTTGGGAATATTACATATCTATAAAACTAAACATAGTAAGACAAACATTGTAGTAGGTGACAAACATTGAAAACACACCCACCGCAATGTTTGTACCACTCTTGGGAATATTACATATCTATAAAACTAAACATAGTAAGACAAACATTGTAGTAGGTGACAAACATTGAAAACACACCCACCACACCCACCGCAATGTTTGTACCACTCTTACTAATGGGATAAGTATAACACTGCCCTCAGCGAACTTCTATTAGAAATACCGCCCAGACCTTCCACAATAGAAGAACTGGACGATACGATAGAAACCTTTACCAATGCTTGTAATCAGGCAACCAGGGTATCATGCCCGGTTCGCACGGTTAAAGGAAGACAGAGACCACCTTGGTGGACAAAAGAGATCATTACCCTGAGAAAGGAATGTCGGAGATTATTCAATCTAGCCAAGGTAACCAACAATTGGGAAAACTATAAGGCTAGTCAAAGAGTTTTCAAAAGCAAATTAAAAACAGCGAAAAAAGCCTCCTGGGAAACTTTCTGCACTATGATTGAAACAATCCCTGAGGGAAATAGGATTCGCAAAATCCTAGCAACGGATCCAGTAATGCCCGAGTACATAAAAAGGCAAGACGGCAGCTGGACCACAAGCAGCTCTGAGACATTAGAGCTATTAACTAAGACACACTTTCCTGGATGTAAGCAGGAGTTGCCAAGAGCAACAAACCAAACCAGGAAACAAAGAAGCGCCCAAAGACTTTTCAGTAAAGAAGCAATTTCTTGGGCTTTATTTGGGTTCGAACCTTACAAATCGCCAGGTCCGGATGGAATCATACCGGCGGAACTACAGGCGGCCTCAGAGATTGTCATACCTTGGTTGGAGACAGTCTTTGAGGCATGTATAGAACTCTGTTATACCCCCAAAATATGGAGGGAAGTAAAAGTGGTGTTCATACCCAAAGGAGGTAAAACATCTAACGCTACAACCAAGGATTTCAGACCAATAAGTCTATCCTCGTTTGTCATGAAAACGCTAGAGAGACTCATAGAGACACACATCAGGAGTAAAATTGAACCTTCAATGTGGTCAGAGTCCCAGCATGCATACAGTAAAGGGAAATCTGTTGAAACAGCCCTACATACTCTAGTACAGAAAATTGAGAAATCGATGAAGTACAAAGAATATACATTGGTAGCCTTTCTAGATATAGAAGGAGCCTTTAATAATATTAAATACGAAAAGATAGCTCAGTCCTTGGAGAAACTAGGGATAGAGACTTCGCTTACGGAGTTTATCGATCATATGTTGAGAAATAGGGTCATAAACTCGGAACTTGGAGGCTCAAAGATAAGAAGATACCCAGTGAAGGGTACACCCCAAGGGGGTGTTCTATCACCTCTTCTATGGAATTTAGCCTTAAACGAACTGTTGATGGAATTGGACAACATTGGCGTTACGGTAATCGCGTATGCGGACGACCTCGCCATAGCAGTGTCGGGGAAGATTCCCAACATACTCACATCTCTTTTACAGAGAGCATTAGGTAGGATAACTCGATGGTGTAACAGCAGTGGGTTGGGAGTCAACCCAAGGAAAACGGAGTTAGTCCTATTCACAAATAAACGGGTAATCCCGACCTTCACGTTGCCAACCCTGGAGGGAGTGACACTAGAGATCTCAGCCCAAGCTAAATATCTGGGACTAATTCTGGATAGGAAGCTGAACTGGAAGCCCAATATGCAGGAGAGAGTACGGAAAGCTACAAATGCGCTGTACACCTGCAAAAAGATCGTGGGAAAAAGCTGGGGAGTGCACCCGAAGATAACCCACTGGATGTACAAGGCGGTCATAAGGCCAATCATGATGTATGGGGTGGTGGTATGGTGGCATTCCTTGAAAAAAGGGGCACACCTTAAGGAGCTGGCAAAAGTTCAAAGACTAGCTGAAGTGACAATCACTGGCTGTCTAAGAACTACACCAACTAAAGCTCTTGACACCATCCTGCACCTGATTCCGCTTGACCTCCTTGGGAAACAAATGGCGGCAAACGCTGCCCTAAGAATGAATAATGTTAACCCTTGGAAGGGGACTCATATTGGGCACTCCATGATTCTTCAGGAGTACAAACAACCATCCAAAGGTATTGACCACACCATTCCCAAACCCTTCTTCGAGAATGGGTTCTCCACCCAAATCCCCTCGAGGGAGATGTGGAAGGAGAACGCAATTCACCATGGTGAGGCCCAGATGGTGATATACACAGATGGGTCGAAACTGGACGGAAGGGTGGGCGGAGGGGTATTTTCGGAGCAACCAAATATCAATATCTCATTCAGGTTGCCAGACCACTGCAGTGTTTTTCAGGCAGAGATCCTGGCGATTCAAGAAGCAATAGGATGGATACAAAGGGCCGCAATGCAAGGCAGCGAAGTCCGTATCCTCACAGACAGCCAAGCAGCGATCAAGGCTCTGCGAGGCGCATTAACGACCTCTAAAGTTGCCCTGAACTGCCGCATGGCATTGAACAAAGCAGCCGAGCGGTTTAACATACTTGTTATGTGGGTACCAGGTCACAATGATATAAAAGGTAACTGTAAGGCAGATGAACTGGCCAGGGCAGGTACCCTGTTACCTTTAGAAACAATAAATCATCGACCCGGGGTTCCCATGGCAACATGTAAACTCCGGGTCGATGAGAAAACGATAACTCGTGCCAATCAAAGATGGTCTGAAGAAAGCACGTGTGCCATTGCCAAACAAACATGGCCAAAATATGATCTCAAAAGAACAAGGGAGATGCTCTCGTTCAGAAGGGACTCACTAGCCAGAGTCACATCGGTATTAACAGGGCACTGGCTCATAGGAAAACATGCCAGAAGGCTTGGTTTAGAGGCATTTGATTATTGCAGAGCATGCCAAGACGAAGAGGAAGAAGAGACGGTAGTCCACTTCCTCTGTCAATGCCCTGCTCTCTCCAGAAATAGGAGGAAATTCTTGGGAAGTTTCTTCTACGATGACCTGATGGACATAGCGTATGCTGACATTAGCGACGTTCTGACATTTATTAACCACTCAGGCTGGTTCAATGTGGTTTAGTGAAGGGGAAGGACAACCCCACTGTGGTATCACAAAGGGCCAACCGGCCTAAGTGTGTTCTCCTTGGAGAGCTGCCACTCAAAAAAAAAAAAAAAAAAGACAAACATTGTAGTAGGTGACAAACATTGAAAACACACCCACCGCAATGTTTGTACCACTCTTAGGAATATTACATATCTATAAAACTAAACATAGTAAGACAAACATTGTTGTAGGTGACAAACATTGAAAACACACCCACTGCAATGTTTGTACCACTCTTGGGAATATTACATATCTATAAAACTAAACATAGTAAGACAAACATTGTAGTAGGTGACAAACATTGAAAACACACCCACCGCAATGTTTGTACCACTCTTGGGAATATTACATATCTATAAAACTAAACATAGTAAGACAAACATTGTAGTAGGTGACAAACATTGAAAACACACCCACCGCAATGTTTGTACCACTCTTGGGAATATTACATATCTATAAAACTAAACATAGTAAGACAAACATTGTAGTAGGTGACAAACATTGAAAACACACCCACCGCAATGTTTGTACCACTCTTGGGAATATTACATATCTATGAAATCAAACAAAAATAAACGTAAAAATGTGCAAATAATAATTTCTTAGTCAAAAAAGGCGAAATAATAAAAACGGTAAACAATCACTTCGGCATAATTAGAAAACATACGGAATACCCACATAAAATATATACACACAAACTATATACAAATTCCAAGACTTGGGGACAGCTTTTTCTAAGGAGTCTATTGTTTATTTTCAAAAAATTTGTTATACTTTTATTAATATTTACATCATTCAATGACAAAAGGAATTTAGAGTTAACAGGATATGAAGTGCATGATTTTATTATCTCTGACATAAATTCTTCTCTATTTAATAACTTACATTCAAAGAAAATATGATCACTATTCTCTTCCTGTTCACCGCATTCACATATTGGGGATTGAACAACCTGAATCCTAAATAAATGAGATGCCAAGGAGCAATGGCCAATTCTTAAGCGACAAAGTAGGGAGATGTCAATTTTAGGGAGTTTTTGACCATAAAACCATGGAATTCTTGAAATATGATCTTGTAAGGTTTTATAATGGGCTCCTTTAGTAGAAGATTGCCATTCTTCCAGTCATTTTTCTCTCACTTTTTTGTCAAGGTGTACCATCCTCTCAAGTAGGGTGTGAAGAAAACACTGGGTAGTTAATCCTAATGAACACGCTTCTCTAGCCAGCTGATCTGCCCGTTCATTACCTATAAAAAAATTCTTGACAGTAGGTATAAAAGTAAAAACATTAATAGATATAAAGCGAAAATCATTTAGAGAGTGCTCTATGTTAGGGTATGGTATTTGATGCTTACATAATATAATATGCAGATAGCTCAAGACCGGTGGAGTGGAAAAATAGAGAGAAAGCATACCTACAAGACTGGACTGCAACAAGCCAAAGAAGAGGAAGTACTGTATGACCTGAATGGTTTTCAATATAGAGCTTTGAGGAACATTTTATTGAACACATTTTCAGCATCACATCAAATTAACATACTCCGTTATAAATCCAATAACGCTGCATTCTTCAATATTATGGATACATTGTCAGAAAAAAATAACAGTTTGGCTTTTTACTTTTAATATTTTTATAGTTATATGGAATTAAATTATGTATTTTCCATAATTAAAATACCAAAAAAACTAACTTTATATAAAAAATAATTATTAAAAACACTATGTACAATTGTACATAGTGTTCCTATTTGGAAATTTACTGCATCATTATATATGTACATACACGCAAACATTGAGTTTTTTCCCTGTCGGGAGTTAATTTTACTATATGACAAATGTTTGATATCTTCATAAAGACGAAGTTGGAATATTATAGGAGAACCAGTAACTCAAGGCACCTACAGGGCTTACGACCTGTCATCGGCTGATTTATATTGAAAATTATAAATAAATTTGGTATGGTAAAATAAAACCAAAGTTTTCAGTGCTACTATTTTAATGACAGTGACAAGTTTCGGTCATCCAGTGACCATTTTCAAAGTGTGCAAAAACAAGAGATGGTTGGTGCTTATATTAAGTCTGGTTAAGGGGTTTGCAACATATTTTTCCTTCAGTTCAATTAGCATTGCAAAAAAAAAACTAGCAAAGAAAGCGGACCGTTCCAATACAAAGAGAAAATAAATAAATTTTATTGAAAAATAATAAAAAAAATATTGAATACTGAAAAATATTCAAATGAGGGTGGTTTAAATTATCTTCAGTTTTCTTCTTTATTGGGGACATGGCATGATGGTGTCAAATTAGGGTGATTTAAATTATTAGTTAAAAAAAGTGATTTATATTGTTTCGGAATGGATTGGCTGGTATAAATTGGATTGATAGGGAACGCATAAATGGTACAAGTTGCGCAAGCGCATATAATGATCACATAAATCAGCCGATGACAGGTCGTAAACCCTGTTGTTGCCTTGATTTCCTGGTTCTCCTATAATATTCCATATTCGTGTCTACTGAGATGTTAAAAATTCTTATCGATTTCCTTTGTTAAAAGGCAATTTTTTTTAAATTAAAGTACAGAGTAGTTGGTACATAGCAAAAATAAATAAATAGATACAGTATCAAGTACATAAGTAGCTGTATATATCTAAGCTTCTGTTTGGATAGAGATTTTTTTTCCACTCGGATGACGATGAAAGGCATCCTAATCAAATGCTGCTTTGATACAAAATGTCCATTACAAAGTAAATCAAAGAATTCAAGCTAGAAAAAATGGTGTGCAACTATATTATTAACCTATCGTCAATATTTCTGACCGAAAAAAATATTAGGGAAATGTTGTAAAAATACATACCAAAAAAATTTAATACTCTACAAATTTTACTTCTACTAGTTGCATGTAACACATGAGATCCATCCGTCGATGGCGATAGTATGTATAATTGAAGAATACGTACAAAACTTAAACACAAATGAGTAAATATTTTAAGATATTTTGTTTTCTATATGTCAGGATGGGATGGTATAGAGGTCATTCTGTTTTGCCTACCCAGAATACGAAAACATCATGATTGTATTTATGCATGCTTAGAGATTAAATAGGTGTCTTACAAATTTTGTGAAACGATATCGTCACTAAATTAATCTTTTATAAAAATTGAAAAAAAAAGTTTGAGATAAAATAAATATAGGCAGTTAAACACATAAATAAATCATTAAAAATATGTTTTTCTTAATAAATTTGTTTTTGTTTTCGTCTATGTTCGTACCAATTTTCAGCGTCCTAGCTTTTATGTTTTTTTTGATATAGGGAAAAATAAAGTAAAAACTCAAAAGTTGATAACCTCTGACTGAAACAAAAATTCAAAGTTCTGAGTAAATACCAAAGTTTTAAAGGCCTATAACTATCTATAATACAGTGAAATTTTAGACTGTGTGAATTGAGCGGATCAAAGTTATTAGGGGACACACACAGACACACTAAATGTTCTACTCCGAATTCTGAGTAAATCCATATAAGCCTCTAAGTTGGTGTTTCTCGACTTCAGAGTTGGAAAAACCGTGAAAAATATAGACCTGGCATACAAATCTCACGTATCTTGGCTTGATACTTTGTCGACATGTTAAGATAAATAAATTCTCTTGAACAAGTCGACAGTTGGACTAATAAAACAAATAAACTAAATAGCTGGGTGATTCGACTCAGTCAATGGACTATTGAATCATGGGGGGGGGGGCAAATCCGGTCTAAGGGTGTGTGGCAGACCACATCTCGAAATTTCTTTCGAGCGCGCGCCTAGCGACGGCAAGTACATTTGTTTATCGCTAGGCCGAGTTCATCGCCCGCAACGTCAAACAAGTGACAATACTCCTCAACTGGGTATGACACTTCAAATAAATAAGTCTAGAAAGTTCGAGGACATTGAACTTGCTACCCCCAGCGCAGCACTATTTAAGGGAGTCTACACTTGTACACTTCGTCACTTCATTTCCGTATTTCCGTCACTTCGATTCGTCACATCACGCCGCCGTTCTCGACCACGCCGTCTCGCCGACACTTCGTCTCTCGACCACCGGTCATCTCTCGACCTCGCGAGCACGATGGTACTTCACCATGCGAAGATTCGGACACTTCGAACACACCCGCTAACTCGCTCGTTATACCTACTCATCGTGAGAAAGTTCCTTTGTAAGTTATTTCATCAATTGTAAATTTACCTTTAAGCCAACTATTAATTGTGATCAATATACTCATTGTTTCTTTTGACCATTCTTTCTTCTTCTCTCTAAACCACTGTCCTTGTGTTCTTATTTCAAATCATATCCACTTGGGATATAGTAAACTCTCTTTACTGGTAACCCCTCTGGTTACCACATATATTTAATAGTAACCACTTTGGTTATTAACTACTTTCGATTGGTAACCCCTTCGGTTACCAAACAGCTTTATTGGTGACCCTGTAACGTGAATATGAACACAATCGTTACCAAACAGCTAAACAGCTAAGCTACACAGCTACTGGTATTTACAAAACATCGGTATTTATCTAGTACCGGCCCGTGGCCGAAAAACGATAAATATGCATTCACAACAGTGGTATTTTTTCCTTACAATAACATTAAACAACACTTACCGATTTTCCTCAGATCACTCCTTTTCTTTTCCTAGCTTAGAAAAAGAACGAATTGGTTTTTGAATCTCTCACGATGGGTACACTACACTACACCCGCGAAACAATCGCGCTTAATTCTATGCAATCGCGTTTAAAAATCACCCGCGCTTCTCGGTTTTTAGTTATTCGTTGTCATAAATATTGCATTCAAATAACACATGCATAGTACACATTCATTTTATTCTGAGATTGTAAACAAAGGTATATTATATTGGTACCCACTTTATAATTTCACATAAACAAACACAGTTAAATTTTTCTGTACGGCACTGCTTTAAGTAAAAAAATACTCCGACGATCGCGATATACATAAACAAAACCGCACTTCCGAATTTACTTATATTCTTTTCACATTAATCACGGAACTAAATTTTATTTTTTTCACATACTTCGCCGCCATAAAATTCACACGCACAACAATAATACTGAAGTGACAAAACTTAATAATTTTATATTTTACATACAGATTTACGCGTGATATAGAACATTTAATTGAACTTGATATATTAATTTCACTGTTAAAACAAATATCAATCGAAAATTTTCGGTTTTAAACGATAAAACTTCAATTTTGTTATTTTTAATAAGTAAACAACGCGATTACGGCTCGTGACTAATCTTTAAAAATTTCAACTAGCGGTAGAAAAATTAGGTTTTCAATAAACACCATCTACCGAGCGACAATCTAAGTTTTTGCTAACAAGATATTTACGTACGTTATTTAAATTCATTGCAATCAGAAATATGTTTTTATATCAAAGGAGCTCGCAAATAATTAATTAAATTATCACTATTTAATATATCAAATAGGTACTAATTTCGTGAAATACTTAACTTACCTATTTCATACTTTGTAATTTTGCTTTAAATACCTTTTATACTTTGAAACTTGCAAAGCATTTTTGTACTTAGACACATTTCAATATTTACCTATTACCAATAGAATATTTTAAACATTTTTGGACTTTGATGAAATTCATATTATTTTTTTGTTGCATTGTATACCTAATTAGATACTTGAATTTATTTTCACTTCTAAAATATATTGTAATCAACTTAATTATTATTGACAAATACTTATCAATGTACATATTATATTTTTGCAACATGCAACCAACAATATTTTATTTATTCGCTTGCTACAATTGTAAATGTTTATATTATGAAAATTTAAAATTTACAACTGTCAACTGCTGTTACTACATATGTACAACTATAGAAGCAAGATGATCAACGTTATCATCATCATCAGCATCAAACCAAGATGGAAAGCGACATTATCAACATCGATAAATCAAGATGGCAAACATTGTCAACGGCACCAAATCAAGATGAACAACATTGGCAACGGCACCAAATCAAAATGGACAACTTCAGCAACAAATGGTTTTCATCAGCAACCAAGAGCAACACCGACACGCTACAACTCGCTATACTGGCACGTATTCCCAAAGACATCAGACTCACTTGATGCGCGGCAAAGAATGCACAAGCACTCGCTATACTGGCACGTATTCCCAAAGACATCAGACTCACTTGATGCGCAGCAAAGAATGCACACACAGGCCCCACTGGAGAACTACATACTCCAAAGCTGTCTAACGCAACAGACACGCCGCAACTTCAACGCTGGAGAACTACTCCAGAGCTGTCTGACACCCAAATATGAACGCACGCACACATCTCGAGCACACAAAAACTCACCTCGTCTCATCGCTACGCACGTCTTTGAACGAGGAATGATTTTGTTGGGACGCTGTCCCATCCTTCGTGTTATGCTTATGACTCGCACTCTGTCTCGCATACCCAAGGAGCTGCTCAACCACGACAACACGACGTCTACACGACACGGTCAACACGACGCTGTCAACACGTCACTGTCAACACACGCTGTCAACACGACGACAGTCAACGAAAACTTCGAAAACGCCAACGCAAGCCAACTGCACAGTTCTGCAAATTCGACAAGAATGTTTAGATGCCAATTACACTGCACAGCTTATCGGACTCCACGGACTACACTGACTCCACGGACTCCACAGCTTTGTGTACTAACAAGCCTCACCGACACACTGCAATTGTCAACGGGCTGAACGGGAACACTGTTTCCAAAGCAATCACATCTTGATCCGTCGCAATCATCATCAGCAACTAGGCAACAGTCCAACTAACACAAGTCTAACCATCTCTCCAAAATTGTAATGACCACAAAAATCTTCAGCAACGACTGCCTCAGCTCAGCTACAATATGACGTTCTACCAAGGTATCGTGCCATCTTCGATACCACTTGGAGGGGAGGAATGTGGCAGACCACATCTCGAAATTTCTTTCGAGCGCGCGCCTAGCGACGGCAAGTACATTTGTTTATCGCTAGGCCGAGTTCATCGCCCGCAACGTCAAACAAGTGACAATACTCCTCAACTGGGTATGACACTTCAAATAAATAAGTCTAGAAAGTTCGAGGACATTGAACTTGCTACCCCCAGCGCAGCACTATTTAAGGGAGTCTACACTTGTACACTTCGTCACTTCATTTCCGTATTTCCGTCACTTCGATTCGTCACATCACGCCGCCGTTCTCGACCACGCCGTCTCGCCGACACTTCGTCTCTCGACCACCGGTCATCTCTCGACCTCGCGAGCACGATGGTACTTCACCATGCGAAGATTCGGACACTTCGAACACACCCGCTAACTCGCTCGTTATACCTACTCATCGTGAGAAAGTTCCTTTGTAAGTTATTTCATCAATTGTAAATTTACCTTTAAGCCAACTATTAATTGTGATCAATATACTCATTGTTTCTTTTGACCATTCTTTCTTCTTCTCTCTAAACCACTGTCCTTGTGTTCTTATTTCAAATCATATCCACTTGGGATATAGTAAACTCTCTTTACTGGTAACCCCTCTGGTTACCACATATATTTAATAGTAACCACTTTGGTTATTAACTACTTTCGATTGGTAACCCCTTCGGTTACCAAACAGCTTTAGGTGGAATGAAATTACTGCATTTAGGTATTCGATTTTTTAAATTATCTATATAGAATACTCTTACCACTTAGATTCATTACGTGGGTTACCACCACAATATGGGTTACCATGGAACGTATAGCATACCACCTGGTTAAGAAATAATTAATATTGTTTTTTATTTTATTTAAAATATAATTAGCAAGTAAGCTATTTAATCGGGATCTGCCATCTGTGGAATGGATGGTCATTTATTTGTGATTTATTTTGAAATCCGATCATACACAGATGGCAGATCTATGGTTTTGTGACATTCGTTTTTTTCTGTTATAAACGTCAGAACATTACGCCGACTAACACGGGTTTGATTTCGCGGCTTACAATATTATCGCGTTTTTTGGTGTTTGTGTGCTGCTTGTGACCAGATCCTGTTCTGTTACATTATTGACAATCCTACCCCCTTCACGTGAGCGAGATAACTGAACGTCGGACCTGTTCCTGTGTTCCTGTGAAGATAGAAAGATACGTCCCAAGTAAGTGAATGTCTATATTAAACAGGTGGAATAACAGATCTCGATTTATAGTACACTTGCTTACAATAATAATTTTTGGGTTTGGATTAATTGAGATCCAAACCCACGGACAGCGGGATATCTACACGTCTGCTCGTCCACCACCTATGTACTAATTAGGCAAATAATAATGTTTTATAATAAAATAAATTGTCGTTACCTTTGGTTTTCCATTATTATAAATTTGTCGTTACCTTTGGTATTCCATTATTATAAAATTGTCGTTACCTTTGGTATTCTATTATTATAAAATTGTCGTTACCTTTGGTATTCCATTATTATAAAATTGTCGTTACCTTTGGTATTCTATTATTATAAAATTGTCGTTACCTTTGGTATTCTATTATTATAAAATTGTCGTAACCTTTGGTATTCTATTATTATAAAATTGTCGTTACCTTTGGTATTCTATTATTATAAAATTGTCGTTACCTTTGGTATTCCATTATTATAAAATTGTCGTTACCTTTGGTATTCTATTATTATAAAATTGTCGTTACCTTTGGTATTCTATTATTATAAAATTGTCGTTACCTTTGGTATTCCATTATTATAAAATTGTCGTTACCTTTGGTATTCTATTATTATAAAATTGTCGTTACCTTTGGTATTCTATTATTATAAAATTGTCGTTACCTTTGGTATTCTATTATTATAAAATTGTCGTTACCTTTGGTATTCTATTATTATAAAATTGTCGTTACCTTTGGTATTCTATTATTATAAAATTGTCGTTACCTTTGGTATTCCATTATTATAAAATTGTCGTTACCTTTGGTATTCTATTATTATAAAATTGTCATTACCTTTGGTTTTCCATTATTATAAAATTGTCGTTACCTTTGGTATTCCATTATTATAAAATTGTCGTTACCTTTGGTATTCTATTATTATAAAATTGTCGTTACCTTTGGTATTCCATTATTATAAAATTGTCGTTACCTTTGGTATTCTATTATTATAAAATTGTCGTTACCTTTGGTATTCTATTATTATAAAATTGTCGTTACCTTTGGTATTCCATTATTATAAAATTGTCGTTACCTTTGGTATTCTATTATTATAAAATTGTCGTTACCTTTGGTATTCTATTATTATAAAATTGTCGTTACCTTTGGTATTCTATTATTATAAAATTGTCGTAACCTTTGGTATTCAATTATTTTAAAATTTTCAATACCTTTGGTATTCTATTATTGTAAAATTGTTATTTCCTCTGGTGTTCTATTCTTTCAAATATATTTTATTCTTTTCTGTTGTAAATTGATTTCATTGACAGTAAAATTATAGGTTACGTATTTTTAATCGAGGTGTATTAAAAGCAAAGGCAAAGCAAAGAAAAAAAAGTCGTGAAAATGAAAATTCATACTCATATCCTTAACAGTGTATCAATAATTATTCAAATCGACCATTGAGAAGAGGTCGGCCAAGAAAAAGTTGGCACGATCGTATAAATGGAATTTTGAAAGATGGTGATGTTAGAAGTAAGAATAATAGAAGAGCGTGTATGAAACGATGTATGAACGTGAATGAAGCGTGGAATGTATGTCAAGAGAGAGGAGTCTGGCGTTCGGTTCTCTCTGCCTACCCCAAATAGGGAAATGGCGTGATGGTATGGTATGGTATGGTACCATTGATTGGTTATACACACTTTTTGTCACCGTGACCAGGTGAAAAATGAGTTAACTTTCGTATTTAAAGGAATGGATTTTCTGAAATAACGATTATTCCAAAAACAAAACGTTTTGGCAAGTGCAAAACAACACAATCGTAGCAAAAATTGCGTCGAAAGATAATTTAGAAAATGTATCCTACCACTATCAAATAATAGAAATTGGCAATACGCCCACCAGTGTACGAATTATATGTAGGTAGAAATAAAATAAAACTATCAAATTTTATGAAATGTTTTGTATAAATAATGAAAACTAACATAGGTAATTAATGATAATTTTAACACCATTTAAATATTTTTTTATTTTAATAATCTTTCAGAGATTTTGAATTCTTTGATAATAAATTAAATTTCAATTTTGTCAGCGATTTAATTACGCCCATGACATTTTATCGACGTTCAAGCCAATGAGTTACTTGTTTGAAAAAAAAACAATATTTGAAAAGGGTTGATTGTCAAGTTTTAAATTTTATTATAATTTGATTGCCTTTGTCTTTCAATATTCCAATACTTTGACTAAAATTTGGTTTATCAAAGAATAAATTAATTATATGAGTATAACGACCATAATATAATTTTAATTGTCTGCATTTAAATGTAGGTACATAAATACAAATAAATAGCAATTAAAATAATTATTTAATATGTATATAAAACAAACTGCTTGGAACTGAACAAATGTAGATACATAATAACAAATAAATAGCCATCTAAATAATTCAATAATATGTATATAGAACAAACTGATTTTTGCTGATTATTTGTTTGACTTTCAAATATGTCTGCTGACCTTCAATCCCCTATGGACCTAACTACAAGTTATTTTGAGCGATTTGATTTATGTATAGTAGTTATTTACTTATTAACTAGTTATTTATATTATTGAAAGAGCTTTTTTAACAACTTTTTTTTAAATTTTTTTTAAATTGTCAATACTGACGGTGTTTAATGTGTAGAACCTTATTTTAATACGTATTCTTAAATCAATCAAAAATTATTATGGTTCTACATGTATATTTTCCTTATAATAGGACGACCGTTTCGGCTGACTATGCCCTTATCAACTGGTAAACATAGAGTAGTGTATTTTTCTTATATACTAGAAATCGGTTTATTTTAAAACTATACATATAGATATTACTTAAGATTACAATTATGAAATATCCTAAACAGTTGAAATATGAAATATCCTAAACTGTTTAGGATATTTCATAATTGTAATGTAAAGTAATTTGTAGATATAGTTGTAAAATAAACCGATTTCTAGTATATAAGAAAAAGACACTACTCTATGTTTATCAGTTGATAAGGGCCTAGTCAGCCGAAACGGTGGTCCTATTATAAGGAAAATATACCTGTAGAACCATAATCATTTTTGTTTGATTAAAAAAATAAATAGTTACTTATTTTAAATTTTTGACGCTGTCACTTCACGATAGAACTCCATAATATTTTATAACTGCAAAAAACAACATAACTAAAGGAAAGGAGAGAATAAGGAGCTATCAAAAGGGAAGTTATGTGAGATGATATGTACGTTGGTTTAGAACAAGACCGAATTGGTGAAAGTTGCGCAAGCGCTTAAAGTGATAACGTATACTCGCCGATGACAGGTCGTAAGCCCTGTAGGCGACTTGATTTCCAGTTCTCCTATAATATTCCAACTTCGTTTATATTGAGATATGGGATTAACAAAAAAATGCTTCAAACTAATAACAGTTAGGTATATTATTTAACCAAAATTGCGTTGGCTGGTATTGTATATTTTGCCCCATTTTCTCTTGAACGAATAAATTAATTTTATTGGCGTCACACAAAACAGAATATGTACTGTAATTTGAAACGTTTTCCCCCTACATAAAGATTAATTTGTTTTATCTTTTCAGATGAAAAACAAACCTACTGAAAAATCGATGAGATTCCACAATAAGTACACTTGTTTGAAATTCCATGTTATTTTTCAAATAAATTAGTAAACCAATTCGTTTTATTTATTCACCCACAGGATGTTCTGAATAATTCATTGAAATTTTTTTAATGATTTAATAATTATTGTCCAAAACCACCCTTAGCTGAACTATTTTCAATACATAATCATTTTTTTTTTTTTTTTTATTAAGTTTACAATAACATATACAAAATATAAAACAAACAAACTATATAGAAAAGATTCACAGTAAGACAAAACATATTTACCCTTTACTAGAGTGCAAGCACTCGTGTGTACATCATTCATAAACATTATACAAAACTATCAAACAGAAAAAATGACACTAAAAATTAAAATTTAAAATCTCAAGATTAAATTAGTCATTAATGCAAGAAAACAAATTCAATAAAATATCTAATATCGGTTCATTAACTAAAAAAAAGTATAAAACTGGCCTTTTCTTTGATAGCCAAAAAATATCGTGTTTGTGTAAAATGTGAATATTTCGAACATATTGCGTTTTTCCGTTTAAAAAGACACTTCGAACTTTGCGACGCACTTACTTGAGAGTGAGTATTCCTTTAATTCACAAACCGGGATCAATCTGATACATTGATTAAAGAAAAGGTAAAAAATTAGATTAATTTGAAATATTAGAGATAAATAGAGTAAAATGTAACAGTAACATTCTTTTGATTAACGCAGAAATAAAGTTTAATACTTCTCCACTTGTATAACTTATAACCTTTAGAATAGTTAATGTCGTGTTTTTTTTTGTTGACCATTATTCAATGTATTTACATGAATAATTAATCATATTCTTCATTGCTACCCTTTCAGTACAATATTTATATTTTTATTATACCTATCAATTATTTACCTTAATGTCATTTAAATTTTCTATTTTTCTTGGTAGTGCCCCTTCCTTCTCTATTATTCGTATCCTCGTTTTGAATTCTATACATATATTCTTCACCACTATTGTTCACCATTCTGAAATTGCTCAGCCCTGAGCAATACCGATAGTTGGAAGTTGTGGTTGCTTATTTTATTAAATTGAAATTGAACGAAATATTATATACCTATTATTTTTTTCTTCATAATTCTATGTGATTGTAAGTGATTGTTTCAAAGCTTTAAAAAAACTATTTGTAGACAACTCTATTTTATGAATATGTCCTTTTAACAAGAACATATTCATCCTGATTTTGCAAAATGTGAGCATCAGTTCCAGGCTGACAATTTCTGCAAAGAAATAATTAATTTAAAAGTCGCAAATAAAATGAAAATCTTTCAATCTCAGGTACATCAAAAGGAACATAGATTGAATTGCAAATTAAACGATTCAGATACAGTGCATCGAGTTCGCAAAATTTGTAATCTATAGAAAGAGCTAGGGCCTAAATGCTACCCTGAAACGTTTCAATTAGAGCACAAGTATTTTTCATCGTTCATTAATTCACGAAAATATCAAATTTGTATATTTTATTTGATTTGATTTTATATGCTTGTTCCAATCATTTATTTAGTTTACAATAAGCAAGAAACGATGCATAAGAAGCTTAAGAGGCTATAGTTAGCTATATAGTATATTTTAAATATAATTTCCCAAGTACCCTCAAAAGATGTGTCTTTGAATTAAGCAACAGATTGTATGTACATCTTTATTCTATTGTATGAGTTTTTCAAATTTTGAATATGTTTAATACTTTTCTTGTATATTTAGTTTTAGTAAAACCCTTTTTTATTTTTTTATTGTAAATAACTAAAAAACTACAAGGCCTATGAATTAAATTTTTACTTTAATCGAAAGAGAATATGAAAATCAATCGGCTGAGTTTTTTTATTATTATAACATTTTAATAACTATTCTTGCTATTTAAAAAAATCTCTAATTTTACTATTTCTTCACGAAAAAATATTGTTTATCACATATCAGGTGAAATACAATGTTTTTTCGTGTTTCATACATTAGAAGGTAATTTAGTGTGCCTATTTGTGTACATCCGTATACCCAGGGAATACAAGGGCCTTAAGTATGATATGATGCTTGAATGAAAAAGAATCATGAATATTTACAAGGGAGATATGTATGGCGCTCAGTTCTCTCTGCCTACGTGGCGTATCAAAAAAATAATCATTCTGTATTTATCATAAGCAAAAGAGCATCCATTTGATTTCCAGGAAAAAAAACAATTAAATTAAAAAAAGAATTCAACTGGAAATTAATAATGCCAAAACCGCTTGATGTATTTTAATTAAAAAAAATAAACAGTGAAAATAACCCTTTAATCACGGCTCGGCGCACCACCATGGTACGCTACTGGGCCAATGGGGACTTCTGTTAATTTCTACCGATGTTATTTGAAAAGAAAATCGTTTGAGAGATAATCTCGTTAAAAAAATTAAAAATAAAATCTCGCTCACTGAATTTCGCGAAAACTTTTTGCCGGTTTTGATTGTACAAGAAAAATCAGTTGATTATGCTTAAACTTTAAAAATAAACGTTATTAAGTTAGCCGCTGTGATGTGGCTGTCGAGTCGGCATCCTGGGCTCGATTCCCGATACTGTTTTCCTTACTCAGCCTCTTCTTGAGTCCAGTATTGGACAAAGGCCTCCCGCTTGGACCTCCACTGGTCTCTATCCTGTGCCATTCTTCGCCATTCTGGACCTGCCACTTTTTTGATGTCATCTGACCATCTGGTCTGGGGCCTTCCCACGTTTCGCTTCATGTTCTTGGCCTCCAGTCCATCACAACTTTTGTCCATCGGTCGTCCGACATCCGAGATATATGACCCGCCCAACTCCGCTATTCTTTTGGCCACATCAGCTACTCCTGTTATCTTCCTAATCCATTCATTAGTTTTGTGCTTCCCGTAAAACTTTTAAAATAATATCCTTCAAAATTATTCTTTATCAAAGATTTTGTTACTAAAATATTAATTATTATTTCAATATTAATGATCTCTTGAAACTATCAAATCATAATTTGTTAAATGTCATTGTAATCTCTTTGTTTCGTTTTGAACCTCTCTGATGTTGTCAATCACTTTTTTCAGAAAACTTTCAATGACAAAACTACCATTTGCGTCTATATTATCGATAGATTTTTAAAAAGTTAAAATATGACAGCGACTGAAGCACTATGTGCCTCAGCAAATATATTTTGCATTGAAAAAAAAACGGCCCAGTTTTTTATATTGGTCGTAACTTAATGAATGTGATGTGCCTTTTAAGATTTTTGAAAAGAAATATAAAAATTTAAGTTTCCTTAATTTGGGGTTAATTTGAAAAAAAATGACGGTTAAAAAAATGAGAGGCACTGATCATATATACATCAAAATCTAATGAGGTCTATGCGAGTAGGTATTTGATATACAAATTTTTAAAATTTGAAAAGAATCGAATGAGTACATAATCGATAAAGTAGAATAAACACTCCGCACATAGCACACACACAGAGAAACATTATGATGAATCAAAGCAATCTCAGCATGATACTAGTTCATTATCAGCAATAAAAATAACCTTAAAAATTGCGAATTCATAACTCCCCACTATATCCCCTTGGGGTACTGAGGAGTAAAATTGTGAAAATTAAATTTATATATTTTTTTATTTAAAATACCGATAACGATGATATTATTATAATTCTATTGATGTGTTGTTGAAAAGGTCATGTTCCATTGCTTTTCATTGTCATATATGCACAAGTTTCATTACTTTTTTAATGTTGTATATATGCTTCTTTATGTTTTCTTTGTATAGGTTTTGTATAATTATGTCTTATTTTTAAAGTTTTTACTTCGGATGCTTTAATATGTTTGTGTGAAATATTGATGAACTTTGCATGTCGTGTTCACTTTCAATAGGATATGGACATTACATAAAAATTTTAATATATACTTTCTTGCATACAATTGTCAATGTATGTAAGTGTCCCAAATAAAATAAAATAAAATAAATTCATAATATATTTTTATTGTTATTATACCCTCTTTTACTTAAAGGTCTAAAAAGAAAATGCGATTAATTGAAACACAAAATCGCATTAATTCCAAGCATTTAACATTCTCTAGATAGCATCATTTAGTTATTGGTCCCCTTAATACCCCACTGCCGCAAACAGACATTACAATTATATGACGATTGTTAATCTCGTTAACAATAATGTTTAACGGCCGTTAGCCCGTTAATTTATCACGCCATGAAAAATGGGTGAAATTTTTTTGAAACTTGACAGATACCCGTTGTGACTCGACAAAAGATCACCAATCCACCCCCTACACCTCTTCTCGTTGTAAACTTTCTTAATTAAAAAGTTAACGTCTGATTTATCAAAAACAACCCCCGTCAGACTAGGAAATTGTATTTTTTTATTTTAACAATATTTTAAAATGTATTTAAAAATTAAACTTTATATATTGATTCAAAAAAGAAAAGAGTTTTACGAGTTACAACGCAACAAATAACATATAGGAAATAAATATAGATGGGTCGATGGCAGAGCGGTTAGCGCGCTGGGCTAGTAATCCAGTGATCGCGAGTTCCAATACTGCCTCGACCGATTTCGTTCACCTATAGCACAAGCATTTATTTGCTTATTTTAGGGAACATAGGAAGATGTATACGTAATTGTTTAACAAAGACATATTTATTTAAAAAAAAAATTATATTTTGTGACAATTTTTTAACATCTCAATAGAGACGAAGTAGGAATTACCAAAGTCCCGTAGGTGCCTTGAGTTCCTAGTTCTTCTATGATATTCCACACTCGACTCTATTGAAATGTTGAAAATTTGTAAAAAATATTTTTTATTCTAAATAAGTTCAAAATAAATACTGCTGTCATCACATTCGATAAAATACAATTAAATAAAACTTTTAAAATTGCTTTAAAAAACAATCAATTAATACAAAAGAAACTTAATTTTAATCGTATTTTAACTTGATATCGTGCTTAAAAAGTTAAACAAACATGATCTTTATTCAAATCAAAAATAGTGCATGTTGTCAAAAAAATTATAATTTAAATATTTATCGCAATCTAGCCCAACAGCGAGAAATACGAATAAGTGCATTTACGAACTCAGCAGTGCTTAGTAACTACAAATTATCGTCAAGGGCGTAAACATAGGCAAGACGTTTTCGGATCTCGACTTTTTTAATGACTAGGCCTGTTGGATTAAGTTTCTCACAAAAATAAAAAGACTATATAACTATTTTTTAACAGATTTTTAATTATCTCAATAGAGACGAAGTTGGAATATTTATTGTAGGAGAACCGGGAAATCAAGGCACTTTCAGGGCTTACGACCTGTCATCGGCTGGTTTACGTGATCACTTTATGCGCTTGCGCAACGTTCACCAATTATGCCTTTTAATGAGATCCCTATCAATTTAATTTTGAAAGTTCTATATATTGTAATACTGAAATTCTTTTCGCTTGAAAATAAGGAATTTTTACTACAGCCATCTTTGGGTGAAATTATGAACAACAATCTTATTATTTTTATTTATTTTGTTGGAACGCCATCTATTGAGAGAATTGGTTTTTTGTAAATAATGAAAGCTACAATTCTTATATCTGAGGTGACAATGCATTTTTCGCATAGAAGTAAATATTACATAGAAGTAATAATTAAAAATCTGTTAAAAAATATCTTTGACTCCCGACAGGGAAAAAAATCCAATGTTTGCGCATATGCAATAATAAAAATATTCGACTATATAACTAGTTGCATGTAACACATTAGATCCAGCTGTTGATGGCGATAGTATGTATAATTGAAGAATACGTACCAAACTATAAACACTGAAACAAAAATTAATTAATAATGTAAGATAATATTTTGTTTTCTATATAAAACATGTAGGTATGTATTTCAAGATAGTATGGAGGTCAGTCTGTTTTTCCTACCCAGAATATGAAAACAGCATGTTGGTATGTTTGTAAATTAAGTAGGTATCAAACTATTGAGTGAGATATTGTGTAGTGTATACTGTCTTACAAATTGTATGAAGTGATGTCTTCACTATATTCAATTTTTATAAAAATTGTTGAAAAAAAATTAAGATGTACTATTACAATGTTTACATTTTTTATAGAAAATTAAATTATCTAGCTGGGATGTTTCGGCTTTTTTCGATATTTTTTTTATTTATTTGAAAAAATGGGCAACGTACAATAATAATATTTTTTTAAACAAATATAATAAATAAGAATAACAACATAAAAAAACTTTAGAAATATAGGCAGTTAAACACATAAATGTATCATAAATAAAATATTTTAATTAATAAAAAATGTTTGAGAAACTCTGGAATTTTTTTTTAAAAACTAATTTGGGGTTCTGTATATATTTTTGTATATTTATACCAATTTTCAGGGTTCTAGCTTATATGGTTTTTGAGATATATGGAAAATTAAAGTAAAAATTCAAAAGTTGATAACACCTGACAAAAACAAAAATTTAATATTCTGAGTTTAAAAGTTCTGTAGGCCTATAGCTATAAAAAAATATATATGGGGGGGGTCACATAGACACACAAAATGTTCTATTCCGAATTCTGAGTAAATCCATATCTACATATGCTGCGTTTTTTGACCTCAAATTTGGATAAACCGTGAAAAATATAGACCCTGCAAACAAATCTCGCGTATCTTGCCTTGATACTTTGTCGATATGTTAATAAAATAAAATTCTCTTGAACAAATCGACAATTGGACTAGAAAATATAAAAATTCATGTTCCCTCATTCAAATATATTACTAGAACAAATTATACATTTGAATTCACACGGGGGACAAGTCAGGGGGGCAAGTCTGTTCCAACTGGCGAAATCAAAACCCTCACGATAAAACCCTCATATAATGGATATAATTATTATATGTAGTTCTACAATATCTTTAGATGTCGTAGAACACCATAATTATTATAATAACACGGAACACGGAAGGAGCCTCCACGTAGATTGAGTTTCGGTTAACTTCGGAAAAGCAATCGGTCGTCCCTGGAAATGGCAGAATGCCGGCCAATCCTTCCACCACAGGAGCACCAACCAATATGATGGTGTTCCGGACACGGAAAGTAAGTAAGTAATTATTATAATTATTATATCCATGATTTAAAAACGTTCATTAAAACTATTTTCATATTAGAAGTATTTCTAATTGTATAAAGTCGTCAAAGCTACTTGAACATTTTAAAAGAAAGTTCCAATGTTATAAAGTATTTTCAAACAAGGCAACAAAAGATAACGTCAAAGAAATCCACGTTATTTCAGGATTGGTACCTGATTGTGTAGGAATATCTCTGTCTGCAGGTAAAACTTGATAACCCAGGTGCCACAAAGAAGATAGAAGTGCAGTAAAAGGAAAAATATAAATGAAAACTGCAAAAGCGAATCGGAATTCCAATTACAACGCGAAACCCGGTCTCGGTATAAAATACGGAATCTCGACATCACGTTATTTGATATAGGTATTATTTTTATAGAATTTTATTCAGATAACTTTAGTCTTTTCACAAAATCCACAACGACCGTGCTGTACAGATCTACAGGTTTCCACAGGTAGGCTGTGAGTACTCCGTAGATTCTCAAATCAAGATGCATTAATACATACAAAAACAAAACCGTCGATGTTTTTTGTTTACCTACCTATAATAAAAAAAACTCGCTCAAAAATTAAAAACAGGAATTTCATAAGATTATCACTAACGCACAGCACG
Organism: Molanna angustata; assembly: GCA_963576475.1. Classification (NCBI taxonomy): domain Eukaryota; kingdom Metazoa; phylum Arthropoda; class Insecta; order Trichoptera; family Molannidae; genus Molanna; species Molanna angustata. Next base: position 15,752,138 of record OY754978.1, on the reverse strand, counting down.
CATGCACATACACATATATGTACACTTACACATACACACACATACACACACACACACCTTCACACATATACACCCTCACACACACATATGATTTTGTATCTTGTATATATGACTGTATTTTGTAATAAATCATGATAGTATTGTAAGCTAATAATTGATGTACGGAGATGATAATTGTTATATTTGATATTTTTATACATATATACTATTCTTTGTACATTGTTAGCTTCAATTTGAAAAAATAAAAAAATAAAATAAAATAAAATAAAATAATACAATTTCCCAAAGTTTTAAATGACCATAATACAAAATCTGATAGTAAATTTACTAAAATAATCAATAAATTAATGAAATTCAAGATTTTTAGGAATCATATTGCAAAAGATATTTACAATATGATATTTTACTCCTCACTAACACAAGGTGATATAGTGGGGAGTTATGATTTCGCAATTTTTAAGGGTATTTTTTTTTGCAGATTATCAACTAGTATCATGCTGAGATTGTATTCTGAAAGTTTCATCACAATGTATCTGTGTGTGTGCTATGTACGGCGTGTTCATTTTACTTTATCGATTATAGACTAAAGTACTCATTCGATTCTATTCAAATTTTGCAAATATGTATATCTAATACTCGATTAGGTCCCATTATTCCATCCCATATTCTGCAATATCATTTCCTTTGCAGCCAATAAGTTTTTAATGTTTTACTGTGTTCCTATTAATTTTTCTACAATTTTGAAACAAATATTTTCAACGAATGAAATGTCAAAAAACGTGCCTTTTCGTGAGCAAATATTTGTTTATTTAAATGTCAGAAGTATGTATTTTACGGGAATAAAATATGTTTTCTGGTATTACTTAGAGTTTGAGTGAAAAAAATGGTGATTTTTAAAATTATAATGTTTTTTTGTAATTTTAATGTAAAATTATTGAAGCTAGTACAGCTGTAAAAACAAAAATGTACAAAAAACTGTGTATTAAATTTTAAAAATATTGTAAACACATATTTTTATCAAATGTGTTAAAAAACTCAGCGATACCAAATTACATAATTAGAAGTTATTAAAATGTTACGGCATCAAATATTAAAAGTGTTTTACAATCAAAAACTGCATGGCTCAAACAGGATTTAAAAAGTGAATTCATGGAAAAAAATAATCCCAAACTTACAGTGAAATTATTACATTCGGAATTAACCCATGAACTTCATCCAATTGAATGAGATGTATTTGATGAAAAAGTTAGAACATATCGGAGCTTTTCATAAAAATATTATATTGTATTTTTGTTCATCTCTCTGGCAATAATAATAATGTTTGCTGACCTTCAAATCTCAATTCAAATTCTTACTTATGTTTATTTAATAGTGAGCTTCGTATGAATTAGCATATTTTTTATGAAACAAATGGAGATGAAGGTTTTACATAGCACGTACCAACACTACAGTATATAAAATGCGTACCTAAATATATCTGTCAATATCCATCACCTACATAGGTTGCCTTTTCGAACGAACCGCTTAAAACGTCAAATTGATGGATGGCCAAATGGAATTGATTCAAACAAAAATATGTATCACCGAGAATATTTATATATATTTATTTTTTTATCATTTTGTGGATCCGATTCTCTGACATTGTACATAGAGCAATTGACTGAGATGACGAAAATGTTTTAATGTAGATTTTAATTTTGTTAGCGGACATTATTCGAATCCAATTCGGAATTAAAATAAGTTTGTTGTGCCAAAAATTATTAAACCAACAACATATAAAATAAAAAAAATATTTAAACCAAGCAATATTTTTCTACCCAACCTTCATCCCTTCCCTTCTAGAATTTATTTTGATTGTTATATAGTCCAGGCACATGGCTGTCGAGCATATAAAAAATCTGCCAGAGAAGGATCTGAACCCTGATCAGTGAACAGGTTAGTTTTGCCTGGTAGAATTAAGAGAGTCGACCATGAGTGAATGGAACAAGGTGAGGGTGAAGAAGTTTTATAATCCAATTTGGAATTATATGACATGTAAAGGATGTAGGTACCATTGAACTCCCTTGTGTGGGAAATGTAATAAGAATACCTGATGTTTGCTATGCTTAAAAAGTGAATTCCAGCATAAGTTCTTTTACAAAAATATTTTTTTATGGACACATTTAAATGAACTGCAAAAATTAGAATTTAGATGGGTGATGGCGCGCTGGGTTAGTAATCCAGTGGTCGTGATGAGTTCGAATCCTGCCACGACCGATTTCGTTCACCTATAACACAATCATAGAGGCCGACCAAGAAACAGCTACATGGACCAGATGATCGACGACATGTGCTGTAGTAGCTTCGTGGAGATGAAGAGGCTGACAGAGGACAGGGCGGAGTGGAGTAGAAGAGAGGCAGCCATAGCTGTTACAAACCAATCCTAGTATTGCAACTGAGAAGAATAACACAAGCATATGCTTATTTTAAGGAAATATGCGGATATATATTAAAATATCTCTTTTTTAATTTTATTTTATATTGCTTCTCGGGCAACTAAAAGGTACTATGTCAAATATTAATTTAACACGCACCCAATATCAAGTTGCCATATTCTGGAGACTTACGATATTAATCGTCTCACAGATCCAGACTGAAAACACAATTAAAAACTCTGCATTCACCGGGAACCGGACCCGGGACCTTTGGATAAGCAGCCAGAGGTCCCGGTTATCTCATACATATTTATTCGTTGTATTCTTTTAAGAATGTTTGGTGTGAATAGTGCTTCCACTCATTTGTTTTCGGATGTCCCGTAAGTGTCGGGTAGTTGAAAATAGGCAAAATAACATCTAACATAGTATTATGTAGTTCAGCATTGAAGTTCACCACTCATTTTGAATGTTGAGCCGTTTTAAGTGTGGCGAGGCTGGTGGGTGGAGAAACACGCGTGTGTCGTGCAGTTTTTATAAGGTAACGAACACACATGTCGATGGTTTCTTTGGTTACCCACATTTTAGGATTATGCCATGATGCATAATTAGATGTGTCGATGGCAGAGCTGTAAGCGCACTTAACTACTTACCCAGTGGTCGCGAGTTCGAATCCTGCCTCGACTGATTTCGTTCACCTATAGCGCAAGCATTTATGCTTAATTTAGGGAATGTAGGAAGATGTTTATGTACTCGTTTAACAAGGACAAATTCATTTTATTATTTAAAAAAAATTCCATACTATACATAACCATAAACTGGATTAGACCTCCGATTACAATAATTTTTATCATTGTCTACTTATAATAATAAAAAATCTTGATAACCGTGTTTATTGTTTCAAATTATACTGTGGAATCTGGAAGACCATAGCTGTTTAATTAAAGATTTTTACGATTATCGTTCGAATGACGCCCGTTTTAACGATTTTTGTAATGTTGGTGGGACATTTTGAACGCTTTTAGGCGGTTGGGTAAATATTACCGTAGAGCCATCTGTGTTTATATTACTTAACCCCTGTAAAACTCCCTTATTCCTATAATAATTGTCGAAGTTCAATGCCGTGTGCGAGACACGTCATATCGGACGATCACACCCTGACAAGCATCGAAAGCGTCCATCTCGCGGCGTGAAGCTCTCAACACTCTGCTTTCTAAATATTATTTCTTCTGGATCAATGGGGTGAAATCATGCCGAAGCTGCTTGTGGTCATTCGTTGGGTGTAAGGAGGAGATATCCAAGTTTATTTTTATATTTTTTTGTAATTTCGGGGAAAATTCGAATACGTTACTTTAAACGTAATTACCAGAGGCGGGTTGAGACCATATCGTGCATTTTTAAATACCCACAAGTGTCAAGACAGGTTAAGGGTACTTTTCGCAATGAGTACCTATGTAGATTGAGAAAATTTCTGTAGGTTTCATTATAATGTAGGTAGGCATAATACGTGAAATCAACCAGCATCGTTATATAAACATACATTTTTTTTTAAAAAATGTGATATTTTTTGTGTACGTATACATTTTTAAACATATTTATACTTCTGATTTTATTTTTTATACAGTTTTCAGAAAAAACGGTGCTTGCAATGAAAAAATATCTTTATTCTAAAAAAGGTGCATCACAATAATATATAATAATAAAATACATAAAATAGGTCTCTCTTCATAATGAGGTGATGTAAACATAGATTGGATTAGTTACAAAAGATTGCCTAGGAATTGCGATCTAGCAGCGTTTTCAATTCAGCAAGACTTTTGCGAGTTATCTTAAAAATTGCTGGATTCAGCTATTTTTGATTTTTAATAAAGACTCATATTTTAGCGCCCTTGAGGTGGTTTCACAAAAACGGCGCTATATAAATAAGCCAATTTCATTTTATTTTTTATTCTTTATACGTATACCTTAATCAATTCAAAATAGTATGAATAAGTCATATATCTTTGATTGTCATCATTATTTTTCTTATTTTATTTTTTTCTTTTTATTTATTTTTCGTGTACTTATAGTTATTATATTGATTAATATTTTTGTACATTAAGAAAAACATTTCTCCATGGCAATGACTTTTTTTACAATATTGGTATATCTCCAAATGCCTTACTGGGATACTACTTTTTAATAAATATTTTTTTAATAAAAAAATGAAGTTTCTTTGTAAGAGATGTTACAATAATGTTTTTTTAAACAACCTAGACTTTTACGCCATTATTTGGAATATTAATTATTTGCGGAATCGCATTTTGCTGGATCCAGCAAGCCGAAAAAAGTGCTGGATGCGGGATCCAGCGATTGCAGTCATGTCATATCTTTCATGGGTGAGCCCAACTCTTTCAACTCTGTTTCTCTTTTTGGTCAGCAGTTCATCATTTATTCAATATGACCAAACTACCTCAGGGCATCCACTTTCATTTCACATATAATAAATATTCTTTGTTATTTGCATTATTTCCTTATGCCCACATTTATTTAGCACAATCATACCTACATTGATCAGTTACATACTCTTCTCGATCTCGTTTTAATTCAATCATACCTACATTTTTCAGTTACGTACTCTTTTTGATATCATTTTAATTCAATCGTACCTATATTTTTCAGTTACATACTCTTCTTGAGCTCATTATAATTCAAGCATACCAACATTGTTCAGTTACATACTCTGCTTGAGCTCATTTTAATTCAATCATACCTACATTGTTCAATTACATTCTATTCTTGATCTCATTTCTTCGACATCCAAGTTTCACTAGCATAAATTGTAGAAAGTAGAGTAAAAAAATTATTGGAATAAATGGAGGAACATCACAACGAACGGTCATATCGTTAATAATGTAAAACCCGTAACAAAGTTCAGTTTAAGGTCTTAAATTTTTATGGGGTGCGTATTATTTTGGTAATGACTTTTACAAATGCCACCTATTCCAGTCCATAAACATGACCCCGAACCATAATATGCTAATTGAAAATACAAAATACATTTTTTACTCTCTTTTTCAGTGGATGATAACACTGAATAATACAAATAGGTACACAAACACACACATACACAATACACACACGACTCATGAAGCCATTAACTTCACTTTATTTAAAATAATGTCAAAAGTTATTTTGTTTTAAGCACACTACATTCACTAATTTAATTCTAATTATTTTCTTTGAAATGGAGAACACAATTGAGACTCAAAATAATTTCACATGGACGAAAAATGCGATATTAAAAAATTGAAAATCAAAACGTACTTTGAATGATTTCTTTCGCAAATAAATTGAATTTTTATTTTAATAATTACAATTGAAAACTCTCAAATTATTTGCCGGAAACTATCACAGAATAATTCAAAATTCAACCATTTAATTATAAGTAATTTTTAATAATATGTTTGGTGTTCTTCCAATTTATCTTTGTCTATCTAACTAGAAATAATTGCTGTTATGCTAAGCAATAAAATCACACATAAAAAAAACTTAATTAAAACTATTTCCTTTTTCTAGCAAAAGTAATCTATGATTGATAAAATTGCTTAATTATATCGCACAGGTATCAATGGCATAGCGGTTGTTATCATGAAATTTGTCTTTGTGTATCTAAATAGGAATATTTCCTGTTTTAAGACAAAATAACTTTAATTTAAACTTCAGCATTTGAAAATGTGCTTAGCCCGAACAGGTTGAAGGTTGTAGTCGAATAATTAGTGCAGTATATTTTTATTCTTAATATTCTAATAACACGTAGCAACAATCTTAGACTTGGTTGTGGCAAATGACCTGGTAGTTGCTACTGCAACGTATTGAAGTGAAAAGGTTTCACATGTATGTATGTCCGGACACGTTAATAACTTACCATTCAACATTTCCTGCATAAAATATGAAATAAAAAAAATAAATGAATTTTACTACATAAAAATGTTTTTTAAGGATTTTCTTGAGATGATCATCTTTATCTATTTCATAGAAGGTGTTTTTTTTTGCTTCTAACGATGGGTATAAAACCGTGCTTTCTTAGAATCTCTGAGCTTTCAGAAAATCTTGTGGGAGTGGTTCAAGTGGACAGATAACGTAGGAGAAGACATCGCTAATAAGACCGCTGAATCTGTACAAACTCTTAAAAAGACGAAAGAAATCTTAATGGTTTCCATTTACCATCAACAAAGTTTTCTTAACCATTATAAATTAAAACCTCCTACAAATTCGTATTTAGTATTTAAATTTAGGGCCATAAGTAGGTAATATAGACTTTAAACTACGGTTGACTCAAATTTGATCACTTTTCTTATTTATTAAACATTGATCAAAATTTGAACCGTGATTCAACTCAAATGTCAAATAAAACCGACGACAGGGGTAGTTTAACACTGGTTAAACTTGCCATTTCACAATTTTGAAATATCTTTGACCATAAGATATGAGAAAAACATATAAATAGCGGTGCTTCCATATGACATAGAGCTCAAAATAGAGATCAACTGAATTAGGATTCAAATATTTTTATAAAATATTTAAATCTTAGATTCTAATTTAATTCTTTTAAATCTATTATTATAAACGCTCAGTATCACGGCAAAAAATACTTCCTTTTTCACCACATCTTTCTCCGTATAAGCAGCCCGTCTTTGGGATCACATCCCATCGCAACTTCGTGTTTCATTAACACTTCCCGCTTTCAAAAGAAATCTGAGGAATCATTTGTTTACACATTAGACAAATATTTTTCACCAAATGAATATGGTTGATTGAAAGATATATTATTCAACTCTGGCGACTGGACTCTGGAGCGGCACCATGGATGAAACCAATTGAGAGCATCGGAGTCGTAGAGCACTTACGATACATTCTATGGAAGACTCTCAATAGACTCAGTGTTGGCGTCACCAGATGTAAAAAAAACCTGCAAAGGTGGGGGTACCTGTCTACATCAGATGACATCCGATGCGGATGCGGCGCAACCCAAGATGACAGCAACTTGCTGATGTGCCCCCTAATGAGAGTGGTCTGTAGTCCTGGGGATCTGATTATGACAAATGACAACGCGATGTCAGTCGCTGCTTATTGGAGTGGTAGAACTTAGCCGGACACGGAAAAAAATATTTAAGCACGATTTTTCGCACTAATAATATCACAAGTTGTCTCTTATTGTTGTCATTATAAAAATGGTGTGATAAAAGGTAAATAAATAATATAATCAAATTGCTAAAAAAGGCACATCTCTTCCATAAAATGGCATTGATTAATTATTAAGTTTTCCAACTGTCGATTTGTTCAAGAGAACTTTGTTCTCTTAACATATCTACAGAGTGTCAACCCAAGATACGCGAGATTGTATGCAGGGTCTATATTTTTCACGGTTTTTCCAACGTTGAAGTCGAAAAACACTAACTTAGAGGCTTCGCAACATATGTTTTCTATATAAATGGATTAACTCAGAATTCGGAGTAGAACATTAAGTGTGTCTGTGTGTCCATCCTCCCCTTATAACTTTTGATCCACTCAATTTACAGAGCCCAAAATTTCAAAATATATAAATATTTATAGGTCTGCAAATCTTTTATACTCAAAATTTTGAATTTTTGTTTCAGTCGGGGGTTGAATTTTTACTTTTTTTTTCAAATATCTCAGAAACCATAAAAGCTAGAACGCTGAAAATTGGTATAAATATAGACAAATACAAAATCTCAAAAAGATTTTTTTTAAATTCCAGAAGTTTCTTAACATTTTTTATAAAGAATTTTTTTTATGATAAATTAATTTGTTTAACTGCCTATATTTAGATTTTTTTTAAGAATATCAAAAAGAGCTGAAACACCCTAACTAGATACTTTAATTTTCTATATAAAATATGAATAGTGTAGTAATATATCTCAATTTTTTTTCAACAATTTTTATAAAAATTGAATTTAGTGACGACATCGCTTCATACAATTTATATGGCAGTCGCCTATACACAATATCTAAGAAGACTTAATAGATTGATACTTCTGGGTAGGAAAAAAGGACTGACCTCCATACTATCCTATCTTGACATACATACCTACATGTGTTGCATAGTAAATAAAATATCTTAAAATATTCAATAATTCGAATTTATGGGTTTATAGTTATTCTTCAACTATACATACTATCGCTACCGACAGTTAGATCTCATGTGTTACATGTAACTAGTATATTTTCATGATTGTTTGTAAACTATTAGTTGGTTTTATTTTAATGAAGATAAATAGTTAAATAGGATGATAAATAAAATCCTAGTAACGAATAAAATGACAGCTTACAAATTTTCAACTACCCAACTTAGTTATGTCATTATAATGGAAGTTCGTGAAGGCGAATAAATTAAAAATTAAAGAAAAACCAACATGAAATTATAATAACAGGCTATCCTATATCCTGTACCAGTCAGCAGAGAGAGAGAAAGAGCAAATAAAAGTGCTTTTGTGCCCTGGATATTCTATTAATCTGCAGAGTCAGCATTTTCCATATACATGCCAGTTTTGCATGCTAAAATCGTCTGTAATATATATATATATATATATATATATATATATATATATATATATATATATATATATATATATATATATATATATATATATATATATATATATATATATATATATATATATATATATATATATATATATATATATATATATATATATATATATATATATATATATATATATATATATATATATATATATATATATATATATATATATATATATATATATATATATATATATATATATATATATATATATATATATATATATATATATATATATATATATATATATTTTCATATTTCCATAGGATCCGGGAATATACATTATCAAATATTAGTCGCTCATAATTATCACAACTAAGAAGTAAGTATGCTTTTACAATTATTAAATTATTTAAATATTCCCTTTTTAATATCAATATAATATTTTTAGATGAAAACTATAAGACCTATCATGGGCAGAACCCTCCGAGGCAGAATTACCAATGAGGAGATCCGCAAAACCTGCAATGCGGAGGGTATTGTAAGGTGGAGCATGCAAAGAAGGCTATACTGGAGAGATCATGTAGAGGATGCATCCAGAAAGGATGTCAAAAATAGCAATACGTGAGATACCAGAGAGACGCCGACCACCGGAAAGACCATTAAAGAGATGGAAGTAAAGCTGGACATCCCAGGACCTCCTCCTTCTCATCCTCGTCCCAGGACCTGCAGAAACAGATCATTGATCAACCAAAAGAGGAATAAGAAAATAATTTTTTTCTGTTTATGTATCGCAAACCATATTTTTTCCATGTTTACTTCGGATCTGGAAATATTCATTATCAAATAAAATCTATATCATTTCTTAGATGTGAGATTTTATATAGAATATAATTAATATAGAAGGTAATATAATAATTAATGATTATCCCTTAACCGCTAATATGGCCCAATACCACGTAAATGTCAATGCAAAATTACGCATACCTACTCCAGAAAATTCATTTAGGTTTATGGATCGATAAAGTTGGTAATGCTCTATATTATTAGTTGCATGTAACACATGAGATCCAACTGTCAAAGGCGATAGTATAATTGAAGAATATGTACCAAACTATAAACACTTAAACACAAATTAATAAATATTTTAAGATATTTTGTTTTCAATATTAAAAATGTAGATATATATGTCAGGATAGGATAGTATGGAGGTCAGTCTGTTTTTCCTACCCAGAATATGAAAACGATGTATGTTTGTAGATTAAGTAAATGAATTGAGAGAATCAAAAGTTATAAGGGGGGACGGCAACACAGACACACAAAATGTTATCCTTCAAATTATGAATTCATCCATAGGTATATATAGAACATATATGTTACGAAGCCTCTATTTTGTTGTTTTTGGTATGCAAAAAGTCCACTACGCCTTACAAAATGTTCCTTCATACATGCGTCTTGGCTTAATACTGTCGATTCATTAAGAGAATTAAATTCTCTTAAACGAATCGACACGACAATTGGAATAGTAAATAGATCAATTGTGGGTACCTACTATGAATACCTTACATGATTTGTAATACTTTTATCGTCATTTAACCCAGTTTTGTAATGAATTTTTAATGTAAATCGTGTTAAATAATATATTATGTAATCTCCTGATTATTTTACCATTAATATAAATAAATAATAACGCTGAATTTATAAAACAAAAAAAGGAACTTTGTTTCTTAGTGTATATCTGTATGGCTGAAATAAATTTGCAAATATCAATAAGCAATTTGTATCTATAGGTATGTGAAAAAAAATATAAATGTTGAAATATGATTTCGAAAATATAAAGGTTACACAAAGACTTTTTTATTCTTTTAATAAGACGATCGTTTCGCATTTAATAAACTAATTATTATTTTTTTTACTTATAAAATCCGCTCTCGGTATTAATCCAAAATTATAAAATATTGGGAAAACACAAAAATCATAAAATAAGTAAGTACTTGCATATTTTTTTATACAGTCATAAATCATGTTTATAAGCTCGGTACAAAAAAAATCTCGAAGTGAAATATCGAATGTGAAATTGCGAACGGCCCATATCCATTTTTTTCCATTTCGGATGGGGTTAAAATATTTGCATCGTGAAATTGAAAATAGAGCCTGTTATTTCGTCTCGTACACAATAAGTGATCAAGAATTATTACATGTTTCCCTTAAAGGGAACCCTTTGTCCCGTTAAGCAGAATATATCTCCTCGTCTCCACGCACACATTGACGATGGTTATATAAATATACATTTCCTTGCACCCTGCGCAAGTGGCGAGTTTATTGCCGTATGGCAATTTCTTCAAACTAACCAGTGTTTTCAACCCAGAGAAGCAATATTTGCGTGGGAAATGAATTTAAATAAATTTCTCCTCTGCTGGGAATCGAACCCAGGACGCCCGCACAGGTACCGAACGGCTTACCAACTGTGCCACGGCGGTGGGCATATTAGTAGTTATATACAAAATTTACATGTCAGGTGTATAAAAATGTTGGTTTTTGAACGATTGAAAAATTAGTTATATATAGGCCCAATTCAGATTCGACAAAAAATTTTATACGGAAATTTAGTATATGAGAAATGTCAAAAAGTTGACCAAATTTATACGGGATTAAATTGGTATTCAGATTCTCTAATTTTATCTCATGACGTCACACCGCGCGGATAAAATCCTTTTATCCACGGTTTCCCGTTGATTTGGACGTTTTCGTATTCCGACTCGCATCTTAGACGTTCGATCTTTTAAAATATTACTTAAATTTATGCGGGTCGTTTGACATCCGTCTACAATTTCGTACGCTGGATAAGGGCTCCATTATTTGTTTGTTTTTACTTTATTCAATTATTATCAACAATTATTTTGTGAAATCGTTTTAAGTGGAGTATTTTTTTACTCATGTCTAAAGAAAAATAAACATGGTAACTTTTTAATTGTGCAAATTTATGACAAACAATAATCATCACGTATTTATAGGTACAAGTAACTTGACTTTCGTTGATATTTTAAGAGACCACACATGTATGTTAAATGGTGGACTGTATTGCAAATAAATGAATCAACACTACGGACAAATCAGAACTACAGTTTGGTAGCACTTACCCTACTTGCAGATCCCAATCCACCGAAGCCTTGGAGAAAGGAATTCGGGAATTGGAGTTGGAAGAGAAATTAGGATAGGCTTCTTTTTGCGAACTTACACCCAAATTCACTATCACAGATTTCTAATGATACAAATATGGTTCAAAATGAATGAGAACTTTTTTAAACAAATTATAAATGGTTACTGATGTAACAATGCGAAAAAAAAATGGCAACTGATGTTGCTCCCACTGATGTTTGAAATCGAATGAAATATGTAACAAAAAAAACCACCTACACCCACAATAGTAGGTAGGTATTATCAAAATGACCCAACATACCCCGGCTCCTGAAATATTAATTTCAGAACCTGGGCAAGAAGTCACAAAAGAACAAAAAAAAAAAAACAAAAAAATGTTGGTAAAACTAAACACAAAAATTATCATGAATAATTAACAAATTACAACTAACTTACTAACTATGTCATCGTTGCCTACTAATTGGGCAGCTTAAAAAGTTTGACGACTGGTCGCCGTACAATCTTTTTGGACGTTTGTACGTCCACCACCCTCACCACTGAGTCTGGGCCGGGAAAACATTTGATAATTCGTCCCATTGGCCACTGCATTGGCCTTGTATTTGCTTCATCAATCAGTACTAGATCTCCAACTTTTAAGTTGGGTGACTGATCTGTCCACTTTGCTCGATTTTGTAATGTATGTAAATATTCACGCCTCCATCGGGTCCAGAAATGTTGTGCCATTTGTTGCAATAATTGCCAACGAGATAAACGATTCATTGGGACATCCTTGGCATTTAGTTCTGGTACTGCAACAAGAGGTGCGCCGATCAAGAAGTGTCCAGGAGTCAAGACATCAATCTCTGCTGGATCTGTAGAAAGAGGCGAGAGAGGTCTAGAGTTCAAAATTGCTTCGATGCGACAAAATACTGTTGATAATTCTTCAAAAGTGAGAACTTGCTCTCCAACAACCTTTCTTAATATGGATTTTGCCGATTTTATTCCAGCCTCCATCAACCCATTGAAATGTGGGGCAGAAGGCGGACTGAAATGCCAATTTATGTTACGAATTGACATGAACTGAGTGAGTTTATCATGGCACTCTCTGGTATGTAAATATTTGCAAAGTTCATCCAAATGTTTATTGGCACCGATAAAATTAGTACCACAATCACTAAACAAATTTTCACAAATTCCTCTTCTAGCAACAAAACGGTCCAAAGCAGCTAGAAAGGCTTCCGTTGTTAAATCCGAAACCAATTCAAGGTGAACAGCTTTAGTCGACAAACAGACAAACAAACATAAATATGTTTTCAGCTGCTTCGCACCACGTCGTCGGCTTTCTTTACTAAGAAAATATCCTCCATAATCAATACCGACATTCAAAAACGCACGACCTTCACGAAATCGAGATGATGGAATATCACCCATAAAAGGTTGAATTTTACGTGGATTTGCTTTAAAGCAAGTCAAACATTTACGCAATCTCTTTCGAATGGTATTACGTGCAGATACAATCCAAAATTGTTGACTGAGCACTGATTGCAGTGTTCTAGATCCAATGTGTAAATATATTTTATGATAATGATCTATCAGTAAATTGGTAAATACATGATTCTTTGGCAACAAGATTGGGTGTTTAGCAGTTTCCGTAAGATTGGAGTGTCGCAATCGACCTCCTACACGTATGACACCAACATCATCCAAAAACGGTGCAAGGTTCCGTATTGAAGATTTTAATTTATCACTGCGATTCAATGCAATTATTTCATCACGAAAACAAATAGACTGAATGTATTTGATTAATATGGAACGTGCTGCTGTAATTTCACAGAGATTCAAATGTTTATTAACATTTCGCTTGCAAGATGATAATCGACAATTCCGACTGAAACGACAACACCATGCTGTAACATTCACCAATTTGGTAAACGATGAATATCTATAAAATATATTGAAGTCTTCCATATTCTGTTGAATGACTAAAACAGTAGGAATATCTGGTGATTTCCTTTCTGGAAGATCTTCCATGCTTATATTGACGTTACTAGCAATTGGCCAATACTCAAGTGGGGTTGAGAGCCACGATGGTCCATTCCACCATAATAACGAATCTACAATGCATGTGGGTGACAATCCCCTGGACCCAAGATCTGCAGGATTATCTGATGATCTCACATGATACCAACTATCAATTGGAACTTTATCGCTGATTTGTGAAACTCGATTCGCGACAAAAGTTTTTAACAAGTATGATGGTGTTTTAATCCATGCTAAAACAATAGATGAATCAGTGAATGCGAATGTCCTATCAATAGGTATTTCATCTTTATAATGATTATATGTATATGACAATAATTTTGATAACAAGTGCGAAGCGCAAAGTTCAAGACGAGGTATCGACAACGTTTTGAGAGGTGCGACTTTAGTTTTAGCCAGTAATAATCGCACTTCTGGATTTGAAGTATCAATATTTGAACAACAATATACTACGGCAGCATAACCTAAATTTGAAGCGTCTGAGAATCCAACCAAATAACAGTTCTGTATGTTTCCAAGATGACGAGGTATATCTAAAAATGCTAAATTATGAAGATTTGACATAAGATTTTCCCACCTGGTTTGGATGTTATCAGGCGTAGGGTCATCCCATTCCAATCCAAGCTTCCATAATTCTTGGAGTAAACATTTTGCCACAAAGATAACAGGCGAGATCCACCCTAGTGGATCAAATATACGTGCTACACAGGATAAAATATTTCTTTTGGTGGCAATCATCTCTGGTGATGTTATTTGGTAGGTGAATGAATCACTATTAGGATTCCAATATATCCCAAGAATTTTGATTCCGTCGTCAGAACCCAAATTCAAACTCAATGGAACCTCCCGATGATCCTCAGGAAGATCACTGAGAAAATCTTGTGAATTACTCGCCCATTTACGCACTTCAAAACATCCCAATTTGAGTAATGAAATGAGTTCGTTCCTTATGGACAATGCATCATCCACAGTTTGCCCACCACTCAGAATATCATCTAGATATACATTTTGCAATATTATTTTTGACGCTCTTGGAAAATTATGTTTTTCTCTGACCGCTAACTCGTTCAGTGTCCGTATTGCTAAGAAGGGTGAAGAAGCAACACCATATGTAACAGTGTTTAATTCGTATTGCTTGAGGGGTTCGTCTGGAGACTCACGCCACAATATCCTTTGGTAAGGACGATCTTCTTCTCGAATTAGGATTTGTCTATACATCTTACAAATATCAGATGTAAAAGCTATTTTGAACATTCTGAAACTACAAATCAAGTGAATAATATCCGATTGTAGTTTTGGTCCAACGAAAACAACATCATTCAATGACTTATTTGACGTTGTGTGTGAACTGGCATCAAAAACAACGCGAAGTTTTGTAGTGGAGCTAAGAGGTTTGATAATACAGTGATGTGGTATCAAATATTTTGTGAGTGAGTGTTCTGACATTGACAGCTCTCTCATATGACCAAGAGTTTCATACTCTCTCATGAATGCAATGTAATCTCTCTGCAATTCTGGCTTGAATTTGAGAGTTCTTTCTAATCGATGAAAACGCAATAAAGCATTTTGTTCTGAAGATCCTAATGTATTAGAATCATTTTTCAATAGTAATGGAACTACAAAACGTCCCGATGGATTGCAATATGTTTGTGATTTAAATACTTCTTCACATGTCTTGTCATCTTCCGATTGATAATGTTGATTTGGTATGTCTTCGATTTCCCAGAATTGATGAAGATGATGTTCTAAGGATGATACGCAAAGTGTTACATCATTAGATTTTATGGATTCACTTTTTGGTATAACAGGGATGCTTCCCATAATTACGATCCCCAAAACAGTGTTAATACCTATTGGCAAATCAGTTGGACCCTCAACAAGTCCAGGTCTTAATAATTTGGCAAATACTGAGGCTCCCAATAAGAGATCTATTTCTCCTGGGATACCAAACTTTTCATCCGCCAATTGATGGTGATTTAGGTATTCTAAAAATGATGTTTGTACTACACAACTGGGTAAACAATGTGTAATTTTATCTAACACTAAAGCATCTATCTGATATGTCATTCTATTATTAAACTTTGAATAGAATGTAAAGGATGCTCCTGTATGAATTGTGTTGTTAGACATTCCAATTCCTTGTATGGAAACATTATTACTGTAGGTATTTAAACCTAATAATTTACAAGCTTTAAGTGAAATGAAATTTGATTGACTGGCTGTATCTAGTAAAGCACGCAAACAATGTGCTTTACCTGCCTGTCCTTGTACGATGATTGTTGCAGTTGACAGTAACTCTACCATTCTGGCCCTCTGTCGAATGCAACTGGCAGTCACACAACGTTCAGGTTGATCAGTCGCAGGTGAGCTCGGATCCGATGGTTGAGTAATTTTGGGAATAAAATGCAATAAACTGTTGTGTTTTCCATTGCACTGCTTGCAAGATGACTTTGATTTACATAAATTCAATCTATGTCCTCTCTGTAGACAATTGATACATAATCTGTATTGTTTGATTAGTTCAAACCTTTCCTTTGGAACCAATGACAGAAATTTGGAACAATGATAGATAGGATGGTTAGTCTTTGAACTACAACAAATACAATGATGATTTTCTTCTGAGGATATACCAGTAACGAATACTTTGGTTGCCTGATTTCTGTGTTTCGTCAATGAACTGTTAGAGGTTGGTAAAACCTCCAATATACCACAATGATTTTCTAAAAATTTTAGCAATTCGTTAAAGGTGGGGACCGTGTTGTGTTCAACGGTCAACTCAAATTTTGTTCTAATATCAATTGATAATTTTCTAAGTACAATATTCAATAATAAAAATGACCATTCTTTTACAGGAAATCCCAGTGAATCCAATCCAAACGTATTCTCTTTAAGTATGTCAACAAATGCTCGAAGGTTTTCCTTGTTTTTATTGAACGAGAAATTCAATATATGATCAATATGTGCGTCAGCTATGAGACGTTTGTTTTCGTATCTTTCTATCAAAATACGATACGTTACACTATAGTTTTCCGGAGATAATGGCAAATGCTTGACGAGACGTAACGGTTCAATGTCTAATAAACTCACTAAATATTGCATCTTCTGTACATTTCCAAGTGAACAGTTTTCATCAATCATGGATTTGAAGAGATTATTGAAGTTTATCCACTCTGTTGCTTTCCCAGAAAATTTAGGTATTTCAAGTATTGGTAATTTTAAACTGTTACCTCCTTTCTGTTGGTTAGCAATTTTACTTTCAGAAAATATGTCATAGTATACATATTTGATTTCCTTGTACATTGACATGAAACTATCATATTCCACATAATGATTTTTCTCATCAAAATCTTTAGATTCAGATTCAATGTCAATATGAGCTTGAACAAATTTGGCTTTAATTTCCTCCAATTCTTTAAATCCTATTTCAAAACTCTTGACATCTTTAGCTGACCCAATTATGGCACACTTTGACAAGTTAAGCAAGGCGACTAACTCTCGCTTTGCGAGTTTATAAATGATAAATGCTGACATTGTAGCTAAGTGTCAAGATCAATCTGTAAACGAACAACTGTCAAAAAATCAAATGTAAACAAAATGACAAAACAAGATGGCGACTAAGATGGCTGACCAATCAAAGACAAGAAGTGTAAATGATCTTACCACAGTAAAACTACAACTTTTTGCAAATTTATTGTTACAAAAATTTGACACAATGCAAATATTAATGGCAAATATTAATTACAACAAAGAATATTAATACAAAATTATCTGACGAAATCTGTGACCATGTGCATGTACAATAAATAAACCACTGCAATTCTGCTCTGTCCGTATGAATTTAAAACAAAACGACAAAATTATCCGGAGAAGTGACCAACAATATGTATGTTAAATGGTGGACTGTATTGCAAATAAATGAATCAACACTACGGACAAATCAGAACTACAGTTTGGTAGCACTTACCCTTCTTGCAGATCCCAATCCACCGAAGCCTTGGAGAAAGGAATTCGGGAATTGGAGTTGGAAGAGAAATTAGGATAGGCTTCTTTTTGCGAACTTACACCCAAATTCACTATCACAGATTTCTAATGATACAAATATGGTTCAAAATGAATGAGAACTTTTTTAAACAAATTATAAATGGTTACTGATGTAACAATGCGAAAAAAAAATGGCAACTGATGTTGCTCCCACTGATGTTTGAAATCGAATGAAATATGTAACAAAAAAAACCACCTACACCCACAATAGTAGGTAGGTATTATCAAAATGACCCAACAACACAAATAATGGAATTTTATTATCTTTGCCTAGATAATGGATAAAGAAGGTAAAGTTGTAAATGTTATTGGCTTTTGTAGCTTTTAACTAATGATGTGACACGAATTTTATTAAAAGTAATTGTTAGAGATTCCACTTGTCAAAAAACTTACTTACAAATTATATATCTATCATAATAATGAAAATCTACCAAGAATGGTCATTCTTCATCAATTTTAATATGAAGTATTCTTACAATTAGCAAAATTTATATTCAATGTTCTACTAAAGTTTGGGGCTTCAGTCAAAATCTCACATACAAGTTGTCTGTCATTTGAGGTTAGGTTATTATATAAACCATTATGTTCATTTTAAATCTTATGTGACTGGATTAAATTATTATTATTATGGGTAATAGTGCCCCAGATAAACCGACACGATACTAAAAACAGGAATAGGCGTGATGACAGTAAGAAAAAATCATTGAAATTATGATTTTATAAAATAAAATATGTTATAAAGATTTGAAAAAATATATTTATTTTCATTTTAAAAGAGCGAATAATATTAATATTATTAAAATAAAAATACAAAATATGTTTGTCCGCCATTTTATGTGAAACACCAATCAGAGCGCATGACGTCACCATATTGTTACTGTCAATTGTGTTTGTTACTGTCAACTGTAGTGTTGTTCGAAATGGCTATTTTTTTCATAACAAGCTATATGGAATATGCTGCTTATTTTTAACATGCTATTTTTATTTATTGATTTATTTGGTTTATTTGGGAGAATAAACCAAATAATATCGCTATCCGCTCTATTGAATCGTTGACGCATCTGTTATAACACGCACCGAGTATTATAACGTGGTGGAGAATATTTAACGTTTCAGAAATAAATAACTTGGTGGCTTTCATTGCTTGATTATAAAATAAAATGATGTTATTATATTGTTTGTGGGAGTTGTACAGTGTTACATGAGGTTGAAATGGAAATACACAATGTATTATGATGAATCTAATATACATATGGGATAATTGTTATGATTCATATACATATTATGATTAATATATTAAAAAAAAAATAGAATGTTATGTAATAGGTGTGATGACTGTAAGAAAAAATCATTGAAATTATGATTTTAAAAAATAAAATAGGTTATAAAGATTTAAAAAATGTACTTATTTTCATTTTAAAGGAGTGAATAATAATATTATAAATATAAAAATACAAAATGTGTTAGTCCGCCATTTTATGAGAAAAAACAATCAGAGCGCACGACGTCATAGTATGGTCGCGTCAATTCTTCTGATAGTCTTCCATACAATATACGCATTAATTGTCGGTCTGGACAATGTTTATTTTGGTGTTTTTGATATATTAATATTTTAATTAGGTACTTAAAACTAAAACAAAACAATAAAATAGCAATGGAACAAGGATTCATCAAAGCAAATAGTTTCAATTTACCTAGATACTCGCCTACCTATCGGGGGATACTATGGGCCGGTATTACAGTGTCAGTTTAAGAGCTAAACTCAAGTTTCACAAAAATATAGCGTATTACAGTGTCCGTTTAGGCCTAATCTTCCCTCAAATATGTCACTAAAACGACAAATATTTAACTCAACGTTTCTGGCAGATTAAGTACTTAACTGTGAGTCAACTGTCATTTGCTAGGCAACTCGTGTAGTTTCAGTTTCTATCACTAGAGGCGTTAGGCAACGTGTGTAGTTTCAGTGTTGTATCACTAAAGGCGTTAGTTGTATCGACGGTGGCGCCACACAACAAAACAAACTGACAGCCGTATTGAACATGGGCATTTAAAAGCATTATTTTGGTGAAAAAAATTAAATTTACCATGTTGGATAGTAAAACAATGGTATTTAAAGTCGTAGCGTCCCGTTTTGTATTTCGTATTATTTGAGGTTATTAAAATTTGACAGATAATAACCACAGAAAAAGTGAAATATGTCTATAATTGAAGATTTAGTAACTGACATGTTATATTGCACTGTAA